>JAVJGG010000007.1:5919991-5930594 GCA_035590195.1 Aviceda cuculoides | reverse complement strand
AAGATGCTCCAAATATAAAAAAAAAAAAAAAGGGGGGGGGGGAAAGAGGGGGAACCCACGCAGATTTGGCCGTTTATACTAAGATTCAGAAAGGGCTTCTTTAACTCTTCCACTTTAATAATTATTGTCTGATGATCAGAATTATGAAAGGTGATCCTTCCAGCTGCCACTCCCAACTAAGAGATGGCACATGGTCATTTGTTTAAAAAAAAACCAAACAGAACTGCCTTCTTAAATTGATGTTTGTTGTGAATTGGTTGTTTAGCAGTAAATAAAATCCCAAGGGATGCTTCAGTAATTAATTTCTCAGAGCAAATCCACATAAGGATACAAAGTTAGATCAAAATAAACAAAGGTGTAGTTAAGAGTTAAGATAAAGGACCTGTATCAATTCTCATTTGCTGCTAAACCTATGGTCCTTTCACACAGCAGTTGTTACTTCAGAAAATGTATACCTTGTACACCTTCTAAAGAAACCTTTTTCTATAGGATGGAAAGCATCCTATAGAAAACAAGATAACTGGCAGAGTCTCTTAATGAAAGTAACAGTTGCTTGCAAAATTTTGCCACAAAGAAGTTTAAGAAAACCAAAACAACATCACAAAAAACCCACACTAGAAATAGTATCCTCTTATTGCCATTTCATTGCTTGATTGGTCAAAACTGACAGTGTGATTTATCATCTTCACTTCATCTGTTAGGGTTAAACCTTTCCAAAATGCTGCAGGACTGCAAAGGACACTTCTCCCACCCTCCTCCTCCTTCCATTAACTCACTGGTAAATCAGAAAAGCTGGTCAGGGTATTTCCAAAGCTGCAACTCCACACCACAGCATTACACCAAATCTTTTGAAAATCTTCTTCCTCCTTTGTGGCAGAACCAAATGCCTATAAAAACACTAAGTTCTTAACATTACAATCTTGAAGAAAATTAGATAAAAAGGAAATATATTTTTGTGTATGGTAAAAAAAAAAAAAAAAAAAGCCAAAACCAGCAAAACAAAACTACAGAAGTCAAGAATAGACATACACATACACAGAGAAGAACAACGGGTTCTGGGGGCTTACTGCTCTTCACAGCAATGATAAATCTCCCACTAGACCTGATATTACATTTTGGTACTTAGATTTATTGCCACTGAAGTGTCTTGCTGCATTTAACAAGAGAATACATGTTTGCACAACATACCTCCATCCACAACTTTGTCCCATCTCCAGTAGCTATTCAGTTCAACCCCACAGACTACCAAGTGATTTAGCAATGCTTCTACATTGATTAGCAATACTTCTATGGTCCTTCAGCACCTCTTGACTTCAGCAGGCATGGCAAGTCTACAGGGCTTACAGAAGCTGACTTTGCAAGGCAAATCCTTGAAGAATCAGTACATACTGTAAAAAGGAGGTTTGGATGTTGTATCTTGGCTCTCTTCGCAAAGTCAGCTATTGTGTTTATTTCGACACGCTTCTGTATAGGGTACCAACAGCTCACCTGCATTGCCATTGATTCATGAAACAAGGAATACAGTTATGTGTCTTTCCAGAGTTTCCTGTACAATGCTATGAAACAGAGTATGGAGCATTTCTCAGCTCAAAGGCAACAGTAGTTTATATCAGATGCAATAAAGTGAAGTAGAGCTGGTCAACACTTATAGTATGCTTGCTTTGCCTACCTTAATGAGATATCCTCCAGTCCAGAACTGACTACTGGCTTTTTTAGACTCAGCAGCCCAGCTTTTCTTGTCTTTTCTGGCCTACATCCAAAATAGCATCTCCCCACATGGCTCAGGGAGTGCTTAGGACCATATCTGTTTTTCCCATGCAGGAGGAAAAGGAAAATGACACATATTACCTGTCACCCACCATGCAATAGACAAGTACAGAATGGTCTCTCCTATACATCTCCAGCACAGTTTTAGCGAAAGCACCTTCTCATCCATGAAAACATAAAAGTGGTAACACTTTGGTAACATCTTCTACAGTTTTATAACTGATTACGCTTGCATGAAGACAAAAGATCTTTTCTTTTAGAAGGTCCTGATACTTATTCCCCACTCAAACTGTTAATGCTCTCCTGTATCTAATGTAAAAGTTATATGGTGTTTTTTGAAAGAACATTCACATTATCATCAATAATGTTTATAGATACAGGGATAGAAGTAGAATATACAGAAAACATATGTAGCATATATAGTATAATGTTGCACCCTAATGTTTGCCACAGACAACTTGCCTCAGCTTATGAGAGATATAGCTCTTTGCAACGCTTCACAATCCAAACATCTTAACGCAATTACAGTCATTTCTAATAAATTGTACACTCTGCATAACTGATGTACCACAGACTTCTGACTAGCTTTATCATGCTTTGTCCAGTAATTTATTCACACCAGCAAACTATATTCATGAACAGAAACAGAAACCAACATTTATATCTATAAATAAATGAATTATATTGCTTGAAATTGCAGGTATTTATGTAAAAGATTATGTCATTATTCTCTATTATTTACATATTGTAAGTCCAAAGTGTGTCATTTTCTACATTCTCAGTACTCAAATTTGGACTCTTAATAATGATATTATGTTTTCTGTTACAGTAAAATGCACCAGCTAAAAAATATTTTATAATGATACACTGAAAGTCTCCAAGAACTATGATCCACTCTATTTTTTTTCCTGCATGGAATAGCCACAATAAAGTGTTCAGTGATGCATACATACAGTGTCACACTGATGTTCTTAGCACCGTTAAGTAGTCAAGAAACAAAAGTAGTACAATACCAAATCTCAAACTGTGCTAGCAAAGTCATATTAATTCAGTTTTTACAACCATAATTCCTCTGCTCTGCAAGACTAAGACTTTTGGAAAAAGCAGTCTCTTATGATTCTCTGTACACAGTACCTAATGCAACAGACCAAGAGTTTGCTTGTAGCTTCTAGGAAATAACCTAACCATGGCAGCTCTCAAGTGCACACCTGATTACCAAAACTTATACACACACATACATAAGTAAAAAACTTATATTTTACTCTTTGTTATCTACAATAAACAGTAGCTTAACAGAGCTAGTTTTACTCTGTGCCTGAGGAAACTGAGAAAAATATTACATACTCATTACTTTGTATAAATAAGTGATAATATTCACCTTTTTATCACCTCAAACACTTACTTCTATTTATTCACATTTACCATAACTACTTCTAAATTCTCCTACATCTCTAATGCAGTTATTATCCTAATAATTCTCAAGAGTTAGCCCTAAGTATTCTCTCTATGAAGCAACATCAGAGATACTTGTTAGTTTTTCAGGTCTGTATATTTTGGCCTCCTGAGGAGATCCTGCACTTAGTTGTCTGTGTTTCTTAGTAATATCCATTTGCTGGTCAAAATTCCGGTATTCTTATGATCAAAAGCATAGATTTCCACCGCATGACTGCATATGGGTTGTTTTACACTCACTTTAGTGATTTAATCCTCAGATCCATAATCTCAATTTTATTGATAATACCTGAAGAACAGCATATTCCAGATCTGAACTAAGTTTTAGCATTCCCAAGTCTCAGTGGCAGATGAAAGCCATAGTATTCCAAATTGCAAGTGAGGTTAAAAAAAGGGGGGGGAGAGAGGGCACACTTGACACAGAAAAAACAACAACAAATCCTGACATTCTGGTTCAAACCTGATTTTTTTTTTTTTTTACCATCTCCTCATCCCCCCAGTACTATAGCAGTAAAAGCTTATTCATTTGAGAGACTAAATCCACCAGTAGTGGAATGGTTTTACTTTCTTCCCTTCCACCCCCAAAAAAGGGCTGGTTATGATTGAAAACAAATGGATTCAAATTTGGTTTTTCTTTAAAAGTTTTTTGTAATCATAGAAATGTGTTAGTATTTTTCAACTTTTTTAAATGTTCCTTATTAAAAGCTACTTAAAATCCTAAGGTTTTGCATATTTAGTTCTAAAAGGAGAAAACATGAAAAAGTTATAAAAACAGATAAGGGGAACATTTAAAAAATATAAAACTAAGCTGGCACTTCCTAAAGGCAATTTTTGGTTTTTAGAATTGTGAAATTTTAATCCCAATTCCAGAAAATAAAATTTTATGAACCTTACATTTTTTCCAGAATGAAATAATTCCCATCAGGTATGCTGATCTGCTCTTTGGGGAGAGACGAAAAAAGTAGGTTTTTCAGAATACCTGTTGTTGGCCATTTTTAACGTACATATCATCAAGTCATCTTAAAACCTTCTCACTGCATGACTGCTCATCCCAGATTCAGCTAAAACTACACATCAGCTCCTGCTAGCCAGTCTGTTCTTCAAGCCTAATCAAAATTTTGAAACACCAGAATCTTGTGAGAAATCCTTTGGTTTCAACTTCATACTTGCACTTAGGAGTTAATTAGTCTGCAATGTTATACAAAGGCAGACAGCCCTTGGGTTTGGGTATATCTAGAAAACTATATTAAATGTACACTTCTATGAAAATCTGCCACATTGTGACCCCCGCGATCATCATCTTTTTCAGATGCCAGGATGTATTGAAAAGTTTGCTGTTACCATACACATCCTACAGAAGCTAAGCCTTGTTATCCCCCTAAGACATTACTAATGTTTGCATATTTTACTGAGGGCTAGACAATGTCACTAAGACACAGCCTGGAGCGGCATGTTTCTGCACTGGAGCATTCCACAGGAATGACTGCAAATTAGACAGAAGCAATTCCATCCTGCTTCCCTGTTGTTGAAGACAGAAAGTAATTAGCTGCTGGCCTATACCAGCAGCAAATCATTAACCCCTCCTGCCCCTAAACATTAACTCAGCTGTGCTGGCCACTGAATTGCAAAGAACAGAAATACATCTCTGTCCATCTTCTGCTTTGTCAGCTCCAGAGAATCAGCATACGTGCGCTGTCCTCAGCTTCTGGATAGCCAGTCTGGGAAATCTTCTTAAGAGGACTGGGCAGCATTTGGATTTGCTCAGACCTGATACCCAAATCACAGTCTAGCCCTCAGTGACTGCAAAAGCTTTCCAGAGCTCCAGAAAGGGCAAAGCTGCCTGCACACACGCTGCACTTCCTATACATCATTATACTGTGACAAGTCAGCAGATACAAAGAAGGGTACAAAGACAGAGCATGATCTGGAGCTGGGTTTTGTCACCACTGTCTTGGGTTATCTTTATTTCACATCACTTAGCTAGATTCGGGTTTGTTACTGTTTTGGACTCCATCCAATAAAGGCCATTTAACCTAGACTACATGAAGCCATTCCAAAAGCCTAACTTTGAGAAGTATTTCATCAAAGTATTCCTTTCAATACTCATATGTACTTGAAACATATGTTGTAAGAGCAGTTTTTCTTCACAAGTATCAGCCTAGCAGCAAAGTACACCAAACACATCCATCTAACTCAATAAGCCAAACATTAAAATGTAGGCCTTTTACAAATGCTTGTAAGAAATTACGTCTTATCATTTGAAAGATGGAGTCATTGTATTGGCATTACACAACCTGTGCATTAGATCAGACAGCAAATGAGATATTGATAGAACTATTTTGAACAGTCAATAAGCTTTCTAATGATTGATAGCTTTGACATAACTCTAGTAATATCAACGTCTGCACTTGGAAACTAGAGATTGAAACTGTAATGCAATATTCTCTTTGTGGAATTCATAAGCATAACTTAAATGTAGGCTGTTGCTCTAGTTGAGGAATTTGCATGGAGCTCTTTCTTCATAGCAGAAGGAAAGAATGACAGCAAATTTTACTTTTTCTAATCTTTCCATCTGAACCCAACCAAAGCAGTATCTCAGAAGATAAGAAAAGGGAGGGAAAATCCATGAGAGCAGTCAAATTAAATCACTGAGTAAAAGAATAAACAGAGAAAACACAATTTCTCCATGAACGTTGTGCTTAAAACACCCTGGAGGTTAGTCCCACAGATATCAGCAGAAGTCAGAACAGAGTAAGTTATTGGACACTCCAAGTAAAGAACCAGAATTTTCCTTTAGAAAATTTTACGTAGTACAGTCAAAGAGAAAAAGCGGTCATTAAGGAGGGGAAAAAATAGCCATTAAGGAAGGGGAAAAGGAGCAGAGGAGAAAATATACAGCCAAGACTTTTAAAAGGGATATCAAATAATTATCAATGCAGACCTAAAGTAGCTAGATTTTCAAAGACCACATGCTCTGTACTCTACCAGCATAAGTTTCTTTCATCTCACAAGGAATCCAATAAAAAGCCACTACTAAAAATATTCCTTACACTTGTAAAAAATTATTTTTGCAGAAGAATGAAGAAGGAATTTTAATTCTCTAACCTCCATCTAATAATGATTGAAATTAATGACAGCATATTTATCTTAATTTAAGTTTCTAAGCTGTCAAGCTGATGGCAATGCTCTAAGAAAGCTATAAATCCTGTTTGAATTACAGTTATTCATGTACAATAGTTGCTACTTGGTTATCAACCAAGTTTTCCTTTAGTTTCATCCTAGATTGGAGAGCGAAAGAAGGTGAAAGAAGTAGACTGGGAGTCTTTCCTTATCATTTATAAACAATTACTTCCCCTTGCAATCTTATTGAAGTTGATGCTACTATTCACAGGGGTATTGGCTCACACTTGCAAGAGGTTTACAATCCAGCTATGAGTAAGGTAAAATGCAAAAGACATTAAGATTATCTACAGCAGAAAGAACGTCCGTAAGGATTACTTCATCAAAGTAACTGTTAACAGTTTAAAACCTGAGCTGTATCAGACTACAAGTACTAACTTTACTCCAATTGCCACTAAGATCATCAATGTTTCAGTACACCCAGGCATATCCCCCTTCTGCCCTCTCTGTACCTGACATGGATGCATCCTTGCTCCCTCCTACACAACACAGAGCATAAAGGTGCCTGAATAGTTAGGGATTCTCTTTGGAAAACCAACCGTCAGCAGAAGTAGCTCTTCTTTCACTTACTTGGTGTTACGTCAGTGAGAGTCTACAATCATCCATAATGCTCCTCTTGGTTTAGGCAGAAGTGCAAGATCAGGATCCATACCTAAAACAAATACAATTCAGCACTTGTAGATTTATTGTCATAATCTACTTAACCAATCCAAAATATTTCCTTCACCACTAGTATCCTGCCCCAAGGAGGCTGTATCCTTCTTTTCTACCACAGCACTTCAATCAGGTTTTTACATCCTTCTCGCTGTTACCTATGTGCCTTCTCTTTTTGCCTTTTTTAGAAACACTATGGCTGAACTATGGTGTTTGGGTAATCAGTTCTAATGCAAACTTCATGTTGTCCAGGCAAAACCTGCCCCTTTTTAATTTATACTCTTTACACACATGCGGAAAGCTGCTTGAAATTTTAGTTCACTAAAACAGTACAGTTGCAAGGCATTCCAACTGCAGAGAGGTGAAGTGGCAGAGTATACTATATAGCAGTGGAATAAGCATATTACATGCAGATAAAGTAATTAAGAAAAACAGTGAGGACAATAAGGGTTTTGGAAACTAATGTACGCTGTGCTGTTTGTTTATTTTTATTACATTAACTCCTTGATCTAATACAAACTCAATGAACAAGCAAGCATTGCAGTTTATTAAGCAATCATGTCCTAAACAAGGATATAAAAACAACAGACATTTTTCAAACTTTCTTCTAGCACCTGCATGCCACAATAGAAACAACTGGGGACTGTGAAGGATTCTGAAATCAAATAAAGACCAAAATTGGCATCGTGAAAAACAGACAGAATCCTACCCAAATGAACATGTATCATTTTTCAGATTGAGAGATGGAAATTATTCTGGCTAAATATTTGGTTGTTACAAATAATTCAAGGTATACATACCCTGTGAGTTTTGCTGACTAATAGTATAAAAGCCTGGCTTTTTACGTTCATTGAAAAGCAGTCCTTCTATACTTACTACTAGTCTTGAATTATTTTTTTAACAAAAAGTGACACCACAGAAACAAATTATTTGGAAAGTGCAGGGGAAAAAAAAAGATACAATCTTTGATCGCTTAGGCTTATGATGATTTATTCTCCCCCAAAGGATACCGGTGTGCATCTAAATCTGCATTTAGAATGTATGCCACCTAGTGGGAATGAAAATTTGATCAAAATGTTAAAATACAATTCTCCAAAAACTTTAGCTTGGCACACTGCAAGCTGGAGAGAAATTAGAACTTGCATTAGGTGATGAAGCACAGTGTTTACATACCAAGGCCTTCAAAGGAAGGGTTTCTGATTGTCCATTATCTCCTTCTTACTGCAAAACATGAGTAAAAGTTAGTTGAGTCCTATGTATGAAAAGCTACTGTTTGATATCACTGAGCACTATGTCTACACTGGAAACACAACTGGATGCAGACAGACTTCACTATCTCAGGTTAGGTCTAATTCTAGTGCTGCAGCTCAGTACAAGCTTTTTTTTTTTTTTACTTGAACTTTGGGAGGAATGGACTAAGTGCAGCAGTTTGGCTAAGCTGCAGCCATTACAAAACGAATGATGTGTCCATCCATAAGAGGCAAGACTTGCATATATGTGAGCATGAAGGGAGGTGCACATCTGTCCTGAGACATTTCATAGTCTTCATTTCAGCCTCATTTGGTATCTTAAATACCGAATGAGAAGAGGGAACTTCTTGCTCTAAGGTTTGTCAGGAGACTGAAGGGAAATAAACAAGTTTGCTTAGCTTCACAATGGAGAAGTAAAAGGCAAAAGATTTCTATTTCACAATAAAAATTTCATGAAACAGATCTATGAAACTCACTAACAAAAGATACAAGCATGTTAAACACCACACGAATTCAATGAAGACAGACAAGCAACTCAGTTACTAAATACGCACAGCTACTTCCAGCCTAACAAGCATCCTGAACAGAAAATCTCAGCAACGCTAAGAGAGTATCAAGTATCCTTGCCCTAGCCTTACTCTCTACAGCAACTATTGGAAAGGGGACTAGATGGACCTTTGATGTGACTTAGCTCAGAAATTCTTGTTTTATGTTAGGGCAAAATAACTTGTGGATCTAAGCCCTAGTTATTCGAGACTAATACAGAAACATGAAACTTTTGCTCAGTAGAGTTCAAAGGCATAGTGATCTAATATATGTAGTAAACATATTGGAATATTATTTAAAATTAATGATACAAGGCAGTGCACTGTAATCTAATTACTTGACCTTCAGAAAAAATAAATAAAATTCTGGAAACACAGGAAGTGCCACTACAGAATCATAGCTTCAAATCCAATCAGCTTGTATCGTTAGTACAGGCATGGCAAGTAGCATACACGAGAGGATGAGCACAAGAGCCTGGAGAAGTCTTAGCTCTTAATGCTTCACATCCCGGCCACATCGACTGCCACCTGCCCGCCCTCAGCTCTCCCGGTGAAAGGCCACCGAGCACTACCTTCTGTGAGGAAACAAGGCCAGAGATTTTCAGGCCGAAACTATTTCGCCAGGAGCCAGCTCACACAGAGTTAACCGCAGAAGAACAAGCCTACGGAGAACTCTAAAGGCCCGCCTATGCTAACCTGGCAAAAGGATCCACAAACCTCTCCGGTAAGGAGGCAGAGCCTGCGGAAGGGGGAAAGGCACAGGCACAGGCTCCTTTGGGAACGGTCACCCCACAGTCCCAGCCCCTCTCTGCCCCCGACAGCCTCCCCTGGAACAACGCGGCTTACATTCAGCCAGGCAAGCCCCGCGGACCTCTCGCGGTCCGGGAGCGTCCGACGAGCCCCCCCTTTCCCCGGAGCCGTCCCGCAGCAGAACCGGCTGTTTTCCGCCCATGGCGGGCACCTGCAGGCGCGCCGCCTGCGGGAGGCCACGTGGAGGCCCCGTCGCCCCGGCAACGCCGCGGGCCCGGCCGCCTCACGCCGCCCCCGGCCGCGGGGCAGAGCTTCCCTCCGTGTGCCGTCGGTGAGGCACTGGCTTGCCGCCTTCGGCGGGTGTCCCTGCGGCGAGGCTGTGGGAAGCACAGGCCTCACCGCAGCGAGGATTCACCTTCGTTCTCCTCCCCGAGACACCCAGGCTGGATTACAGAGACGGTGGCGGCCCGGGCACGCTATGGTGGCAGGAGCTGGAGAGGAGGGGACCGTTAGTTCAGGCGTCACCAAGAGCTGGGTGCCGAATCCGTAAGGCGCTCGTGAGGAGGTAGCGCTCTTTTGTTCCCTTTTGTGCTCTCAGCAGCATTGAGCGCTTTATTTTTAACAGTTTCTTGGAAGTATTGCAAGCCCCACAGATGTTGCTCTGCTTTTTGTCTCTTTTGTTCCTTGTGAGAAATGATTCCGTCCAAAACTAGATTTTAATTAAAATTTATAATTTATTAAACGAATAAAGGCAAGCAAACAGCACTGGGTGCGCCGGGAGTCTCTGCTCGACCAAGATGCGCACACACAGTTCCTGTTTCTGGTTTATATTTCTTTTACTAATACATATTCATGAGAAAGGTGGGTTTATGCAAATGAACTCCAGAAATAGTCGTATCCCTTTTAGCGCATGCCCTCTTCGTCTCTCGGGGTCTTCCTTACTCCCGTCTGGTGGTCTTTGGATGAAGTTAGTAGTCTTCCTCGGCTCGCCCCCAGGACGACCCC
>JAVJGG010000007.1:5885868-5919891 GCA_035590195.1 Aviceda cuculoides | reverse complement strand
TGGGTGCTATGCGGGTGTCTGCGGGTTTGGGGGGGCTGTGGATGCCAGTGGGTGTTGGGGGGTTGTGTGCTGGGGTATCCCACGGGCGCCTCCTCACCCTTGTCTCCCCCCAAGGCTGACCAGCTCACTGAGGAGCAGATTGCAGGTGGGGGGGACACAGGGCGTGACAGCACAGTGAGGGGACCCTGGGTGGGAAAACACTTGGGGGGCGAGCAGTGGGGAGTGGGGGAACCTTGGGGGGGAGGAGGGTTGGACCGTGGTGAGTCAGTGGGGTAAGGGGACAAACCAGGGTGGAGGGGTAACACTGGTGTGTCAGGGTGACGGTGGGACACCCAGGAGGGGACATAGGGGTGCTGGGGTGACAGTGGGACACCCAGGAGGGGACATTGAGGTGTCAGGGTGACAGCAGGACACACAAGAGGGGCCACTGATGTATCAGGGGAGTAGCACCATGGCATGCAGGAGGGGACACTGGCCATCAGGGTGACCTGGCTGTGCAGCTGCTGCCACCCATGGACCCCCCCGGCTGTCCCGGCCCCTGCTGGTGACAGATGTGACCCCGTCCCCGCGGTGACAGTCCCCAGAGTTCAAGGAGGCGTTCTCACTCTTCAACAAGGATGGGGATGGCACCATCACCACCAAGGAGCTGGGCACTGTCATGCGTTCACTGGGCCAGAACCCTACTGAAGCTGAGCTGCAGGACATGATCAACGAGGTGGATGCTGATGGTGAGCCCCGCCTGTTCCCATGTGTCCACTTGTTCCTCTGTCCCCCTGCTCACTGTCCCGTCGTCCTACCCCCAGGCAATGGCACCATTGACTTCCCCAAGTTCCTCACCATGATGGCGAGGAAGATGAAGGACACAGATAGCGAGGAGGAGATCCGTGAGGCTTTCCCACATCTTTGATAAGGTGGGTCAGGGACAGGGATGGGGACAAAGGAATGGGCGAGGCAACGGTGTCACCACTGTGTCCCCAACTCCAGGACGGGAATGGGTACATCAGCGTGGCAGAGCTGCTGCATGTGATGACCAACTTGGGGGAGAAGCTGAAAGATGAGGAAGTGGATGAGATGATCCGAGAGGCTGACATAGACGGTGATGGACAGGTCAACTATGAGGGTGAGTGCCACTGTCACCCTGGGTGTCCCTGCTGTCGCTCAGCATCTCCTCTGTCACCCACAGGTCCCTGCTGGCGCCCAGTGGGACCCTGCTGGCATCCACCCATGGGGCTCCTCATTCCCTAGTGCCGTAGTGCGTTCCCCATCACCTTTAGCCTGGGGTACTACTGTGTCCCCTGTCAGCCCTGGCAAGAGCCCTGTGCTGGGGACAGAGACACAGCAGGGACAGGAATGGGCATGGGGACAACATCCATGTCTCTTGTCACCCCTCTCGCCATGATCATAGGATCCCAATACGTTCCCCCATCCCCAAGGGGCCAGAAAGTCCCCTGTTGCTGCCAGCTTGGGACCTCACAGTGTCCCCTGTCCCCATTGTGTCCCCCATCCCCACTGGGTCTGCAGTGTCCCCTGTCCCTGTCCCCAGTGCATTCTTTGTCCTTGCCATGTTCCTGTCCCTACTCTGTCCCCATTATGTCTTCATCCCCATCATGTCCCTGTCTCCGCTGACCTTCCCTCTCTCCTGGCAGAGTTCGTGCAGATGATGACGGCGAAATGAGGGGGCATGAGGCCACTGGGAACCCCCCTGCTGCCACCACCTGTCCCTGCCACCAAGAGGTCCCTGGGCCCCCCCTGCACCCCAAACCCACCATTCGGGGGCACCCATGAGGGTGCTGGGAGGGGTCATCTCACCAGACAGAGGGACCCCAAACCCTCCATAGGGGCTTTGGGGGAGAGTATGGGGGGACCCCATTTCCTCATAGAGGGTTTGGAGGAGTCCGGAGCAGATCCAGGGTCTCCCTACATAGCAGGACCCCCTTTGCCCCAGGATAGTGTTTTGGGGCGTTTCAGTGGGATTTGGGGTCTCAGGATGGTTGGGGATCCCCGGATGTGGGGAACTGCGTCCAGGCCCTGGTTTGGGGGCAGTTGGGGCCCTTTTTTTGGGGGAGGGGGGGGGCGGGGCACACCAACCTCCAGTTTTGGGACATTTGGGGAGAATTTTGGGTCTCGGTGGGAGTGGGACCAGGCCCTGGTTTTGGGGCATTTTGGGGGAGAAGTGGGGGGGCTACAGGCCTCCCCTCCCCTGTCTTGGCGCTGTCGCAGGCAGCCAAAGCTGTGAAATAAACCACTGGTTTTACAGTTCCTGCAGCCTTAATGAGGCACTGTAACAAGGGCCTCTAATGAAGACCCTGATGCCGGTGGCACCCCCCACTCAGAAGATGAGGGTGGGTTTGGGGGTGCCAGGGCGGTGCGATAGTGCATGGTTGTGTAGGTTTGGGAGCGTTCATTCATGTCAGGGTGTAGATGGGTTCAGTTGGGGGGTATGGGTGTAGCTGGAGTGTAGTTGGGGCACAGAGGTGTGTTTGAGGTGCAGTTGGGTGTACTCAGGGTGCAGTTGGGACGTATGGGTGTAGCTGGGGCACAGGTGTGTTTGGGGTGCAGTTGGGTGTACTTGGGGTGCAGTTAGGGTGTGTGGGTGTAGTTGGACACAGGGCTGTGGTTGGGGTGCAGTTGGGGTGTATGGGTGTAATTGGGGTGTACCTTGGACTGTAGTAGGGCCGTAGGTGCACAGCTGGGATTTATGGAAGTAGGTAGGATGTGGTTGGGGTGCAGGGGTATAGCTGGAGAGCAGTTGGGGTGTAGCTGGGGTGCACTGGTCGTGTCCGCCTGATGTTTTGGGATGGGCTGTTGGGGTGCATGTGAGGTGTTGCTGGTGTGTGTGGGGGTGTTGGGGCATGTGTGTCCCAGGGTCCCCCCAGAGCCAATGCAGGAGAGCAGAGCTCCTGGGCAGTGGGGGAGGCAGCCCCACCCATGGGTGCTTCTCTACTGATTCCACCCAAACACCAGGGTCCTCTACAAATCTACCACCCAATACCTGGATCCTCTTCTGGTCCTTCATCGTCCTACCTGGTATCTGGAGGGATCCATAAAGGACCAAGATGTTCAACAGTGGGTCTGTAGAGGACCCAGGTGTCTGGGGGCATCTGGTCCTTTTGAACCTTAACGCCCCACAAAAAAACCTCATCACAATCAAAACCATCATTTAATTCAGTGGAGGAAGTTCCCAACTGCTGCGGCATGGCTGAGTGTGGTTGCGCTTCTACTTGTCTGGAGCCAGATATGGCTGTTGTGCTACAGGGTGGAACGGAAACGGGCTGCACTTTGGAGAGGAAAGCGGTGAAATCAGGCTGGCTGTGTTGAGGATGTGCATTCTGGGATCTGCTCCCTTCCCTGTTTGGGTGTGATATTATCTGCCCTGTGCAGGAAACCACTGATCAGCCTGGGATGAGTCCTGGGACACAGGAGGGAATGATCCTCTTTGTTGCTTTGGTGGCCTTCTCTGCCCTTCAACCACCCAAGGTTCAAACCTCTCCCAAGGTTCAACAACTGAAGGTTCAACCACCAAACGTTATGCCATTAAAAGTTCAACCCTCTCGCAAGGTTCAACTGCGGAAGATTAAATCACTGAAGATTCAGCCACTGAAGGTTGAACCCTCTTCCAGAATTCAACCACTGAATGTTCAACCACTGAAGGTTGAACTCTCTCCAGAGTTTCAACCACTGAAGACTCAATCATTGAAGATTCAACCATTGAAGTTCCAGCCCCCTCTGAACGTTCGACCACTGAAGGTTCAACCTGCTCCAGAGTTTCAACCCCTGAAGGTTCAACCTTCTCCCAAGGTTCAACCACTGAAGCTTCAACCCTCTCCCAATGTTCAACCACTGAAGGTCGAACCACTAAAGGTTCAACCACTGAAGTCCAAACCTCTCCCAGGTTTCAGCCACTGAAGGTTCAATGCTCTTGCAATGTTCAACCCCTGAAGATTCAACCCTCTCCCAAGGTTCAATCACTGAAGGTTCAACCACTGAAGATTCAATCACTGAAGGTTCAACCACTGAATGTTGAACCCTCCTCCAGGTTTCAATCACTGAAGGACGCTCATTTCTGGGGCTGGGCGCAGGCTGCCCAGCTGTGGCACAGGGTGGGCCGCTGCCACACGCCTGCAGGGAGGGCAAGGGGACTGTGCTTGCTGCCAGCGCGGCAGGGGTGGGAGGACAGGCTGTGCTTAATCCGTATGCCACGGGTTCTCCTGTTTGCGCTTGTGGTAATGCCATAGCCCTGGCTCTCTCCTGACGCCGGTGAGTTGGGGCATTCACCAGCTGGAGCAGGAAGAGCTTTTGCGCACTCCTACACAGGTGGGCTGCGGGGCAGCTGCCAGCAGAGACCGTTCAACCACTGAAGGTTCAACTCTCTCCAGAGTTTCAGCCACTGAAGACTCAATCACTGAAGATTCAGGCATTGAGGGTTCAGCCCTCTCTGAATGTTTGAGCACTGAAGGTTCAACCCTCTCCAGAGTTTCAGCCACTGAAGGTTCAACACTCCCCCAACATTCGACCACTGAAGATTAAAGCCCCTCCAGAGTTTCAACCACTCAAGGTTAAACCACTGAAGGTTCAACCTTTTCCCAAGGTTCAACCACTGAAGGTTCAACCCTCTCAAAACTTTCAGCCACTGAAGGTTCAGCCCCTGAAGGTTCAACCCTCTCCCAGGTTTCATCCACTGAAGCTTCAACCCTTTCCCAAGGTTCACCCACTGAAAGTTGAACCACTACAGGTTCAGTACTCTTGCAAGGTTCAACCCCTGAAGGTTCAACTTCTCAAGTTTCAACCCCTGAAGGTTCAGCCTTCTCCCAGGGTTCAACCACTGAAAGTTCAACCCTCACCCGAGGTTCAACCCCTGAAGGTTGAACCGTTTTCCAGCATTCAACCACTGAAGGTTGAACTGTCTCCAGAGTTTCAACCACTGAAGACTTAATCACGGAAGATTCAACCATTGAAGGTTCAACCCTCTCTGAACGTTCAACCACTGAAGGTTCAACCTTCTCCCAAAGTTTGACCCCTGAAGTTTCAATCCTCTCTTCAGTTCAGCCACTGAAGGTTCAACCCTTTCCCAAGGTTCAACCACTGAAGGTTCAACCCTCTCCTAAGGTTCATCCACTGGAGCTTCAACGCTCTCCCAGTGTTCGACCACTGAAGGCTCAACCCTCTCGCAAGGTTCAACTGCTGAACATTCAATCACTGAAGGTTCAACTCCTGAAGGTTCAAAAACTCAAGGTTCAATGCTCTTCCAAGTTTGAACCACTGAAGGTTCAACCCTCTCCCAAGGTTCAACCCTCTCCCAAGGTTCAACCACTGAACGTTCAGCTGTCAAGGCAGACGGGCCAGGGCAAACTTACTCTTTTGGGGATATCCTTGGTGACACAGTTGCTTTCTCTTTCTCCACAGAAGGATTTTTTACATCTTTTCCCCTTTTCTCCTTGATTGCCCTTTGAAATTGGACGAATTTCCTGTTCCCCACAAGGGATGAAGGGTTGGGAATTGCCTTTCCCACAAACTCCTACAAAAGGAGAAACATCAGGTTAGGTGTAAGGCAGATGGAAAACCAAAGAATTTTGAAAGTGATTCAGTGGAACATTTCAGTGACTAAATGGAAAATTTCCTTGGCCCACAAAGGGGGGAAATTGGATTTTTTCTAGAAAAAAAGGAAGTTCATACCATGTGCACTGGGGCTTGAAACTTGACATTTTTGTGGGTCATACTCAAATGGTGTTTCTGGAATTATTGGTTCCACCTGCTGTGGCCACTAGTATGTAAAGAAAAAAAAATCCCCCAAATTGACTGTTTTAGACCAAAGCAAGACCAGTGATTGATATCCTCAAGATAGTCAGCCTTCAGTTCTTTTTTTTCCAACAAAGTGAAGTACCTCATCCCTCCATTGCTTCTGATTTTCTCTGCTTTTTTTTCTCCTTTTCCACTTCAGCCATTTCTTTTTTTCCCATCGTTTCGACCCAAGACGTTGGGAGGTCCTGCAGGTGCCACTGTGTGGTTTGGTAGCATGTTTTCTGCAGAGACATGTAAATGCAGTCTGGTTTTGAGGCAATTTTTTGCTGGTTGAGGTAGAATGGAAATGTGTTTTTGCCGATTTGTGGTCTTGGTAGCCCATGGGCTTAAACAGAAACTTTTCATCCTCTTCTGGGTAACAGTGAACATGGGGAGCAATGTCAAAATACAGTGTTATTACAGCGTTTGTGAGAATATCAGCTTAAATAATAAATTATAACAACAATAAGTAGCTTGCAGCTTTTAAAGGAAAATCCCAAAGAATGAGTTTAATATTCAGACACACATTAAGGGCTGCAGAATTGAGTTAAGGAAAATAGCTTTTTTAGTGTCTTAGTGCCAACAAACTGCATTGTGTACCTTGAATGCTCTGCTAGAATGTTCAGTGCTAGGCAGTGGGGTTGGAGGCCCACCTGGAGGACTTGGTTCTTCTTGCCTGGCAAAGCTGCCAAATTTGAGCTATAATCAAGTAAAATTCATTGTACAAATTTGGGCCTCAGCTAGAGTGAAACAGAAGAGGACATGCATAAGTGATGCAGTGGGTTGGTGGGTGATGGGGAAGTCTCAGTGTCTTCCAGATGTGCAGGCTACGTTGCTGCATAGCTGTCACCCCATGGGGCATGTTGTCCGAGGGTTGATATGGGCCCTCCGCAGAAAACTTCAAAGAACCCTGAGATACCTTCAGCCCTCAGTGGCAGATGCTTTGATGACAGAGTAGTTCCTCTGGGGCACCAAAATCAGTGAGGAGATGCAGAGAAAAGTGTCACCCAAAACAAAGAGTGTGCCTTCTGGTTGCCCCGCAGTCAGTTGCAGAAATGACCAGTCATGGTCATGGTCATGGTCATGAATATAGTCATGCATACAGTCACGGACTTGATGAAGGACATGATCATGGTCTCTTCTCTTGTTCACACCACCACCAAGCCCTCCCTCTCCCAAACATGCAGGCAGTGTGAAGTGTACGTTTCCGTCTTCCCACCAAGTATGTCCATGTCAGCATGTCTCATGAAGGTGTACAATGTTCTTGGCCAGCTGAAACTCTGGCTTGGTGACAGGGAACCTCTGATCCTTTCCAGTGGGCACTTTGACCTCAAGTGATTAGAAAGTGCCAAGTCCAACTTGGCACACCCTGGAGATGACAGAGAGAAGAAATAATTACAGTCTTGCTTTTGCTACAAAAAAAGAATCAGAAAACCATTGAGGTGGGATGAGATCCCTTATATTCCAACCCTACTGCTCAAACAGGGTCAGATGAAGCTGGTTGTCCAGGACTGGCTCCTGCTGGGTTTTGAATATCTCCACATCACGACATGCTACCATGTGGGATGGTGCTTGGTACCTCCATGACCCTTGGGAAGCCCTTGCAGAAGCCCTACAGTCTGGAATTTCCCTTCTTTGTCTTTAAAAAGATTTGGTGAAGCCAAAGCCTAGAAAATGTTCCCCAGCTGGAGAAGATCCAAGACGTTTTCAGTGCCTGGGAGAAACCACAAAAATGTCTCATAACATCTATTTGGTCTTTCCAGCCTGGCTGTGGGGACCATAGGTGGCCAAAAGGTGGCAAACCCAGTCTTTGGGTTAAATCTGGGACTTTTGGGGGTTATGTCTTTGACCTCGATAGACTGAGAAGTTGATTTTGTCTCCTGTAGAGTCAGTGTTCAATGGGGAGACTTCTACTGGATCAGAAAGACTGATGTGCCTTTTGGTGGCACAGCGGGGACAAGGACAAAGAAAATGCTGCTCTGCCCCACCTTGTCCTTCAAAATCTCCTCTTTGACATAAGTAGACATGGCCTCCCCAAACAGCAATGATTTCTGAAAAAAAAGGAAGACTCTCTGGCTCCAAAGGGACAGCATCAAATCAACATTGGCCTTTCCAGATTGGGTGTTTTGGCAATAAAATGTCCACGTGTTTTGTGGAAAGAGCCCCATGAGATGTTACCATGGGTGGGGAGCATCTGCAGTGTCAGCAGGTGGTGTGCATGTCTTTTCCTCGGCAGCTGCAAGAGAGAGCCCTGAAGTGAGCTCAGGTTCACCATCCCCTGTCCCAAGGCCTGCAGGCTTGGCCCTGGAATGGGCCAGAAAGTAGTGTTTTATGGTCCTTCAGGATGTCTATATCTCACACTTGATCTCTGGTTTCACTTGGGACCTTTGAGACACATGGACATCTGGATTCACCCTGGGATGTGCAGATTCACTGGGGAACTTCAAGACCCCCCTAGACTCCTGGATCCACCCTTCCAGCCCAGAGAGTCATTGCATATGATAATGTTCGATTGGGAAGTCTGCAAAGTAAATAGATTTAAAAAAAAAAGGGGAGATCTGGGGGCAGGACGGGAAAGAAGTGGATAAGGAGTAGCTGTCTTGGAAGTTCAAGATGGAGTGGCTCTCTTTTTGCCATCGGATCCCCTTGAGACTTGTTCGTTTCCCTTCTGCTCCCCTCAGGCCTAGAGGCCTCCTCATGCCCACTAGTCCCCTCTGAACCCCTCTCTTGTCCTGGCCTTGCCTCAGCCTGACACGGTTGCCCCCTCAGAACCCCAATGCGCCTTCTGATGCGCTCCAGAAGCCTCAGTTTGCCCCCTGCTCCCCGCAGCACCCCTCTCTTAGCCTCCTTGCACCCTCCCTCGGAGCCTCAGGAACCGGCCCTTGGCCCTCATTGCACACAAAAGCCCACCGTTGGCCTCTGCTGGGGCCAGTGGAGGGCTCTTGGGCATACGCCAACCGCAGGACTCCTCCGTTTGCCCTCTAGCTGTCTTAGGATTGCTCTAGGCCTCTCAGGACCCCTCCTGAGGCCTTCGCTGCCCCCCAGGCCCCTCTGCGGGACCTCTAGCACCTTAAGAAGCCCCACTGGACTGGGGGCCTGGTCCCCTAGACTCTACAAGACACCACTTCAGTCCCCTCAGCACCCTCCGAAGGTCTTTGTGATGCCCCAGAGCCTTCTGCTGCTCGTCCAGCCGCCTTAGGAGCCCCCTGGTCTCCAAAGGACCACTTGTGAGGCATGCATGGGGACGGAGGCACTCTGTTTGTCCTCTAGTCCCCCCGCAGGTTGCCCCTTATCACGTCTGGACTCTGCTTGGAAACCCTCCTGAGTCCATCATGGTGCGGGGAAGTGGTGGAGCAGCAACAGCAGATGCTGGGGCCTTGCTGGGATGCCTGGAGAGCCACAGGATGGCCGGAGCTGGGAGCACCCTTGCTGTGCCCGACCCTCGCTGCGTGATGGAGGGGACTGCAGGCGCCTGTGGCACACCTCCGCTTCTCCTCTTGGGTCTCGGCTGAGCTGTGGCAGTGGGCGCGTGAGGAAGGTTGCTGCAGGGCCACGAGATGGGGCTGCGACCCGAGGCCTTCCTGGGGCTGTCGTTCAAAGCAGCATCCCTGCACCCCAGGCTGCCGTGTGTGGGGAAGGACTCTGGGACTCAAGCAAAGGAGAACTTCTGGAGGGCTGCTGGCAAGCGTGGGCGTCAGGCAGCTCTCCGGGCAATCCTGATTCCTTTGGGGGCTGCCATTTCCCCTTTGCCCTCTGCCTCCCTAAAGAAAAGACTTCCCCCGGGGGTGAACAAAGGTGGCTTCTTCTGGGGAAAGCCTCACCGAGGGGTAAACATGTAAAAGGAGCCTGGGGCCAGGGCGTGCCGAGGGGCGAGCTGTCCTGCAGGCAGCGGGCCAGGCCAGGGATGACACTGTCTGCTCAGCACGCGACACAGCTGAAGGACACCCTGGGTTTGGGCTTGTTGTCCCAGCTTTATTAAAATGCAGCCGCATTCCCGAGGAAAGCTGCACCTCTGCCTGGCTCAGCAGCACCCGCAGCACAGTGCTTGCAGGCTGCGTCCCCATCTCCGCTGCGCCCTTGGAGAGCCCAGGATGAGGAGGGTCTGAAGTGCCAGGGAACGGACGGAAAGTTCGCTGTCTTCTCGCATGGGCTGAAGAGCTGCAACCGAAAGAAACAGGGCCAAGATGACCCCCCGAGTCTGCAGAGACCCCCAGGCATCCCCTCCAGACCATGCTGCCTACTCACCCCTGCAGATCTCAGCCAGCTTCTCCCTGCTTTGGACCCTCAGGGGCCGCGCAGCAAGCCCTAGGCACAGAGCGTCGTCAGACCTCCCGCTCCCCAGCATGCTCCCAGCAGCACAGCCCCAGCCCTGCCGCCTCGGCTGCACACCCTCCTCCCCCTCACCAGGGCTGAGCCCAGGGAAGACCAGTAGCCAAGGGGGGTGGGACTGCGCAAGCAAAAAAAGTGGGCAGGGGTGGGAGAGGGAGGCCAAGGCCCTGCGCGGGGCAGCTGGGGCTCTGCCAAAAGAGGGACCCCGGGGGCTGTGGCTCACCGATGAACCTCACGGCCACCTCTCGCAAGGTGGCCTGAGCATCCTCCAGGTACGGCAGGCTCTGGCTCAAGTATTCTGCAGCCCTGCTCCTGTCCTGCACCAGCTGGAGAGAGAGAGCGAGAGAGCACAAGGGTACGGGCATGTCACAGAGCCTCCCCAGCTGGTCAGAGCAGTCCCTCCTCCCGGCACCCCTGGTTCCCCGTCCCCCCCAGGCCATTCCCGTCTCCCAGCCAGGAGCTCGGTGGAAGTGAGTTTGAGAGAGAGCCACAGGCAGAGGGGTCCAAGGGGTGCTGAGCCCCCTCCACCCCACTGCAAGGCCCAGATGGGCCAGGGTCCCCAGGCCCTGGGGCTTGTCCTCACCAAGCACTCTCCAATCCTCCACGTCTGCTGTGTCTGCACCAGGAGCTTGAGCTCTTGCCACTTGAGGAGCTCTGCAGTGGTGCTGAGGGCTTCTCCAGAGACCTGCAGAGCAGCAGAAGCTGGGAGATGGCACCACGGTCTGGGGAAGGAGAGCTGGCGTCCCCCTCCCCTTGGCTTTGCTCCTGGGGTGATCCTGCCCTTGGGAAGCTGGGACATGCCCTGGCCCAAACATCTGGGGGTGTCCTGGGCACAGCCCTGGGGGACAGGGATCGAGGCTGAAAACCTTGGCCTCCGACACCTGCAGGGACAGCAGGGAGGCCTGTAGGGATGCGCGTAGTCATGCCTCGGGCCGCGGGCTGCTGCTGAGCCCTGCTGGAGCAGGAGGGGCAGGTCTTGGAAATGTCCGTGCCAGCTTCTCTGCCCCTGCTCACGCTGGTTCTGCAGGGACCCTTCCAAAGGGCTGTGCTGGAGGAGGGCTGAATGGAGGGAGCGTAGCTGGGAGTGGATCCCACCTCCCCTTCTGCCTCTGCCTCAAGAGGCACTGGGGGATGAGGAAGGCAGTGGTGGAAGCGGTGCAGGGATGGAGGAGAGCCCTGCCCTGCCCTCAGCGACTCGGTCAGTTGGACCCCGAGATGACACACACTCCCAGAGTCGGAGTGCCAGCAGCTCTTGCCGCTGATGCCCAGGGGGGTCAGCACGCCCTTCCCTGCGTCACTGGCCAGCTTTGGAATCTCTACCTTGGCCACGCTGTCGGTCTCATCACACATGTGAAAGAAGAGTGGGAGAAGGCCCCTTTGCACTTTCTTCTTCATCCTCCTCTTGTCATTCCCCACCACAGTCTCCATCACATCTCGGAAGAGGCTGATGGAGAGCTCTCTCATCTGGCTGGTCTCCTGGTGGGGAGAAGGGGAGGGGGACTTGAGAAAGAGCCACTGCCTGCTTACTGTGAGCATTAGGCCAAGGGCAGATGTGTGGGGAGATGCTCTGGGGTAGGGCTCTGCACACAGGAGCTGTGGCAATCTCTGGTCCTGCCTGGCAGCGCAGCTGGGGAGCCCTTGGGGCTCTGAGAGCAGCTCTTGGCCCACAGGTGCTTTGCACAGGGGCCAGGCTGGGCCCCAGCACAGGGGACTCAGGTCGCCCGGGGTCGTCAGCCTGTCAGGGGAAGCCGTGGTGGGCTGCAGAACCCAGAAGCCATCCCACAAGAGCCCGAGGGAGAAAGGAGAGAAGTCCCTGCTGTGAGTGCTGCTCGCAGGGCTGGGCTGAAGGGCAGCTGTCATTGCAGGGTGCCCATCTGCAGGGCTCAGGCTCCCACATCAGCCTTACGTCATCAAAGAGGGGTAGGAGCTCCTCCGCCAGCTGCAGAGCGATGGCGCTGGCCTCCGTCCTCGTCAGGTGACCCATCACGTTTCTGAAGGTCATCAGGACCTTCATCTTGATATCTGTGTTGCCATTGTGGAATATCTCCGCCATGTGTGGCTGGAGGACCTGTATTTTGCTTGCCTGTATGAACGACAGAGTTTCATTTTTGTGAAACGGTCCAAGACCACCCTGGCAAAAATGCTCTGGTCGCTGAGCACCAGCCTCCTGTGTGGCTTCCTGGCAGGTGGCAGCACAGGAGTCTCTGTGGCAGCCTGCTGGTAGGTGGTGGCCATGGGCACACTGCTGGGGACGCGGGAGAGCAGGGCTAGGTCAGGGAGGGCAGGAAAGCAAAGGCTCCCTGTCCCTTGCTCAGCCACCGCCTTTTCCCACAGGCCCAAAGGGACAGGTGGCTTGGTAACCCTCTGTGCCTGGAAAGCTCCCCAGCCAGCCACCAGGCCCCACCGTGGCAGGGAGGGCGTCTGGAGCTGTCGCCCCACCGCCTGACTCCCAGCCAAGGCCAAGCGACCGCCTCACCCGCTGCCCCAGCCCCCGGGCTGCCAACATGGCTCCCTTTTAGGACGCCCTGCTCACCAAGTCAGGTCTCTCCGACATCGTGATGAGGCTTTCGAGCAACAGGGAGACCGTCCGCAGGCTCGGATGCCTCTGGTAGCTCTCAGTGTGGGACTTGGCGCCAGAATCCTCTGACTGGATCTCACTGGAGGCCTGAAGCAACACAGCTGTGAGATACTGGCAGAGCCTGCAGGGCTCGTTGAAGGTGATCAAGACCCTTTCTGGTAACTCACAGCCAAGTGAGGGGTGCAGGCATCCTCTGTGGCCGAGGGGACTGGGCTGCGTGATTTCATGGCCCGGAGTTTGCCGAGTTGCTCCTGGAAGATATTCTCCAAAGTCCGGGGCACAGAGAACATCACCTCCCACATGGCCATGCTGGTGCTGCAAGCCAGAGCGCTCTGTCAGCAGGGCTGCCTCGGCCACAGCAGCATGGCCTGGGTCAGCCCTGCGTAAGGCAGACCCTACCCCTCGGTTGGGATGCCCTGGGCAAGCAGGAGAGGGCTGAGGCGATGTTCCCCGTGGGGCTGGGAGGAGCGTGGTGGCGGGGCTCTGGGCTGGCTTGGCCAGCTTTGGCTGCTGCGGGCCTGGCCGACCCACCAGGGCTGGAAGGCGTGGTGGGATGGAGGGTCCTGCTCCTCGGGGTGTCCTGCAGTATTCCTTGGCTCTGGCAGACAGAGAGTCTCCGTGCCCCTCCCCCCATGAGGAAGAAGCCCTCAAGGCTGTCAGGGCCAGTACCTGTCTGCTGAGGGAGGGAACTTCAGCAGGCTCCTGACCACTTGGGTGGGGTAGCGGTCGGTCATCAGGAGAAGTAGTGAGTCCAGGCTCTGCTGGGCTGACTCCCTCTTGATGCATCCCAGGTTTTTGTGGATGCAGCTCATGATCTTTGGCACCTGGAGGGGACACAGGTGAGGATGGTGCTGGCACTGGAGTGCAGCCATTTCCTCAGCGGCCCTTCCCATGCCTCTCTGCTGCCTTCAGGTGGCTTCTGGTGCCCGAGACACCTGGGTTTGGGAGGGAGGGAGGGAGGAACAAGGCCTGAGAGGGCTGAAGGGCAGGGCAGTCCAGCCACAGGCCACTTACATCCGCCAGCCAGAAGTCAGGGTCTCTCATGACCTTGTGCAGCAATTTTCTTGCCGCCTCCTTCTCATTGATGCTGGAGTCCCTCATCGCCTCGATGGCCACAAGGACGATGTCTGTCCTCTCAGAAGCCGTGAGGTATTTTGCAAAGTCCTGTGGGAGGAAGGAAGGGAGCGAAGACACGTCACACCGAGTGCCCTGATGGTGCTGCTTAGCTGGGCAGCGCGAGCAGCCCTGGCAAGAGATGGCCGGCAGTGCTGGTGGTGGTGCCCGCAGGAAAGCTGGCAGCAGGGGCTGCAGTCACTGCGTGGGGGAGGACGAGAAGAGAGGGCCCCCAGGGTGAGGGAGGAGGGTTGGGCTCCTGGGCACGGTGTGCTGGCCCTCCAGAGAAGCAGGGCTTGCTGCTGGCCAGGAGGGCTGCAGCTGCCGCTCGTGGGACACTGGAGTGCAGCCCTCGCATGGTCCCTGCTCGGGGGCAGCAGGAACCCTCTCACCAGGGCCAGTGAGGCCATGCCAGCCCCGCTGATTCTGGATGCCTTTGCTGACACAAGTCCCCTGCTGATGGCAGGGACAAGAGTCCCGGCAAGGGGGAAGCTCATTACCATGTCTTTGATGCTGGTCAGACGCAGCAAGGGGACGATCTCATCTTCCCAATGGAGCCGTGGTGCTTTATCCTTTAGCATTGACCTGCCTAAACGGCGGGACACACACACACACAGAAGAGTCAGTAAGACACAGCAGCTTTGCCAGCAAGCTTACCAAACGGCCCTGAGAGCTGCTTGCAAGATGGCAGGACAGAAGCGGTCAAGGAAATTTCTGGAGGGTGCCAGGAACAGCTTCTTGCTCCAGGCACTGGAGGGGCCAGCTGTGGTGATGCACAGATGGATCAGCTCTTCACTAACAGGGCAGACGTGGCTTTGGGACATGGTAATCAATGGTGGCTTTGGCTGTGGGGACTGCAAAACAGCGGGGTTCAAGATCCTGAAAGCAGGGAGGAAGGAGAGCAGCAGAGGAGGGGTCCTGGACTTCAGGAGAGCGCTCAGCTTCTGCAGCAAAATGACAGCTGGGATGCTACGGGGAGCAGCTGTGAGGGGCAAAGGAGGTCAGGAAGAGAAGCAGATGTCTGTGTGCAGAGGGATGAAGCCCACCACAACTCCTCTTACTTTTTTGCTTATACATGAATTCATGGAGAGAACAAACAGCATCAGAAGCCGCACAGCTTATGTGTTCGTTGGACCATCGTAAAAGGAGGAGACGTCCCAGCAGCTGTCCCAGGATTGGGATCTCGAGGTCTCCGTAGCAGACAGGGCCGTACGGGTCTTGTCCAAAGCGGTACCAAGCCTGGGCGAGGGAGGCAGAACAGCAGAAGGGTTGAGGGCAGGCAGCTGGTGCCAAAGCCCTGAAGCCAAGAGTGTGCCCAGGGCTGGATCCCTGGTGAGTCAGGGCTTTGCAGGGCCATGCCGGCCGCGGCTCCCAAAGCAGCTAGCTGGGCAGCAGCCCCGCGTGGGGAGAGCCGCAGGCTGCTCTGGTGTGCAGGGAGGGGGAGACGGCCTGGCTGGAGGGTGCCTGGCTCCTTACCTTCAGTGTGGAATTCTTGGCCAGCAAAAGGCTCAGAACCTTAATCCTCCCCACGGCCCTCTCGCACACAGCTGCTCTCTCAGAGTTGGTGAAGCTCAGCAGCATCTGGGAAGAGAGAAGCTGCTGGTGTGCCCTGGGAGCAGACATGGCCTCCAGCAGAAGCAGCACTGCTCGGCTCCTGGGCTGGACTCTCACAGTCCATCAAGGCTGCCTGGGATCTCGAGCAAAGCCTGTAGCGGGGTTCCTCGCAGGCTTGGGACAAATGCCCCAGGCCAACCTTGTGGCCCGGCAGGAAGGCAGATGCCACCCTCTGCAGGCGCTGTGCTCCACAAGAGCCTGCTGGGCAGCCCCCGGTTACCAGAGGAGGTGGGCACCCTCCCTACAGTGTGCTCTCTCTGCACGGCACTGGGGTGAGGACCGTGCACTCAGGAGTGGACACCCCCTTCCCCCCAGGGTGAGGAACAGCCCCTGTGAAGCCCCCCCTTTCACATGCCAGACCTGAAAGATATTCTGCAGCTTCTTGCTGACTCTGGCAGCAGGAAAGTTGAGCACCATAGTCTCCAGCATGGTGTCCATGGCTTGCAGGGTCTGCAAGGAGGACAAAGAGTTGTGGCAGTGAATCTGCTGTCCCTCCCACCCCCAGGAGACTGCTCTGAACTCCCAGCGCCAAGGGAGGACTCCCGCGTTGCCTCGCGGTGCCCGGGAGAGACCCGGGGGCAGACAGTCTGCTGTGCGCAGAGCAGCCGGTGGCGTTGGACGTGGCCAGGCCCATGGGAAGGGCACAAAGGGGTGAGGGTGGGAAAGCAAAGCCGAGCCCCTGCCCTGCCTTGGATCTCTGGTCGTATTGCAGCACGGGGTGGCCAGGGAGCAGCCCAGAGGGACTGGGGGCTCCTGGAGCTCACCCAGCCCTTACCTTATAATAGAGGAAAGCGCCCGATCTCCTCATTTCCTTTTCTGGAGGAAGCAGGAAGACACTCGTGAAGCAGGTGTGTAGGAGGGTGTTCTCCTGGCCCTCCAGCACCATGTGCACTAAGCTGCAAAGAGAGAGAGAGGGGCCAGTTGGACACGGATGGTGGGAGCAGTGCCTCGAGGCCTCATGCAGGTGGACACAGACCTCTGGGGCAGGGGTCCCCAGGAGGGATGGGCAGGTACCTCAATTCGGTGATGGCAAGCATGGCTTGCTGCCGCACTGCCGTGCACAGCTGGTCCCTGGGCTCCTCTTCCAGCAGCGCCTGCAGAGCACAACCGGGATGAGACCTGGCAGCTGCCAGCACCCAGTGCCACCAGACCCAAGCCCTGCCCAAGGGCTGTCCTCAGAGGGTGCCGGTGCCGGGGGGCCTTGCCCCCTTTCCCAGATCTGCCGGGTGTCCCCTCACCTGGATATTCTCTACCAGGTCGTATCTGTGGCAGAAGACATCCAGGCGCTGTGACAAGGTATAGTACTTGCTGCTTTTGCACAGGTTGCAAATGGACCTCAGGAACTTAATCTTCTGGCCCTCCTCCTGGCAGGCAGGGGACAGAGAGACAAACAGAGAGCGCGAGAGTTGGGGACACACGGCCAGTGGGACCGGAGCACTGGGGGTGCAGTGGTGTGCGGGAGGCCTGGGAGAAGCAGCTCTGCCCAGCCAGCACACCTCCAGCAGCCCAGCAGCAGAGCCCCTGCCAGCCGATGCCAGCTCAGCCGTGTTCGAAATGGCCACGGTTACCTTTTCTGGGCTGCTGACAAAGTCCTCCATGAAGTCCATGATTTCCTGTTCCTCTTTGTACATGGGAAACCCGCTGATACCTAATAAAGGAGGAGAGCAGGGAGGGCTGTAGAGAGAGTCCGGCGGCAGGAGAGAGCAGAGGAAGGAGCTCTGCCCTCCGTGCAGCCCCGTGCCCGATCCCCCGGCGCAGTCTTCCCATGTGTGTCAGGGCTGGAGAGTGCAGGGCAGACAGGCTGTGATGCTGGAGGACAGCGCGGCGGGGAAAGCCCCCAGTGCACGGGGCTGAGGAACTGGCTTGCAGATAGGCAGGAAAGGTCCCCATCCCACAGCATCGCCGCCTGCTGCCAGCCCAGCTGCCTCTCTCTGCCCGTGCCCCAGAGCAGGAGCTGGGTCCCCTCTGCCGTCTCCCTCCTTGGGAGAGGCTGTGCTGGGGCCAGCTCCCAGCTGCCTGAGTCATTTAGGCAGCATCATGCCCACCACCCGTGGGACCTGCGCTGCCAGCATGCCGGGGAGACGTGATCCCGGCATCGAGCAGGGTGCGCTCGCTGGCCCCAGCGCTGCCCAGAGCGTGAGGGCACCTCACTCACCCGTCGTCAGCGGCTGGACCATGCACAGCTCATCGGGCTCCGGTGGAGAACTGGTCTCCTGGGGAGCCCCGTCCTCCTCCCAGGCCACTCTGGGGTGGCTGGGGGGTCTCTGCGCCATCCTGCGGGATGGAGGGAAGGGGTAGGGGTGGGCAAGGCGGAAGCTTTGGCGAGACGCCTCGGCCTCACCGGGGCTGCCGGGGACAGCGGGGAAAGACAGGGGCTGTGCTCGGGGGCTCCTCGCCGGCTCCGTGCTCCTGTCCTGTCCTGTCACCGTCCCGCCGGACACTGCGGGCTGGGGGCCGCAGCTGTGCTGATCACATGTGGTGCAGTGGTCTGTCACAAAGGGTCCCACTGTGACCCGCTGCCTGGGCAGGGAGGGGCAGAGCGACTCCTGGGGGGGGCACGGGGCCGGCTCAGCCCTGGGCACCTGGGGGCTCTTGGGGTGCCTCCAGACCCCCTTTGCCCTCGTGTCCCCTCAGGACCTCCATGTTGCCCTCCCGTGTGTCCCAGAGCCCCATGTTCAGACACTCCGGCATGCCCCCAGGACATCCCTTTCCCTCTGGTGCAGTGCAGAGCGCTGCCACTTCCCCTCGACGACATTAAGTGGGTAAGATTCACTCAAGCTTAACAGAAATCATAGTTTTTGTTGCCTCAACCCTTCTCTTCCTCCCACCAAACAGGAAGAGCTCATGCAGAAAAGAGGAAAAAGAAAATGAAACTTCCCCCACTGAGTTTGCCCTTGTATGAATTGGAGGCTCCCAGAAACAGACATTCCCGCCTCACTGGTTTTCTTCTTGGCCTGGTTTGTGACCGTGATGGAGAACACCCTCTTACAATTACAGCCTTTCCCGCCCTCTGGAAATCTCTTCCAGCACTGGTCCACTCAGGACCCCCTCCTGTGGCCTTCACCGCACCCCAGACCCTTCTGCGGGACCTCAAGCTGCCCCTGGGGGATGGCTGTGTGGTACCGCCAGGGCGGAGGAGGCCTGGGCTGGTGTGGCAGGGCTGTCCTTCGGCCTCTGCGGGGGTAAAGGGGGGAGGATGGCACCCAGGGCCATACAACTCTGTCCTCGCTGTGCTGGGAGCTGTGGTCTCCCAGCATGGCACTTCTGGGCAGCCGTGTTGGCCTGCGGGGCCTGCCGGCAGCTGTCATCTTCTGGTAGAGGCCTGCTGTGTGGCCATGTTGGCCTGCGGGGCCTGCCGGGAGCTGTAGTCCCAGTGCTGCTGCCTCAGCTTGTCTCTTCCATGCAGGCAGTCCAAGGAACCCCCAGGAAGCCCAAGGGACCCTGGAACAGCCCCTCTCTGCCCCGTCTCTTACAGCCCGAGAGGTGCCATGGAGCCGCTGCCCGGCGTGACCACGTTCAGGCACCTTCAGAGCTCTGCTCTGCCCGAGCTGGCTGGCTGTGTGCGTCCGGGCTGCCTGGTTGAGGGCAGATGGGGAGATCTGGGGGCAGGACGGGAAAGAGGTGGATAAGGAGTAGCTGTCTTGGAAGTTCAAGATGGGGTGTGTGAGAAATTATTCTGTCCAAAACCAGATTTTAATTAAAATTTATAATTTATTAAATGAATAAAGGCAAGCAAACAGCACTGGGTGCGCCGGGAGTCTCTGCTCGACCAAGATGCACACACACAGGTCCTGTTTCCGGTTTATATTTCTTTTACCAATACATATTCATGAGAAAGGTGGGTTTACGCAAATGAATTCTAGGAATAGGCGTGTCCCTTTTAGCACATGCCCTCTTCGTCTTTTGGGGTCTTCCCTACTCCCGATTGGTGGTCTTTGGATGCAGTTAGTAGTCTTTCTCAGCTCACCCCCAGGACGACCCCAGATCCCATGCATGCGCTCCACAAACCTCTCCTGCTTAGCACCAGGCAGTTAGCAACAAGACCGGGACTCTGCGCACGCGCTTTACAAAATTCTCTTGCTTAGCACCAGGCGGTTAGCAACAAGACTGGTTCAAACTGGCATACCAAGCGCCAAACGGCCCCCGCAAGAAGCAAGAACTATATACATACCCTCCTGCCTCCTCTAGGCTTGCGGTTATACAAACAGAATGGTTAAAGATTACATATACAGAGAGGGTCACATTTCACCATGTGGCCCCAGCATGGTTTTATATTGACATGAATCAGGTGATTACATTTCACATTCCTCAAGTAGAAGGGCGCTTTAAAAGAATCTCTGTCCCTTATTATTAAAGTCAAGGCTATTGGCACTGTGATTTGTCTTCCTCTTCTCTGAAGACAAAATTCCAAGATGACTTCTACCTGGGCTTTTCAGTGCTGGACAGGATAGCAAAGAGAAGGGAGAAGGCCTTATGCTCTCAAGAATAACTCCTACTTTGAACAAAACCTCTTCATACAAATGTATCTTTGTAGCTGACATCACATATTTCGCTTATGTGAGTTGTTTCAGCTTATTCTTTGTGCAACTTCAAATATTCATGTAAGATTTCAAGTGTTGGAGAGAGTAAATGCATTTTTTGATTCATTCTGGTGGGGTTTTTTTACATGAACTGATGAATATGAAAGCAGTTCACAGTGTATTTCAGTCCTATTAATTTATTACACTCTCCAAAATTCAGTCACTATCTTGTGCAGCTCTATTCTTGTGCCTCAGAGATAAGAGTCAGTAAACTGAAGCAAGAGATGTTTCCATCATTTGGGGGCAACTAAAGAAAAGTGAATGGACGTGTTCACTCAGGAAATAAGAAGACATCCTCACCTCTTGCCAGGCCCTCTTGGGAAGAAAACAGACTTTCACAAGCAAAGCTCAAAGGTAGATAATTACTGTCTTTGTTTAGGTGGTCTGATTTTCACTAGTGCTGAACATTCCTCGGATTATACATTGATAAGCAGGCTGCTGATCCAAGTAGTAACATGAATTTTGGCACCACATTTTAGACCCTGACTTTCTAAAATATGATGTGTAGAGCTGGAGAAACAAAGGTGCAGGGGAAATAAGAAAAAACACCTATAACAAACAGTAGAAGGAAGCATCAAGGCTGTTTGTATTAATGCATTGAGCTTACCAGGGTGTTTTAGAGAAGGCATTGACATCTTCTGCAAATAGTGTTAGAGGACACACAAATCATTACGTGTTTTACAAAGGAACATTTATGAAAAGAAAGAGGCTTTCTAAGAGTGTGCCTTCAGCTAGTAAGCCAGTGTAATGAGAAGTTGGGACCAAAGAGGTGCTTCTTCATGCTTCTCTCACACACATGGTCCCGTCTCATCCTCTGGGCTGGCTTTAGGGCTTGTCTGACCCCACAACAATCTGGTTTTGGTAACTTGATGATTAGAAAACAATTCATTTTCTGCAGGCTTCCAATTTGGTTCCCTGAGCTGGTTACTGCTCAAACAAGTGCTGAAGGAAAGGAGGATGGAGGGGAGCAGAACTTCCCATTTGTACAACAGCTTGTTTGTCTGGCTTAGTGTTAAAATGAAACCTTGATACCACAGTAGAAACAATTGTTCCAGAGGGCCAGAGACTTAACTAGTACAAATTTGTAAAAACCCATGGCAACTCAGTTTTTTCCATCTGTGGTCTTGATCCACATGGTTTTAAACCCACTGCATTTCAATTCTAGTTGGTCTACTTCCAAGGCAGTACATGGAAAACAGGGAAAAAAACATCACTAAAAATAATGTACTAAAGAATGTGAAGTCAGTTTAGGTCAGCATATCTATGTAAACAAAATCAGTTATGGGTGTGTATGATCTCCCTGCAGGCTGGCAACTAGCCAAAAATAATGCTGTTGTCTTACATTTTTTGCTAAACTAGACTATAAAGCAGGATTAAATTTTGGAAGTAAAACCCTGCTACTGTTTGGTAGCTCCTCCCATTCTTTTCCAGCCTCCGCGGTTTTCATGTAACTTAAACTTCAGGCTTACTAAATTTTCAGAATTTGATACAACTGCTTTGCTAAATCTTCCCTTTAAGTTATTGAAGTGTATTTGAAATGTATTTGTTTTATCTGCCTTCTATGACCTGTTGCTCATCCATCTCCTTTTGCTGAACATTATTTTCTGAAGAAGAGTAGTAATACCAGTATACCCGGTCACAGTATACTATCAAGAAAATTTCCTCCACAGTGGCTATTTTGGATCTGTGGTGTTTTATGACAACAAATAAAAAAGTGTATGAGGGAAGTTTGATCTGAGTCCACTTAAATTGTAAGAAAAATAATGGCCCATAAAGTGTGTAGAAATGAACAACAAATCTGGTTTTGGTCCTTCTGATGTCTTAACAATATATTTTTCTTCTTTTCCTGGGTAAGTTGTTTTCAAATCTAGAGATAAGCTAAAGACGTAAAATTGATATAGAATTTGTGTCTGCATTAAATTTTCAAAATGCTTTTTCAGACACTTAAAACATTACCCTTTTTCTACTGAAGACTACAGTAGTGGCACAAATAGGACAATAGGGCCAAGATCAAATTTAAGAGTAGAAAATCAAGTGGCTTTAAAAGTGATAAAGCACTAGAGATTTGGGGGTTATCTACTTCTGCTATATTAAACAGAACAGATAATTTTGTAATTGCCAACAAATTGATTTTATGTTAGAATTTCTTTGGCTTTGTTAGCTTCATCCTTAAGAAGAAGACTGATTGTCCTCTTATTCTACATTGGCTACATAAAAAACTTAGAGATGTGGTACCTATTTAGAATATTTAATGCTGTTAAGGAAATTTCATGAGGAAACTTCATTTCTGCTTTACTGTGGCACACATTTTCAAAGTTTCATAGAGGGAAATTTGCATCAATGATGCCAAGAAGGCACTAAGTATCCTCAGCTCCTGTCACGACCCGATCAGCAAGCTACCCTGGGTAGTGTGGGAGGTCGTGTAAAGCTCGAAATCCCCTCGGAGTAAATTAAGGTGAAGCAATGCCAAATGACCAATCAAATTGTTTATTGAGCAAAAACAGTAACAAAGCATATGTGTATGTGCAAAAACTCCAGTTATTGCTGTCTGCCAGGTAAGTCAGAGAACCGAAGGGAAAGGGGAGGGGAGAAGTTTTCCCACCGTAATCTTAATTCAATATTCAAACTTTATAACACGTAACTCTATGGATGAACTATTCAAATCACTACAACATAAAACTACGTGTATGAAGTGAGGTAGATGGAGTGAAGAGAAGGAAGAGCGAGATAGATAGAAAGGAGAAGAGAGAGAGATCACCACCCTAGGATCCAGTGACACCTCACAGGTCAAATTTCCGATGTGGTCCATGGTGGGCGTGCGCGCTGCCCAGAGTCCCTTTTCGTCTTACATAGTCTCTGGTTATTGGCATCCCTCCCAAAGGAGGAGCATTGTTGAGTGTGTGCAGTTGTTCATCTAGAAAGTTCTCAAGAGTTCCAGAAATGGGTCTGGGGTACTAGGGTGGTTGTCTTGTTTAGGACCTGAGTGTAGTCTCATACTGGTGCAGGCACAAACCTTTTATGGTTATAAGGAGACTAATGCAGGAAGAGGCACTGTCCCGCCTCCACAGAACCAGTCTCTGTCTGTGGTCAACTCCATTTCAAGACAACTCGTTTAAGACATAAACAATTAATTTGAAATGTACTGACAGAGTTCCCAGAATCAGTCCATGACAGCTCCCCATAAATTCAATAAAAGCAGTAAAAGGACTCCCTAGAGCACCTAGCCACTTAAAGGCTTGAGGCCTTAGGTACTGCTGTCATTTACATCTGGAGAATAATGCAGATATATACATGCAGATGTAAAATTGGGGGTCCTTTGTATCTTTTGTTTTGAAGCAAATTCCCGTTCAAATACGCAGTTCTTCCCACATGCAGTGCCTTTACCAGTAATGGTGAGTGTATAATGATGCCATTCATACAGCCTAACAGCTAGATCAATGATACTTGTCACGTGTATGGTTTCCTTGGCTGCTTCTTAAAGCTAATTTTGATGGTATTACTTGAAAACACACATTTAGCTTTTGGGTTCCTCTTATTGATTTTTGTTTTTCTAAATGTAATGCTTGTTTCACCCTAATATGTAAGTGTTTCTTTAAAGTGGATCTATAATGAGGTAGTTTGGACTGTTTGTCTTACCTCTCTCTGCACACTATTAGTATTGGACTCCCAAGGGCAGTTTGTGCAGTGAACTGCGATAATGAGGTTGATGGTTCACAAAAGGGCTGACGTGACAAATTACTGACCTGTTTTGGAGCTTAAGTAACCATACCTTTGCCAAGGTCTGCATATCAGCTTTTTATTCAGTATAATTCTTGTAAGTATGGTAGTTGCCCTGTTGAGTGTTCCATGTGTCAAGCTGATCAAGAAAGCAGTTGCAAAATATAATTACTGACGTGATTAGTTGTGGTTCTCCCAAGACAAAGCACATTCTTCTGTGATTCAGAATCTGCACTGAGTTAAATTTTATGCAGCTTCTTGCAATACTTGAGGTCTCTAGAAGTTCTTCCAGTACCCTACATCTGGCGCTTTAGTTGGGAGAGTGTCGGAAGGAGCACATGTTATAAAACTCACTTCTCCATAATACAGATGTCACCTTTTCACTCCATTAAAATATCTATGACATTTGGTTAAGCTGCAGCAGTGTCAATTGGTTATCTACTTACAATCAAGTCTTCTCAGAAGCACTGTCTTTCATGAGACACCATAGTTTCTCTCAGTAAGTGGGACCTATTTTCTTTTCTCTGATCTTCCTTTTGGTGGTAATATAACATACCACTTGATTCATTTTAATATCTCAAGCATTCCAGATTGCTAGTAAAAATGAATTGTTTTTGTCATCTGTAGGACATATGTATAGATTTTTTTATTACTGGTCCATCAACCGGTTTGTGAAGGTAACCAATAGAAACAATATCCACTGTGTATTTTATTTCATTGCTACTTTTGCTTGTATTTTTTTAAACTTTTCATTTATACCTGCCAGACTTTGGATGGGTGCATTTTTATGGGTGAAAAATGGCTCCGTGATATACAATGTGTATTTACATGTGTTCCACAATAATATATGGTTCTTGGCAGGAAACACAAAAGCTGCTGTTGTACACTTAGAAGTGTGATGATGATGCTTAATTTGTCATTTTATTTTTGGAACATTCAGCAAATTGAGCTTTATTGTCCTACTGATGTGGCCAACAGAGACTTTGTATTGATAGTCTTTCCTCATTAGCATTAACACTGTCAGTTGTGCTAGCTTTCATCTTTCCCCATAGCTGTTGCTTTGGGTTTTTTGCTACAGGGGCTCTCAGGCATTTAAATGAGCACAATTTGCTGTTGTCCCCTTGCTGCAGTGGGATTGTCATTTCTGTCCCTCTTGCTGTCTCACATGCATACATTTCCTGAGGAAAAAATTAATTCTATGAAGTATCTTGCATAATTGTCTGTGCCTTTGTAATGTATATAATGATGTGTAACATTATTTTGGAAAGGCTAAAGTAATGATCAAAAGTTGAATCTTTGCTGCATGTCTGCTTCATGTTTTATCATCACAGTTGGCAGGCAGTGGTCACGCTCACTTCTGCAATGTTATACATCACTCTCTAAACAAAAGGATGGCTTTTGCAGAACTTATCTCCTACCAGGTCCCAAGAAATAATTGAGGCTTTTTGCACAAATAGCAGTGTTGTGTAGTACAAGAATATCAGCACCGGTGTGAAAGTATGACTGCGAAGTGCTGGGCAGATGATAGAATTTGTACTGAAAATGTCATATACAAAGAAGTGCTTTAATTTCCCCAGTACTTTTCACCTTCTCTGTATGCTTTAAACTTATCTCTACTACTTAAATTAGTTATTAATGTTTTTTCCCATTAAAATTGAAATGTAATCTGAATGATTTTGGAAGTACGAGATTCTGCATACAGTACTCAGTAGGCCTTTGCGATCATGAGAGTAGGCTTACTTAAAATGGAAGTCAAGGTCCATCGCCAAAAAGCTGAGCTTCACCATTTCATGCATTTTATATATGAATGAATGATTCGTGTATGCCCAGAAAAAGAAGTCTTGTGGTATAAAGAGTCATTCTTAAATGTCAGTATTACGAAGCTTGCTTTTGGTTTACCAGACATTTCCAATTTTGATAGACATTCTCAAAGTCCCAAAACCATTCTTTATTTTTATTTAAGTCAACTCACAGCTCATGCTCAGAACAGCACCAAAACTCTTCAAAGCACATTTTGCCTCCAGATGAATATGGTCCACATGTGAGAAATGCTTGTGAACATAAATATATCTGCTTATCATTATTTATTTTTAATAACCAAGTAATCAAGATTGATTTACTCATTTTCTTGGCCTGAAATGATGTTAAAAACTCTTTCCTCCAAAATGAGTGTTTTGGAATTCTTTTTCTCATTCAAGATTTCAAGGCAGATGTTCTCACTGTTATCACTCTTTCCAATGCCTTAAGTCTCCAGACCATTCTGTATTCTGTTTATAAGTACAGCAAGGCAAACCCATCTCTGTCAGTAGCCCTACTTGGAGCAGAGCCTTCCTATTCCAGAACATGTATTAATGAGTATTGTGACATCTGTTAAAGAGATGTAGTGATCATCTTTTCTTTGCAGGGAGTGTTCGCATTGCTGGGACACAGCAGCGTGATCTGTTATGCAGAGGTTTAACGGACCTCCATTACAAACAAAATGTTTACCCATTTTTATGGGTAAATCATGATTATAACAAACCTGGAACTTACTGATACGTTGATCAGAGGTGTCTGTGCTGATAATGTCATAGCTGAGTTAAGGGAGCAGCAAAAATAACTTGTCAGTCAAAAATTCAAAAATAGTAGTACTTTGATTAAACATGATATGCCACGTACGTGTTGTGTTAATATGTGTGGCTCCTATTTCAATAGGAATAATTATGCCAAGGCTGATGAATGGCATTTTATGAAAATCTGTCAGCACCAGAAATTCTGAGTATCTGTCATTCGGGGACTCTCCTAGTGCCACTTAAACACTTGAACAGCTATAACAGAATTAAATTTTTAAAGACATAACATTTCTTCTTATGTTACAAGTTCTAGTAAATGAGGGAACTCCTGAATGGCTTAGCCTTCTACTGACTTGTCTGGGCTCTAGGCTGATAATCAGATTGCTCGCTTACTCTCTTCTTGAAACAAACTTTGGTTTTAGAGAGACTAAAAGTAAACTCAGAAACATTACTAAGAGCAGAGCCCTGTTTTGACTTCCTATCCAAATTAATTATGACAAACTTCAAACACAGTATTTCATAGAATCATAGAATATTATGGGTTGGAAGGGACCTTTAAAGGTTATCTAGTCCAACCCCACTGCAATGAGCAGGGTCATCTCCAACTAGATCAGGTTGCTCAGAGGCCCATCCAGCCTGACCTTGAATGTTTCCAGGGATGGGGCATCTACCACCTCCCTGGGCAACCTGTTTCAGTGTTTCATCACCACCACAGTGAAAAATGTCTTCCTTATATCTAGTCTAAATCCATGCTCTTTTAGTTTAAAACCATTACCACTTGTCCTGTCACTACAGACCTGTCATGGTTTAACCCGAGCCAACAACTAAGCACCACACAGCTGCTCACTCACTCGCCCCCACAGTGGGATGGTCAGAAGACTAAAAGTGAGAAAACTCGTGGGCTGAGATAAAGACAGTTTAACAGGTAAAGCAAAAGCCGCGCACGCAAGCAAAGCAAACCAAGGAATTCATTCACCACTTCCCACGGGCAGGCAGGTGTTCAGCCATCTCCAGGAAAGCAGGGCTCCGTCACACCTAACGGTTACTTGGGAAGGCAAACGCCGCCACTCTGAGCATTCCCCCCCTTCCTTTTTCATCCCCCAGCTTTATATGCTGAGCGTGACGTCTGGAATATCCCTTTGGTCAGTTGAGGTCAGCTGTCCCGGCTGTGTCCCCTCCCAACTACTTGTGCTCCCCCAGCTTCCTCGCTGGTGGGGTGGGGTGAGAAGCAGAAAAGGCCTTGGCTCTGTGTAAGCCCTGCTCAGCAGCAAGGAAAACAGCCTTGTGTTACCAACACTGTTTCCAGCACAAATCCAAAACATAGCCCCATAAAAACTACTGTGGAAAAAATTAGCTCTATCCCAGCCAAAACCAGCACAAGGCCCTGCTAAAAAGTCTGTCCCCATCTTTCTTATAAGCCCCCTGTAAGTACTGAAAGGCTGCTATAAGGTCTCCCCAGAGCCTTCTCTTCTCCAGGCTGAACAACCCCAATTGTCTCAGCCATTCCTTATAGAAGAGGTGTTCCATCCCTCTGATCATTTTTGTGTCCCTTCTCTGGACCTGCTCTGACAGGTCCATGTCTTTCCTGTGCTGAGGAGCCCAGAGCTGAATGCAGTACTCCAGTTGGGGTCTCACCATCATGGAGTAGAGCGGCAGAATCACCTCCCTCGACCTGGTGGCCACACTTCTTTTTATGCAGCCCAGGGTACGGTTGGTTTTCTGGGCTGTGAGTGCACATTGGCAGCTCATGTCCAGCTTTTCATCCACCAGTACCCCCAAGTCCTTCTCGGCAGGGTTGCTCTCAATCCCTTTATGCCCCAGTCTACATTGATACTGGGGGTTGCCCCAACCCCGGTGCAGGACTTCGTACTTGGGCTTGTTGAACCTCATGAGGTTTACATGGGCCCATTTCTCAAGCTTGTCCATGTCCCTCTGGATGGCGTCCCTTCCCTCAGGCACGTTAACCACACCACTTAGCTTGATGTCATCTGTAGTCTTGCTGAGGGTGCACTCGATCCCACTGTCTGTGTCATTGATGAAGATATTAAACAGTAGTGGTCCCAGTACAGACCCCTGAGGTTCACCACTCATTTCATGGGACTTCATTTCTGAGTATATATCAGCTTTGGATAATCCTCTCATTCTTCCCCAGTAAATTCCTTTACCTAGTCAAACTGATACAGAGCCACAGCTATTAGTAACAGCATTATCATGTGATTCTCTTGATCAAGAGTTCAATAGAATGTATTATCGCTGTTGTCATGGCAAGAAGATGGGGTGCCTTTCTAGTCCTTCAAAGTCCTTAATTGTTTCAGTTGACGTGATTTCATTTGTATAGCATATTTTTCCATAACACTAGCCAATGTAACTCCCTCAAAGAAAAAATTGAAGGGGGCTCAGTATAATGCATGTAGATAAATTTTTCTCCTTACACGATCCAAAAATTCTCAAAAAATTACCAGATTCTCAGGCTCATAGTCTGCTGATTACTTGCAAAGATATATAAAGGATAAATTAGAGTTCACTCTGATTGGATTCACTCAGAAAAATGTTTTGAATTAAAATGACAGTAAAAGGCTACAGTATGTGCAGCCTGGTCCATGGTGAAACCTCTGTGAAAATGTTTCTGATCCATATGCTTGTAAGTCACAGTCCTACACTGTACAGTAACAAAATTATCCAGAAGTACAGAGGAAACCTTTATTTATCATCGTAATATTGCAGACAAATGATTGTGCAGATGGGAAAATAATTGCCTATGGATATTAAGTATGTATCTACATGTTCATAATGAACTCTTTATCTTACTGTCTGAAAACCAAGTCCTAACTAGGCAAAGACATAACAAAAATGTTTTGTTAATGCAAATAATAAATAAAAACAGTTAAAATACAAATTCTATAGAACCCAGTACCTTTAGGAATTACCCACATTATTTGTATTACTGTTTTGCATTAAGTGCCAGCTATGAGGTGGTTATTATACAAGTAAGAAAAAAACCCATTTATTTTAGCCCAGTAAAAAGTCGGAAAAAATCTTGTGATCTTCATGAGGATTTTGGTGAGATTTCTGACATTAGTATCAGAGAAGGGGAGACCTTCATGTGTAGTTAATCCTGCCAGTTCTCTGCAGCTCTTCATAGTACTTGCGCCTTCTAAATGAGACCCAAAGAGTTCTTGGATCTTAACATAGCAGGGATTCTCACACCAAATGCCTTAAAGTTCCTGCCCACCTTGTCCTCCCTTCACCATTACCCTTTCCTAAGAAAAAGTATCATGCAATGCCAGTTCAAGAGTTCTTTCTAAAGTTAAACTGATGTTTGTAATGTGTGGAGTCAGTATCACCCTACAGATAGCTTTTCACTGTAATATTTCAGACCCTAAGCCTAATTATTTTAAATCAACAAATAACACCAGTACATTACACTCATAGATAACACTCAGAAACAGTGTTAAGGTTGACATGATGATGGTACTCCTGGACTTGATGCAACTCAGCCAAAGTGGGCGTCAGAGCAGTTGAAAGCCAACCGATGCCTGCTGCACCAGAGGCTCAGAGGTGCTGGCAGCACAGAACATTTTGTGTTTCTCTCCTACAGAAAACAGGATCTTATGTCCCTTTGATTTTTAAACCCGTCTGCTCCATCTGGCACAGTCTATGCTTCCAAATAAGGTTCAGCTCTTTCTTGCCTGCATGAGGAAGAATGGAAGAAGGACCCTTAGAAGGAACTTGAAACTGAGGTTCCTGTACAAGATGACTAGTTTTCCCTGTCAGAATTTTACCTTAAATGTGGTGCCTGCATTTAGGGGAACATAGAAATTCTATCATCCAACTATGTTTAAACATTATTGGTTTTGCAGATTAGTGTGAATATTTGCCAGGGTATACACACTTCAGATTGTTCTAGGAAAAGGGTAATGGTGTCATGGCGAGGAAAAAAAGAAGGATTTTCATTAAGTTAATAACTTACGTGATTTTTAGCATGATAGAAGTAACATAACAAATCAAAGCCACAGATCTAGATAAGTTAGCAAATGAAATATTGCAGTGGGACACACTGAGAATAACCAGCATGCAGCAGAAGATCATATCTGCTAAAAACAAATTTGGATTGGATTACACCAAACCCCAAATAATTATGCTCTTTGTTTTCCCACTGTAAAGTGTCCTCATTGTCCCCAGGGTCTGAACACTCTTGTTAGTCTTGAAGATCTTCATATTCATATGAGGTTGTAAAATCTTGCTGCTGAACTTTTTAAAATCTATGTTGCGCTCAAGTGGATACTGTAATTGCAGAATGAGCAAGGATAGCTAGATGTATACTTCTATCATGTTGCTTCTTCTTAGTCTGTTCCTTGGACTGATTAGTTCTGTTCTGTACATTTATCTTCACTTGGAAATTGTTCATTCTCCTACAAACTTCTATTACCTGTGTTTGGATTTCTTGTATGCCTGCATTTCCCTCTCTAAAGGGATGGGGAGAGAAAATATTATCGTCGATGAAAGCATATAATTGATTTAATGACGTATTTTCAATTATTTGCTACCCCAGTCTTTCTATTTACCTTGTATTTAGCTACTGATGAAAATGGAGTAGGTGTTTTTAGTGGTGCCCCAAATGAATTCAAAGTCATTCTTTCCTCACTTACATGAGATTTACAATCACTAATTATCTATTCAGTATACACAATGCTTTTGTCATAGAATGACAGGAGTCACTGTGTTTTATCTCTCCTTTTGACATTCTCTCAGTCTTTTTTTAGGCTTGAGCAACCTAAATATTCTGCTGTCTGCAGATGCTGCCACTTACATTCTGTTATTAGTGAATGCACAGATTCTGCTGTGACACCTTCACAGGCATCTAGTTTTCAAAACAGACATAGAATAACACTTCTTTCCGGATTATTGCATTACTATACTTCTTTACATGGGCAAGAAATGCCCCCCAACAAATGACAAATGATCTAATAGTAATGATCTGTGTCAGTGCTTGAAAAGAGTACATGATTTTTGACAATCAGGGGGCAAATGTATATTTTTCGAAGTTCTAGTTATAAAGCAGTTCTCACAGGAAAAAAAAAAGGGGCGGGGGGGGAACATGGTCAGTTTTTGGCACTAAGCTAATGTGACAGAAATCTTAACAGAACCTCTTTAGTGACTTTCTGGAACAAGACACTGTAGATTGAATAAATTATTTAATAAATGCATGAAAACTATGAAACGGGCTTTCAAAAATTTTATGAACTCCATCCTAGAGCTGATTAAAATACATTCTTCCTAATCCTCTCCCCATTTTGCGTCATCCCTAAGAGAATGTGAAGATCTGGCCTAGTGCCTCAGAAGAATCATAACTCATGTCTTTTCCTCACTAAACCTTACAGGTTAGGTGACTTGGTTGGATTTCATTTTGCAGCTTGGTATTCCTGTTTGAAAAGCAGAGGGTGTACATTCTGGGGAACTTGCCCTGAGAAATGGGAGTCCATGAGAGTGCAGGAGGCATTTAGCAAATTAAACATATTTATTTCTAGATGGTTTTGGATCATGACTTTTGGTAATACCAATATATTTGAGGTATACCAATTCTGTGTTGACAGTCAGCTCTATGTGGAATGTCATGTCTAGGATACATCAGATCCATTGTACCTGGTGTGCAGAATTTTCCTGTTCCATGTGCCGGGCTGCCAAATTGCCACAGTCTGTTAGATAATAGAAAAAAAGCAGTTCAGCTGGCAAGTATTGAAACTGGAGTGGCTGTCCTGAACTTCAGATACAGTGTGAAATTTAGTTTTGGATTGAAATCTAAATTTGGTATGAAGTCTTGCGTATAATTTTAGTAAATGTAAAATGTGTAGCAAACTTACACGTAATAAACTAATCAGTTAGCCCTGTTATACCTCAATCAAACTTTTAAACTTTACTCTTTGAAGAATGTATGTCAACCAGTCGTAGTGGTTTGATAAATATTTCAGCTATGCATCACACTAGCCAGTAGCTAACAGCCTTTTTCCTACACCAATACTCTTGTTCATTTTCAAAGCAAAATTATCAACAAGGTACTAATAAACCTCTGATTTAGTCATGCAGCTTGCAGTGAAAGCCTCAAGCTGAAGGCTGTGTGTGTTTGTAATTTCTTAACTGCTGCTCTGAGCTACAAGATTTTTCTGTCAAGGTAAAATGCATTAAACTAGCTCATAATTCTTCAGTCTGCTTTGTGTTGCTTGAGAGGCTTTAAAGAGCTATAATCAATTTGCCGAATGAATAAAGAACAGCCATGACCCCATGCCATGCACAACGAAGAATTCACTAGTGAAATTACTGTGCATATGTGTAACTCCTCACCTGTTACACAACTGCAGAAGCATCAGGGTCCTTGAAATGATATTGTATGCTGAATAAAGGAGAAAGATAAAAGGATGGATATTGTACTTTTCTGAAGTGAAATCACCTATCTAATCTGGAATTGGGTATGACAGCAAACAAAACTTGCTGGTAAAAATCCATTCTGATTCACAGGTGCTGTGTCTTTCTCCCTGCTCCTAATTTAAGTTTAAAATTGCAAGGTTGTATACTGTGGGATTATTTCACATGCAAAATGCTTTATTCAGCCAGTTTGCAAGTGGGAATTAAGGTCGTAGGTGTGTTTGGGTGAGAAGAATAGAGAACTACCGATCCATGTGTTTGGCCACAATTTCTAAAAATGCATATGTTGGAAAGTCATTGTTGGTAAAAACAGCTCAATGAAATTAACGCTAATTTGGACTGATGTATTTATTTATTTATTTATGAAGTCATGATCAGCCTACCAAAAATGCTGGCAGAGAAGAGTGAATAACTCTGAAGCTGTTGCTTATTCCACGTGACATATAAAATAAAGAAAAGCTCGAACCAGCTACATAAAAACTGTATTTCTAGAGAAGAGCTGTCCTACATGTGTACACTTTTATCCTGTCTCAGTTACTATCCTTTGTAATGGCCATCCAAGGCTGATTCTACAGCGAGAAACTCTCTCTACAGTTACATCATGTAATACAGCCATGATATAATGACCAGGAATTAGGTGGCAAAACCATCTCTGTGTCACAGTGAAATTCTCCTATTTTAGGGAAATGCCGTTGCATTGTGGTGCCAGAGAAATAGCTGATAAAGAGGCCTAGGATGTGACAGATTATTAATCACCTTTTCTTAGAGTTCCAAGTGTAGTAATCTTTTTTTAATTTATTATTACTTTCTCTCTCTTTTGTCTGTCATGTAAAACTGATAAAATACAGGGGGGTTTGGGTTAGCCTCAAAGTGAAATTCACTGAACACATAATCACCATATGTCATAGTTTAACCCCAGCCAGCAACTAGGCACCATGCAGCCACTTGCTCACTACCCCACCACCTAGCTGGATGGTGGATAGAATCGTGAAAAAAAGTAAAATTCGTGGGTTGGGATAAAGACAGTTTAATAGGACAGAAAGGAAGGAAATAATGATGACAATAATAATGATGATGATGATGATGATGATAATATGTTCTGGGTTTGGCTGGGATAGAATTAATTGTTAACTGTTAATTGTTGAGTTAATTCCAATTCTTTTATTATTATTATTGATATTTTATTATTGTTATTATTATCATTTTTAGTTTCTTCTTTTCTGTTCTATTAAACTGTTCTTATCTCAACCCATGAGTTTTACTTTTGTTTTCTGATTCTTTCCCCCATCCCACTGCGGGGGGGGGGCGGGATGGGGGAGTGAGTGAGCGGCTGTGTGGTGCT
>JAVJGG010000007.1:5836304-5885502 GCA_035590195.1 Aviceda cuculoides | reverse complement strand
CATTCTTCTCATACTGAATCCAAGACATAACACTATACCAGCTACTAGAAAGAAAATTAACTCTATCCCAGCCAAAAGCAGGACACCATATAACCCAAATAGGCCTGAATTTTTCCATATATAAAGACTTCTCAGACATGTCAGTGCCACAAAGAAGAAAAAAAGAAATTAAATGATTGAGATGCCCACTGCTCTGACGCTGACCTCAGAGGTTCAGTATCACCATTTCGCCTCACTTTTTTTTCGCCTTTCATATTGCTTATAAAACAATCTGTAAACCTCTTTCGTAAATCTTTTTTCTATTTTCTTTAAGATGATACACTAGTTTTTAAAAATTATTATTTGAGAACATGTCTGATCGAGGTTCATTGGTGGTAGTGCAGCCAGGAAGGTGCATGTTACCCTATTAATAATATTCAGCAATGATTTTCTGACATCACAAGTTAAAACAATTGGAGCTTGGCTATTGGTCAAGTGAAGCATTTTGTTTGTCTCGTGAAGCTCCATGGCCTACATATTAGCCCACAATGTTTCCTCCAGCCAGACACCTAGCTATAAAGCAGTCAGTTCAACTTTATGCATTTACTATGTAACTAGCATAGCTGTGATTGACAGTTTAAAAAAAAATGTTGAGGCAAACACCAATTTTGTGACCTTGCCTTTTAATGGGTAATATTTTTTTTAAATTATAAGCCTAGGACCTACTGGGGCTTTTCCTTGGGTTTATTCTTTCTGGGCAATTACATCGGTGAATAATATACTCGAGTACCTTCACTTGCTAACATCATAATGGCAAGTAAGGGTGTTAACCTAGAGACTCAGCAAGTTTTCAGAATTTTATCGGTATTTTTGAAAAGCTAGTCATGAAAATGGAGATATTCAGAGCAGGGATTATGAAGAGACAAAGGATGGCATTCTTGCGACCTTTTCATAGACCTTAAGTAATCTCTTTTTAATGACTGGTATGATTTGGTCTGAAACTTGAAAACCAGTTAACCCTGTGGAACTGTAGCCCCTTCAGTTTGTGAGCTTATTTCTCCCATAAAACCACAAAAGACCTGTGTGACTGATCCCATGCATGCTGCTTGTACCACACAGGCTCATAAATATGGCCAAAAGTGCTAAAATACTAGTCTGGTTTTCAGAGTTCAAGATGAAAACAGTGTAATCCTTTGAAGCTGGAATCAATTGACAAACCAGGAGCCAACTCCTTGAATTGGAGCACATGGGAACGGTGCCACCCGTTTGAAAAGGAGCAACACTAGACCCTGAGTAAGCAGAAAAGGAAGCTTGCTCAGTTTTCAACGAGGAGCATAATTCAGGTCATGAGAGTGTGGTCTGGAGTTACAAGTTTTCTTTCAACACTGAACAAGACCCTTTTCTGTTTTATGGCAGAACTCCTACCTAGTAAGCTCCTCTGTAGTCCTGATGGAAGGCTGATGAAAATACACAATATTCTCATTTTCATAGTCTCTTTCCTTGGTGCTATATGATTGCCACGTATTCTGGTGTTTTGAATGTCCCAAAGACAGGGTAACAGTATGCAACATTTTCTAAAACTTCAAATGCTATTGCAGTCTTTATCAGGGATCAGTTAGCTCTGGAACAAGGGCCCTGCTTCAGCTGCAGGCCATAGAAAACAGAGCTTAGACTAATCAGAAGTGGGTTCATTGTGATCTACAAATTAAAGGGTACACTTGAAATTTAAAAAAAAATGTGGAGCACTATGATTGGAAGTTTCTCATTGGTGATCAGTTAGGTAAGAAATATTTTTTTTTTTTATGTTTGTTTGGGTTTTTTCATGCCACGTATTTGTCTTTGACTGTTCTTCAGATCCGCTTTCACTTTTCTGGTGTTCTTTTCTTAATAAGCCTGATAAAATGCCATAAAACAACCTTCAGCTGTCTTTCAATACTTACATTAACTGCAGAAGTTCTCGGAGGCAATGCCCCATCTTGTTCAGGTACTGTCAAACCATGACTCTGCTAGTTGTTACGAGATGCTGCCTTTCCTGTCTCATCACCACCCCTGCGCAGACACACGCATGTAGCCTTTTCTCCACACCAGTTGGCAAGTCAAGTGCAGCAAAGAAGTGACTCGTGGAAGAAACTGGCAAGGAACCATGCTTAGGGCTGCAGGAGCCATGTGGAGAGCGGCTGCGATCTGGCCACAGCAGCTGGGGTCACGCTTGCAGTGAAGCTGCAGGGAGAAGCAGAGATGGGAGGGACATGGTGCCAGCGCAGCAGGTGAGGTCCATTGATCCTGACTGCCAGCTCCGCTCTGCCTAACAGAGATTAGATGGGAGAAAGGATGTTCACAGCAGCAGTTTTCAGAGTGTGAGCAACCGGCTTTGGAAAAGTACGTTCTGCCCGGCAACTGCGGTGCTTGGTCTTGGTTGATAACTGCCTGATGGTGTGGGACACAGGAATAGTCACTTCCTAGTTCTTTGCAAATCTGTCTTTTCCCCTGGAACTTGTACTTATACATAAATATGCATGCATATGTGTGTATATATATGTGTGTGTGTGTACGTATACTTCCACAACTATTTCTTCTCCATCGGTAGTAAAGAATGGTACCCTGAAAAGTCCTAACCCTGTTCTCCAAAGGACTGCATAGGAGCAGCATTTCGTGTTACAGTTAATCTTTTTAACACTCTTGATTTGAACCCGTCCCCTTCTGACAGTCCTTTGCTAGCCAAGTAATTGAGTGGCTATGGAAATTAACTACCAAGGCATGAGCAAAGTATCTTTAGTGCCATCACTTCATGGCCCTGCAGTGAACTCTACTCATGCTTTCTGTACCTTGGAAGTGTTTTGTGACACAGCAGTGGTGGCTGCAGTAAATTCAGCACAAGTGTCCCTGCCATAGGGACCATAAAAACGAGTAAGGAGCAGGGAAAGTTTGGATGTAAAGTACTGTAACTTTTGAGGGCACTCAAAGACTGGTGGAGTGAGTTTGCTGGTTTTCTAGGGTCTTAACTACCAAACTCCCTTCCTTGCGATTTTTGTTTTGACAAGACGATGTTAATGTTCCCTCTGCATTTGCAGCTAGTGAATGTCATCCCCTAGGGAGAGGAGTCCTGATTATCTGTTTTTCACTAGTACACTCAGTACTTCCTATACAGAGAGCCAAAGAGCTTCTGGAAGAGCTTGGTTGTCAAGAGTGAATTGTAGCTCTTGTAGCAGATGTAATTGCCAAGGAGCCTTTTGAGGAGAACAGTCTGATTGCCGGTGAAATTAAAGCTTGCCTAACTGTGAAAGGCTGAGAAGTATAATGAGGATGGTAAAGATTAAAACATTAACATTTGAGGAGAGTCAGAAGGGACTTCCAGGAAGACCAGATAGCTCCTGTCTGCAGCAAGCTCTCATCAACTAATGGAGGTCCAGCAGGAGAGACCCTCAGCCTGCAAACTCTCTAGGGAAAACTCTAAGGAGGAGAAATCTCCAGAAAGGATCTGTGTGTCAAATCCTAACTTAACAAATCCCTTCCTTCCTATGTGGGAGTTATGTTTGCCTAATTCATAAAGATAATATGGGGGTGGGTGGGTGTGTATCTTAACAATTTCACAGGGAAAGTTTAGGAGACTTTCCAGCTGTTCATCTGCAAAACATCAATACTAGACTTTCTTGCTTTCCTTCTCTCTTTGTTTCTTTCTTTGGCAAGGGATATTTTTTTTCCTTAAGAGTTCATTTACCTATTTACTTAATGCTTTCTCTGACAATTTGGAACGTTTGAAGAAAATGTATACCTTAGGTATCACAACATTCTTAGTATTGCATCTTTTTGTCCAATCTTTTAGCTATATTTTCTACCCTGAGCTGCTACTCTCCCTGTTTCGGTAAGGCCTCACTGCCCATCTAATAAGTTCTTACTGCTCAGTGTCTGTTTTCATGACCTGGATAGTATGGCTTTCATAAATATTTTGCACTGTAACAAGTTTTTCCAAGTGACCACAGTTTTCATTCGAACTGTAAAGAAAACATTCTCAGGAAAACTACACAGTTTTAAATCTCATGTTAGGTTTATCCTGTTGACAGGTACCCACAAAATTAAAATTCTTTGTTCAAATACCTGTGTTCAGAGTGTGTGGAAGAACAAGACCGTTAAAAGCTGTGTTTATTTGCCACTTAGTATTTACTGGTATTTCATTAATACAATTTTAGGCAATAAAACTTTTAACTGTAATTATATGGGCAGTATGAATAATCAGTAGTGTGTTTTCAAAATGGGTCGTTCCCAATAAGGAAGACTAAAACTATTTGAATAAATTCTTAAGGAAAAATTAGGCCTAGGTCTGTTTTCAACTGACCTATTAGTGACACAGTAATAGAAAACTGTGTATTTATTCCGAAGTGGTTATTTCTAATCAGTATTGTACTAATTTTGTTCCTTGCAGATTGTCTACCCGCTGCAGTATTATGTCTGTTCGACCATGTTTCATTTTACATGTTTGGATTTAACTGTGATACATCCTGAATTGGTCAGTATTTCCTACGGATAATTAGTTTTTGTATACCCTATTTTAGCATCCGCTCATTCAAGATGTGGGTGTAGTTCAGGTGTAAGAACATCCCCTAGTAAGCAACATAGGCAAGAAATTTCAGTACCAACTTCAATTGTCATTCACCCCAGATGCTTAATAGAAGTATCCAGCAGAGCTCTCTTCACATATTTACTAAAAAAGACCAAGTTAATCTCCTATTTTAGGATTTGTTTGCAGCATTTGTTATCAATGAACATCAGTTTCTGCAGCAGAGATTAACTATCTCTTCTGGATTATCTAGCATTGCATGAATCATATTTCTTTCAGGGGAGCCAGCTTGTTGCAGTTAAGCCTCTTTATCTTTAATGCAACATTCATTAATGCTGGGGTTCTACAGGATCCCATTTTGGGACCCATACTGTTTTGTAATTATGTATTTCCCTTAGGCAGTGTCAGATTGGTCTCATTGTTTCCAGTATCTCATACAGAAGATCTTCACGTTTGCCTTTTTCTATTCCATCCTAAACTGAATGCTAACAGGACAGAGTAGTTACTAATTGGTCCATCTCTAGGTCTTTGCACTCCTCACTCTTTGCTTCTATAAATAGATGTTCCGTTTTCCCTGTTGCCAAGGCTTGTAGCCTTGGTGATAAAAGAAGAAAGTGGAAAAAAATGAGTCCCTGAAAAACAGTAAAGATCTCCTCCTTCTAGGCGAGGGCAAGCAGTTCTAAAGCTTCTGTTTCATTGGAGTCCTTACAATGGCACAGATAGGAATTATATAAATACAAAGAATAGATAGCCATGACTAAAGGCAGTCAAAGTGCAATGGAAAAGATGGGCTAACTACAGATACTATATACCATCACGACGGGGGAGGTGGCAGTGAAGTCCTACATAGTGCAGGATGATAGCACCTTGACTGTGACATGGACCTTTTGACAATGTAAGCTAGAGAGCCTTGGAATTGATAGTCACACTTCAGGAAAGATGCAGACCCACTGGAGAGAGTCCTATGCAGAGCAACAAGATCGTAGGAACAAAAAGATGGCTGTAGTGCATTGAACAGTCCATCTAGTTCAGTATCTTATCCCTAACACTAAGAAGCAATGAGTGTTTAGGCAAACAGTCTAAAAACTAGGCATAGAACAAAATGCCTCTTGATGTATTTCCCAGATTTTAGTAAGTTGGAATTTAGGGAATTCCTGAGATCAAAGGTGTGTCAGCATCATGCTTTTTAGTTGCCATTTTGGATTAAATATTGTATGTAGCTTAATTACATCTTAAGCCATTTATACTATTTTATCTACTACATCTTTTGGTGAAGAGTCCCACAGAAAAGCTTTCTATCAGTAAGGAGGCAATGAAGCACTGAAATAGATTGGAGCTTATGCTGATCTGTCAGGGTATGTCTTTAAGAACACAGGTTAGACAAGTGTCTGTCTGGAATAATACAGGTATAATGTGAGTTGGGAAAATGGGTGGACTGTTTCATCTTTCCATGTTGGTTTTGGCCATACATTTCTACAATTCTGTGAAAGCGATATCATCCCAGGAAAGAAATCCCTGCTCCCTAAATCCTCACTCACATAACAGCCTTTGAAGTCAGTTTATTTGCTGTCTGTTCCCCCTGCTATATCTTGCACTGATGCCACAGCAGTTTGGAAGACAAGTCACATCCTAAACCTTGTCATATAGATGTAACGCTAAACAGGTATGATTTGCAGAGAGGACATCTTCACTTGATCAGACACTGCCAGAATTGTATAATTTTGACATTTTGTTCTTTGCCAGTTAACTCGGGTTGTGAAGAAGAGAACAACAGGCCTGCAGATTTAACTGCTGTGTTGGGAAAGATTTCTGGAATTATTCATAAAGGATGAATTTGTTAGCTTGTTAGATAAAAGTCTGTTAAGCAGTAGCCAAGAGCCATGGATTTATAGAAGTAGATCTTGTCAGAAGCATGTGATAGAATTAATCAAGGAGCAAGTGGGACAAAGAAATTAGAGACTGGGGATGCTATAGATCTGATTGACTCAGATCTGAGTAAGGCTTTGATAAAGTTTCACAGAAGAAGTTGATATGCAAATTCAAGGATATTAGAGTCAATGAGAGGATGATGAAATGGATGAAAAACCGACTGAAGAGAAGAATACTGAATAAACAGGCACTAACTGACTTAGAGAATAGAAACAACTAAAGGCCCCTGGATTCATTCATTTGCCACTTTAAAAACTTCTCCAGGCTTTTTTCCTATGCTTACTTACAGCTACCATATGTCCTCTGTTGCAGAAAAATAGCTAGGGAGATGCAATGACGCAATATACTTCTATATCTGAGGAAATTTCCTCCTTCCCCCTAAGAAAGAGAGAGAAAAGGAGCTTACAGAATGCAATTTCTCTCATTCCAAGGCACATATACTAAACAGACAAATTCATTTTTAGAAGGTTTTTTTTCTCTGTGATGAATTATGGGTGACTGGCTCATAGGCACAAACATTGTGGACATCTAAAGTGCAAGCAAGATGAAATTATTCTGGTGCTTCCTTTTTCCCTCATTTATGCTTGTTGTACATGAGTATAATTGTGTTGACTTGCATTACTACCTTAACTCTCCCTTTTGTAGGATTTTCCCCTTATACCACCTTTAAAATGCCCACTTTCTCAGGAATTGTTCTGTCTTCAATCTCGTCTTGCATTCTTTCAGTCTTTAAAGACTGAAGTGTCTTTCAGTTTTTGAAGACTGAAGTGTAAGGACAGTATATGACCTTACGAAGGTCTATTGCTCTTAAAAAATTCTCTAGTTCTGGAAAAACTCCTCTCTCCCTTTATAGGGAGTCGGTCTTAGAGCCAAACTATAGAAGCATCATCTGGTATATAGAGGTTTAGGCTGGGATTCAGTCCTGGGTCAACTATAATTTCCCTTCTGAACAATCAGTTTATGCTTCGCCTCAGTGCTTCATGTGTAAAAATGAGAATGATACAGAGTTATTTTGTAGACGTAATCAGGTAATGAGGCATTTAGCATTCTGCCATGAGGCAGGAATGCATGTTAATGAACAGAATCTGTATAAACAAACTCAGGTCTTGGAAGAATCATGCTGTACATGCCTTTACTGGTTTGGGAAAGGGGGGGGGGGGGATGTATACATATACATACATATGTGCCTAAATCCTTTCTGATTTTTATTGGTGAATGAAATCACAGTGGGGCATATTGTAACAGAGATAGTATGTATAAAACTAATACACATTCATCCATAGAAGCAGATACATGATAAGATATATTCAGAGACTTTTTATCCAACCTGTTGTTCATTGGGCCTCTCTGAACTGGTTCATCAAAAACTTATGTATGTGGTGAAAAAGCATTGCTCTGCATTCTGGAAGCTGTTAAACATCATGCTCTTTATCAGAACAGTATACTAGAGAAGCTGCACAAGAAGTACCGTGATTCCTAGGGACAAAGGATAGAGTCTGTCCTCAGTCAATGGCAGAGAAACATATATTAAGATCTGTTTTGGTTTTTTTTTGCTAAGAGTTCCGGTTCTTCAGTATAACTCCATTATCAACATCAACTGTACAGTATAGACTCAGACAGAACATAAATAGCAGTACGTTAAAAACAGATATTCCCTGAGGAAGTGTGGATGTCCCATGAATCCAAAATTGGAACTGGGAATAATATTGGAGCAACTCTCTGGGAAAGCAAACCAAGCACAGGCAGGCAGAAAGGAGGCAGTGTGGCACTCTTGCATCTTGTATGCCCTTAATTCTACACAAAAAGCCTGCAGTTCCCATCCTCTAAAGTACCTAAAAGTACTCTGTTCCATTGCAATATGCCATCACAGTGCTCTGTCTCCCAGTACAGTCCCACATACATAGGTTTTCATTAAGCATGACTTTATTTTCCTTTCCCTGCCCTCCCAAGATCAAGAGAAACTGCGTCTTTAAACATCTAGGAAGCTTGTAACAGTCATTCTGAATTCTGCATTGCACCTCCATTAACAGAAATGTTACAAATACAGCAGTCCCATGTTGCTTATGTCCTGCTGTCTTGAATTGGATAGCGGAGTGTCTGAAAATACTTTTTTGATGCTCTGGGGGTGTCCTGACATGCCTGAACCATCTTATGGTCATTTCCAATTTTATTTAAATAAATAGCTTGAAAAATAGAAAGCACAAGAAAATAGTACATCTTTATTTTTTAAAAGTTTTTGAATGCAAAATCGAATTATTTCTTCTACTGCTAGATGAGCTGATGATTTGATTTTATTAGATGGTCAATCTTTTTTGCTTTTATTGAGTTGCTTGAGTAATATAACAAGTGGAATATAGAAATTCTAAGTTAAGGAAATGGTTAATGTTGATAAAGAAGTGAGTACTTATTCTGCTAGATACTTTGACTTAGAAGACTTGTTCATGCTGAGTCTGTGATCATAAGGTCAACACTCTGTTCCAACGATATGCTAATCAACGCCTTTCCAAACAACATACAGTTATTTTTCTCCCGTGGGGAAAGTAGAAAATCCTATAAAGCTTTTGTTGACTTCAAGCTCTGGGTTTGGAAGCAACTTGGTGAGTCCTGAGCAATGTATTGGCTGAGTTCAGTAGCAAGGGGCTGATGAGCAAAGAGTTTTGTCCTTTCTGGTAGATGTCACCACAAGCCAATAAGAGCTACCACAGGGGATTTTTGAGGGACATAAAACAGATTTGACCAGTCAAAAAAAGTCATTAGGCAGCTAGTCTTGTAGATAGCCCAAGTGATTCTTTGTAAAAAAGATTGCATGGGAGTAGCTCTAGCTATGTATTTCCTACTTCCTTCCAAATATGTAATCTGTCAGAAATAAAACAACGTTGTCTATTTTGAGAAAAAGGAGGTGTTCAACTGAAAACTGTCATGAAGCTTTTTCTTTTTTTTTTTCTTTTTTTTTTTTTTTTTATCTTGTGGTTCAAAAGGGAAAAGACAAGGTGTCCAGCATAGGTCAGGACACCTTCACTTATAGAGCTTTGTTCTATGTACAGCCTTCTTTATTCACATTTGCAAAAGTCCAAAACCTTATGGTTTTTACTTCACACTGCTTAACACGTGTATGCTCAAAGTACTAAGGAAAAAATTCAAGGGCTTAAAGATAAACATTTAGTGCCATTTTTATGTCAGGTTCTGGCTGCCACTCAAAAAAATTTTGGTCCTTGAGCATACCTATCAGGTCATATAACATTAAAAATGGTGCTAGATGTCTGTGTTTAACCCCTGGACCCAACCTCTCAAACAAGCTACTGGCCTTAATTTAACCATTAAATTAAATGTGTTTATTTTCATTTTGTTCCATTTTGTTCAAGGGACTATTTTTATTCAAACTATGTATGTGGGTGTGCAGTTGCCTTGTGAATTCTGGTGTTGGTTCAGCAACAGTCTCAGAGACTCTGTCTTCATTGCTTTTTTTTTCCTGATTGTTTTCAACTGGTTTGCTTCTGAGGAGTTCTCTGAGTTTCATATGGAAATATTTGAGAAGTCTGTCATCGCTGGTAAACTGAAATAAAAGAATATTTCAAACATTCATGCAGAATAAAAGATGCCTTACAAAGAAAGAAGGAAAAAGAAGATCAAGAGAAATTTCCATTCCTGGTGGTTTATTTCACCAAGTACTATCACAAGCTCTGTCATAGATTGTTTTCTTTGTCCCCTAATCAATCAGTCGTATCATATGGATATTTTCCTATCAAAGCCCTAACGTAAAGGAGTTTCTATAGGTAAGACTTTAAAGCTAATATACCTTGTGACCGAAGGCCCTTGATCAGTGTTTGCCTATGAATGATTATTATAAATATAAAACCTAATCACCTGGCCTTAAGGAAACTGGTATCTTCCTCCCACTTTGGGAAGGCAGAGGAAGTTGAGGGAGATGGATCTGTTTTTCCATAGAAGAGGTTCTTCTACAAGCTGAGAGACTATGCTGAAATCCCACAATTGAGACATGATCACTTGTTCAATGGATTTGTGTCCGATTGTTTGGAAATAGCCTGGTGCCTTGAAAAAAAGGCTCTCTGGTTCACTTCTTGGTCCTGTTAGCATTCCCCCGATGCAGTGGTTTGAATGGAAGCCTTTTGCTCTCACATTTTTTCCTTGAGTTCCCTTGACTTGTGCCCATTTCAGTGCTCAGTTCTATACTCTTATTTCTGTGTTACGGGGATCAAAATAATTGCCAGTGCTTTGCGCTACTACCTGAGTCATTAACTTTCCTAAAGGATATGTAAGGCGTGAGGGACACTAATGAATAGGGATTTTCTCCTGAGTAAACCACAGAACTAAACAGATCTGGCCAGTGCTGTCTCATGCAGAGATGGACCACATGCATTGTACTGCAAGCCCTAGCATTTCAGTGTATGAGGATTTACGTATAAGTTGGGCAAGCTGTTAGCAAATCAAAATCTGTCTAAAAAGACCACAAAATGGATGTTATCTTGCCTGTGCTACAATCCATGTTGCTAAGTAATTCGGTTGGACAGGATTTAATTAATAACAATCATAGCTTGATAAAGGCAAAGATATTGAAGAGCTTTAAAAGCCACTTGATCTATCCCAAGACAGAAGTACACTTGTAATTAAATATTAGTAATTTACTTAATAATAATTAATAATTTCACCTTCATAATGGTGGTGGTGTTCTCACATATGAGGAAACAGCAGCAAAAGCAGGGAAAGCTTTTCAGTCAACTAACCATTCATGTAGCTATCAAATAACACTCTCATCGGGTTTTTCTTCTGCCGGCTTGCCCATTTTTGATAATTCTGAACCAAGATACCAATACTGAAGTGTGACTTAAAAGTTGGTTTTAGTTTGTCTTTCTAAAATTCAGTTATGAAATCTCAGTTGTTAACACTAAATAATATGGTATAGTATTATGTAAAGAGATATGTTTAAAAATATTGAATACCTATGCATAACATGTTTTTTTCTGACTTTGTTGGTGATTGTTTTATGACAGCAGCCTACATGGACTGAAATGACAATGAGGCTTTGCATTTTCTTTCCTCTCTCAAGGACTTTTTTAAAAAAGGGATGTATCATCCCAGAATTTCTAATGGTAAGTGAAATGCTAATAAACAGATAAATCTGAATACCTTCTAAATCATGCTTTTGTATTTAGAAGAATTTGGAGAGGAACTGGGTAACTGCAGTGAGTTGGCAGTAAATGTCCACAGCTTTAAGCTGTGGGTCACCTCTACAAAATCTAGCTCAGATCAATAGACACTATGTTCTACCTGCTTGGTGGCTGATTGGCATCTCATCTGACACAAACTGGTGACCTTGATGTACCTGATGGACAGGTGTCTACTAATAGTTTTAAAGATTTAATAGAAAACTGATAATTTATGAGTAAGAACTATATTGCCAATATGGAAGATTAAAGAAAGTATAGAAAACAGAACAATCATATAGTGTTTAGATTGATGGAGTAAAAATGTAGTCCATTTCCATAAGAGCAACTTGGTTAGGCACATAGAGGAGGTGTTATAGGCTTGAGTCAAAAGCTTTGGTTTAAGCTGTAGACTTTCAGAGGAGGTGTCACAGAAACAAAGTGTGTGTTTGGCATCAGCTTCCCACTGAGTTGCTTATATTAACCAAGAAGCCAAGGAATGAATTGGCCCAGAGATCAGAAACGTCTGAATGATTTGTCAGAAAGGGTAGAGAAATACTGATGAGAAAGCACATAAAAGCTACTGCCGCATGGCATGTGATGTAGTCATACCTTTTTCTCCTCCAAAGGCATCAAGTTTATTTTCTTTCACAGTGTTAAACTTCTACAGAAGGTATGCACTTCTACAGAAATTTGGCCATAAGCTGAAACTTTTGGGGACTATCTTAAATGTTATCCTCTGTAAACCATTCTGCTTCATAAGTGAAACTACTCCCATTGGGTGCATTAAAAAGTCTAAAGGATTTTTTGCAAGATTGGAACCTTGGACAATATTTTCTGCTCAAAAGAGTTCTGTTTGGTCCTTTTCTCATTTTATATCTGGTCATTATTACTGTCTGTAATTTAAATGTCACATAAGCTACATCTCAAAAAATAATCTTGATTTATAATTAAATAACAGGTGTTATTAATAACTGCTATGCATTTTATGGAGGCCTGTGACTAAAGGCCTTTTTTCATCTAATAATGTCAAAGCAAATTCATATCTTTAAGTTATATTCCAACATGTCATAAAAACTTTTTAAAAGCTTCTTTTCTGATATTTAACAGTTTTAACTACTCACACATTAAAATGGAAGCAGGAACACAGAAAGCTACGCCAGAGATGGTTTAAGAATTTGACCTGTACTGAGGCATGGAGTATAATAGTTTTGTGTTGTTTTTTTTTTTAAAAACAAAACCTGCCTCAAATTCACTTAAGACTGTATGAGACAGTTAAGTACAGACATTGATTTATAGAATTATGTCTTTGTGATGTACAATAGGATTGTTAATAATAATAGTGTCTCTTCTTTGTTGCATTTATTCTTTGGAAACAACTAGATCCACTGAATAGCTCGTTCTGAGTTTATTGCTCATTAGGTTTTGGCACCCAGTCATGCATGGCCATGAGTTTTCTTCTTTTGGAGCTAGTACCAGAATAAATGCTACTAGGCAACTAGTTTTTATAAGTGAATGTTGTCTGAGTTCAAATACCTAATGGATGTTTTGTTACATCTAATACATAAACCACAAAAATTGTTCTCTAGAATTTGGTCTTTAATATACCAAGGGGCCTCTCTATCTCATCTGATCCTTTTTTATCATTTTTCAGAGACAGGGTAGCTGTGCTATGGATTTTCTCTATGTCATTCTTGAAGGATTTTTAATAAAACAGACCATGTACAGCCATCAGCAGTAATTATGAAAGCAAAGATTGATCACTACTACCGATACTAATTAGTCAAGCTGATAATTAATGGCTGTATTACTTCTACCATGGTTTAAAATGGCAATTATTTTACCAGAGACTAGCACCTCAGCTATGTTATCTCTCAAGTTACAACTGTGCATGACAATAAGATGTTAAGAATAAAACACCTTGTGGCTACGGAACGAACTGAAACAAGCCGTCTTATGCAGATTATGTTTTTTCCCAGGCAAAAAGTATAAATTACATCTTATTAGAAAAATAATCCAGTGGCATTGTAACTTATGTAAAAGGCCAAATTCTGCCACCATTTACTAACTGCTATCCTAGTTATTTCTAATTATTTACAGTTGGCTTTATTTCTTTGTTGGAGCTTGCAAAGTTACCTGTTTTCTGCTAAAACGAATAAATCCATTTACAAACATGCTTATTGAAAATGCTTGTATTTGAGTTTTCACATTTGACTGATAAGGACAGCAGCTCTCTTTCTGAAGTGCCAAGTATCTGTGGTTACATTTACTTGGATCCAAATTGCACCTTATGCCACCCCACATCGATACCTAAATGTCTCCACTTAAAATTGGAGTGCAGTGTTTCATCTTTGCCATGTCCACTCTCCTTGAAGATACTGGGCCAGTGTTCAAGATCAGGGTCTATGTAGTCCCATCTGGACAAAAAAACTAGCCAAGCATACTTTGTTTTCCTGAAAGTTGATATCACAAATAATCACAACTGCTCTGTTTCTCAAAGGCAGTAGATTTGCAAGTGTTTGCAAGCAGCACAGCTTGTCTCCTCCCCAGTGCCATTGCCCATCCTGGGAATCACACTAGCCAAGCTATACTGTTTGCAAATGCAAGTGCTCGATACAGGACTGTTATTTTAATACAATATATAGATACACATTTGGAGTCTTTCACTTGAAAGTAAGCATTTGTGGAGGAGGAAATAATAGGAAAAAAATTTCATTTTAACCTGCTACCTTAGTCCATACAAGCTTAGTGTAAAATAGCTTGGGCACGAATCCAGAGTATTCTAACCAAGGGCTGGAGCTCCATTGCTTAAAAGCACGACCTTGTACCTGGAACTTCTAAACATGGAACAGGAGTTGAAACTACAAGTTACAGGAGTTTACTTTTGACTGGGGCATACAGGTGCTTAGCACTTTTGAAATAGTATGAAAATTTGGACACCATCCCTTTGAGCCACGCATGACCTGTTTTCTCTCCATTTTTTATGCATGCTTCTCTTTTGCTGTTTCTTTAAAAGGTTAATATATTAAATTTTGGGGAGTTTTTTTTAAATCTTGTTGTGGTTTGATAGGTCTCATTTTATCACATCCTCAGCATGGACAGTGGTAGAAAGAAAAGTATCTGTTAGGACTGAGATTTGAGATAAAAACTGAAAGAGGGGGAAAGATTTATTCTACAAAGACAATAGAAATAGGAATGCCTTGGAAAATGATAGCTGCATGTAGATAGAATGTTGCAAATTATTCAAGTGCACAGGGAAGTGAAAGGTAGGAAAAGGAGTTAAGATGAGGAAACCAGAATATGTATTTATAATCATAAAAAACCAGCAAGAATAAACATTGTTGGAATTGTAGAAAGAGAAGGATATAGGAGTGTCAGCTGTTGCCTTAGCCGTGCAGATATGATACAGGCTTATAGAGCTTTTTTCAAAAAATGAATGATATTTTCATCACGAATAAGAGTTTAGAGGTTTAAATTGGGATTTTTTTAAATTAAATAAATGGTCTAGTCCCACAACACCAAATAAGAACTTTGCAAAGGGAGGTCCCAGATGTATACAAGGGAAAATACAACCCATTACAGCCCCCCAAATATGGCAGCATATTGCAGCCTTCACAAATATGTAGGACTACTGGTATAGCTGGGGAATAGAGACAGTATCCTGCTTTGCCACACTGTACCTCTTTTGCTGGCTCTTCTTCTCCATGCACTCTCCAGAAGGCAGGGTGAGTCTCAGAGCACCACTTGGTTTCCTTTGAGCCCATAGGGCTGGTTCAAGGTGGGTTTACGTGGTTTCACAAAGGGAAGGAAAGTGGAATGATTATTTCTTTATGATGTAGCTGCAATAAGCACCACAGTAAAATCAGTAGAAAAACAGGTAAGGAAGGAAATAATGATAGCAGAAGTGCATAGCAAGGGTTGTTATTTTTGCCCTTCAGGTGAACTACTTTGGCTCTTTTGTTGTTCATGCTTGCTGACCAATACTCTTAGAGAAAGAAGTAAGACAAGGATGTCCCTGCTGGCCTTTGCTCTTTCTGCCTTATCAAACTCCTAGCAAGCATTCCTGTCAGAGGGTTCTCTCAAGCATAAAAGTCTGCTTGGCCCTCTATCAAATCCTGGGGGGCTGGCTGGAGAGAAGGGGACATCAGGACACTGCTGCAGCTTGCTTCCGCTGAGAAGCAGATCCTTGGAGACAATTGGAACCAAAATAAATTTGAACAGCCTCTAAGGACTAGGCCCACATTACCTCCAGTACAGAGTGTTTTAAAACTGCTTTTTCCTCCCACTCTCTGATTCCTGTGACAAGTACAGCTCAGCTGAACAAAGGATCCCACTCAGCGGGCTGGCCAGAAGGAGGGAAAATAAGAATATGTGTAAATATACACAGTTTGTGACCCTACAGTGGTAAGGAGCTGGACTTGATGTCTCTTAAGAATCAACCAAAGTCTTGCATAGAGTAATAACAACAATAATAGCAGTTGGATTATTTTACATAGTAAAACTTGGATACTATTTAAACAATTTTTTGAAAAAAAACCCAGACAAAAACCTGCAAGTTTTACTGCAAAAATGAAGTAAAATATACTGAACTTGGATCATATTCATGTAAAAAAAAATAGAGTAAACAGAAAACTACACATTCCAGAGAAGTAATTCTTAATGGGCCTTAAAACTACTACTGGATATTTTAGAAATAAAGACAGCTAAATGCAAACATAAATTGTCTAGAGTAGAACATAAGTGAAGTTTAGGTGCCAAGGGTTCAAAACTGTTATCATGAAAACTCCAGTTTAAGCGTGTGCTCCTTACACTCAGAGGTGCTGAAATTCCAGTAGCATGCTACTTCTTGGACAAGTTCCCTACAGCTTTGTCTATATGTACCTAGAAATGCAAGAGGTTTGACAGGACGCCCAGCTGATACTAACTTTTACCCAGTCCTGAGCAGAAGCCAGAAGCAACTTCTTTCCAAACACCTTGAGAGACTCAGTCCAGGAAGCAAACTCAGAATATTTGTAATCTGCACCCAGATTCCCAAATCCAATGAGGACCGCTAGTACTCTTGATGTGAACACTGTTTATTTGATTACCAAGTACTTAGACAATTTATCTATGAATTGGGAGACTTAAAGTTCAGTTCCGCTGTGTGTCTGATCATGTACAAAACTACTTGCTTTTCTTCCAAGGTGGAAGATGGGTCTTTAGTCACCAGCCGTAGGTAACACTGAACATGGACATATTTCTCTGTTCTTGTTGAAGTTCTGTGGCAGTACAAAAGCTTTATTAAGTCAGGGTGAAAGAGTAAACTTGAGGATAAATCCATAGCCTGGAACACTTGCCTGGAAAAGGGAAACCCAGATCTTGGCCAAAAGACTGTTGGCTTAATTTTGTTTTCTAGGGTCTTCCAAGTAAAATAGCCTTGTGGTTAAAACAGTCTTTGTGCAAGTAAGAGTTGCTGGTTTGAAACAACTCTAATAGCAAATCTGAGAAGTCTGACATCTCATTGATTAAAAAAAAAAGAAAAAAAGTTGTAGCCCTCTGTCCCCAGAAAACCACACTCAGCTTTGGAGCCACATAATCTGAGTGAACACAGGCACATCTCTGCACTGTAAACAGAGGCCACCTTTGAAAGACACAGATTACTCCCAGCAGCATTTCCTATTGTCTGTCTTCACAGTGATGATGTGGGATGTGTCTGGCCCTGTGCTTAGCACACTGGTTGTCTTGGATCCTGTTCTGAAAGCTCCCGGTGTTGTTCCTTGGCACCCAACCTAGTCCTGGATTCACTAGAACTTTTTGTGTTAGTTTCATTTAAAATGTGGTTTACTGCATGTAAGTTTTTAGAGCTATTGTTGAAAGCATTTTCAAGACAGTGATTTCCTTAATCTGATAGAAGGAGACAATACAGTGAACCAGCTTAATGATAGGTGAGATAAATCATCTACATATCAATCATGTTATAAGAGATTGTAGCAGCTTTCAAAAGGGGAAGAAGAAAAACAAAATCCATTTAGGCATTTAACAAATCTTATTGATATTTCACATGTCAAAATTATTTTTATCATGACCCATGACCTAATCCTTGAATGTACGACTGTTTGGAGAGGAAGGTCTATTTGTGAGACTTGTGTCTTAAGAGCTGAATTCATGCTTCTCAAGGAAAACCACTCCAACAATCTGCTTTTGCTGGAGTGTTTGCAGTTGCTTATGCTTTTCTCCCCACTTCAAGCCTCAAATTGCATGTTTAAATGCAGCTTCTCCACCGTAGTGCTCAAATACTCACTCTCTGTGCTACATGAAATGACTTTGAAAGAAAACGAAGATTTTGCTTAAGCAAAATCTAAAGAAGGCTAGATTGCTCTTAAGATAAAAGGAAGAAGAAAAAAATAGGACTGAATTAAGGGCAAGATCGGATATTAGATTTTAAAGACAAAGGACTCTTCTGTTGATGTTAATTGGCTTTGACCACTCAATCTGTTAAATGAGAGTAGTGCCTCAGACAGAAAGAACTGCATCAGCAGTAGCTGGTAGCAAGATGTTAAGCGGTTTGACAATATCCCAGATGGACCAATCCAAGATGGTTTGGTCTACAAATCACAGGAATTTGGACTCTAGAATTTCTACAGTGAAACCAGTAGAAGGAATTTCAGCAAGACTTAACATGCTTGTATTTTTCATTTATCAAGATATAAACCTAAGGAACGGAGGTCACTTTTGTTTCACCAAACTCAGTAGAAAATCCAACCTGCGTTTTTTTTTTCTTTCTTGATTTTGGTATTCCAAATATTCCTGTGCGCTGTCTCACAATGAATATCCTTTTGAAAGACTGCTGCAGCAAGATCTTTTGTCTCCAAGGAGCAAATAACCCTCTGAATTGGTGGGACAAGTAGTCTAATTCATTTTGCCTCAACTGATTGCCTTGATCTCTTGTTTGTTTTTTCCTGGGTTAACTTCTTTTGATACTTTATGCTGTTCATCACTTTGGGATTTTAATTAAATTGATATATTAACTGTTTGGCAATTACAGTTGAAGTATCTGTTGTAAATGTCATGCTGCGGTGCTCTCACCCCAGGTCAGCAATGAAAATGAGATGTTGTGCTTCAATATATTTACCCAAGGAAATTAAAACATAAGATAATTTATGATTTATCATTATCATTAGAGTCATTTATTAACAGTATTTATTACGATGGATCATGCAATGTTTCATAAATGCATAATGTTTTGTGTCTAAGTGGAGAAAAAAATAAAAATCGAATGGGGAGATTCAACTTTGGTGTCAGTGGTAGCCTTTCTGAGTGGCCACCTGCTTAATCTTGCCTTGCCTACTGGAAGTTAGGCCAAAGGAGATAAGAGATAACACTAAAAAACAAGTAGAAAGTTTTAACTTTAGGTCATGCCTTAGACTCTCACTATCCTAAAGTGGAATTGTTAACATGTGTTTGCTTCATAGAGCTACTACAATGAGCAAAGACAAGCTTGTGGATAATTTAACAGTAGCATCATAGAAAAGATTGTGAGGTTGCTTATTCTGTATTCAGCGGAGGGTGAAAGTGAGTCAGCTGTACAAGGTGTACATTGACTAGTGAAGAGGAAATTCATAGCCAGCTAAGCAAGTAGTTTCAGCTAAATGTTGGAAGAATTCTTTAGAAAATACATAAGCAAATACATGATGAAAGAAAATATTGTAGAGCAAAATGTGCAGGCAGTCCTAATCACGGTAGTTCCTATCTATTAAAAGCTTTACTTTGCTGGATTAACATTTCAGTGTATAATATATGCATATGTTTGACTACATGTTTCACTTAAGAATTACTTCCAAATAGGTTTTCTAGCTCTATTTCAGAGTTTAAATAGACATGTCACCAGTGCGTGTAATATGGTGGTGCAAGATGTGCTAGTTAGCATCATTTCTGAGCAAGATCCCAGCTGAGACTGAAACCACATTATGCAAGACGCTGCTCATACATATAATTCTGCAGAGTTTAACATGTAAAAAATTAAAAAGATGAAGGGTGAAGAAGCTGAGTACTATTATTGTCCTTTTATAGCTAAGGAATTTAAAGGATCTTACTTACAGAATTAATAGACTTACTCTGGAAGGAATGTAGGAACTTATGAACTAACTCAACCCAGCTGTCGAACAAAGACTCTGTCTGTGTCTGCCCTATGGGACAGGAAAGGTCCTCATTCCTAGTGAACAGCTTGTCTGTGTCCTCATTTCACACCACGGTTGGGGGGCTGTCAGTGCAGCATCGCCCATGTGCCCTGCTTTCCTATAGAGAACCCTCAGCACGCTCCAGGAGAGGCCTCTGTCTAGACGATTAAAGGATAAAGGCTGCAAGACACACCATAAAGCACACCTGCCACAAAATGGATAAACAGCTAGTAGGAACCTCCCCCCTTTCTTGTTCTGTTAAACACTTACTAGGGGTTCAATGTCTGCAGTTCTAAGACGGCTAGTCCCATTGCTTTCCATTGACATAGCTGTTTTGATGTTATGTTCACTGAGGTTGTTAATGATCTTGTACATGTCAAATAATCAATATAAATAAAAGAGGGAAGCTCTGAAAGCAATAACCAGCACTACACCAAAATAATTCACTACGTAAATTCCTAAATGTAGAGACTTGTTCTACATATCATTGTAGTTTCTTGACATTGCTCTGCTGCCAGTATAAATACTTCTTATGTCATGGTGTACTATAGACAGAGCAGTGTGTTCAAGTTACTTAAATTCGTTAAGTGGGGCAGCTTTTTCAAAATGATGATTTCTGGCCAAAATGCTGGCATTTTGTGAAAGCTGCCTCACTTAATAAATGTGTATATATCCTGAATGGACTGTTCTGCCTGGAGTGCGCTATAACTGGAAAGAGGACTCTTTATGCAGGGTTCAAAACAACCGAAGGACATACATAGACTGTTAGGTTTGAAATGAACATTTTAAGTTTCATTTTTATGTAATTTTATGATCTTATGTATTCAAGGCTTCAGAAATATTTGAAAAGTGTGAGGCAAATGCAGATTAAAACCTCACCCCAGCAAATGCCAAACAGTTGAAGATGTTAGTGTGATCCTGGCCTCCTTTCCACCGACTACCATGGCACAACAATTTCTTGCTTTACCCATGAACTGACCTTTAACTTTGATTCCTTGTGTGTCCTTGGACAAGTCATTTAGTTTCCCAGTATCTTGATTTCTTCTTCTGTAAAATTGAAAGATTCATACTTAGTTAATTTTCATGGCCATAATGATGCTTAATTAATATTTATATAATTTATGAGAGCCTCAGAAAACAGATTCTTAAGGAAGTTAATAATCAGAACAAATTGTTTTATTAATTGATGGAGTGATGCACGTGACAACATTGCTAGGCAAAGGAGAGACACAACATCCTGGTTAACAGGACTTTAGACTAATCAAATAATTCTTGTAAGGATTTTAACTTGGCTTAGCTATTGTTTCTCCCAGTCAAATTGCATCAAGGCTGCAAGGAAAAGTCATATTCTCTTTCAGCATTGATACATAATGAAAGCCAATGAAAATATTAGACACCTAGAAAATTCAGACTTGGGTTTACTGGGGAAATCATCTTGAAAATCTTGATAAAAACAGTAGTCACAATCTGAAAGCATGGTTGGCAGAGTTTTGAAACTACAACACTATGAAATTGATTAAAAAGTTGCACAGTGCTGTCATTTGGATGTTACAGTTTAGAACAATTGACTTTGAATTTTGAAGAATACTTTCATATTATCCCCAAACTTATGTTACTTTAACATCAGGCTTTTTGGTATACAAAATAGAGTGAAATCAGGACTGGTGAAATCTTTGTTCACTACACAACACCTTTTATGGATCCAAAACATGTAGAACAAAAACAGCTAAGTGTGAATATCCACCATATTAATAGCTGTAAGCAGCACAAGAAACCATTTTCTTCCAAAAGTTCTGTATTTTTCTCAACACGAAATGTAGCAACAGCTAGTCATTAGAGCGCATTGAGCACTCTATATAGACACTGTAGAGGAAAGAGCAGCAAAGTCCAGGAAACAAGCCGCCTCCTCTAGATTTAATATTAGCAGTTATTTGAAACAGTTTAATCCTTTGTGATTTTCTTCTTATAGGTACTTGGATCATAACTGTGAGACGTTCCTTGGAAACAGGTCCCTGTGCTCCACCCTTCCATCACTTATCTGTAATAAAAAGTCTGGGGTATTTTTGTGTGGCCTTCTGAAATACAGCAAACTTGGCTCTTTTCAGAGTAGCGAACTGTTCTATCCACAATCCCATGACCGAACAACTTAAATTTTAATGGCTGACTTCTTGTGCTGCTCCCCATCAGCAGCTAAAATTGTTCACTGTTGAAGCTTGTTCTCTTTCACTGGACAGACATGTCAGACGTCTGTAGCACACAGTCCTTTGGTGCGTTCCATCAAAAGAGATCTTCATAGTTGTCTCTACAGTAGAGTTAGGCAAGACTGGAACTCTAAGTATGTTTATATGGATAATATTCTTGCTCATGTGTAGGCGTATGAGTGCCATCATTATTGAATGGAAGAATTCAATGTTTACTAAAATGATTTTCTTGTTCTGAGTGAATCTGAGTTTTAATGCTCTGAGTGTAGTGCACTTTTTTCTGGTTTCGAGCGAGTTTTCTTTTTAAATATATGTTTTCATTGTTTAAATTAAACAGCACTGCTTATTTTCTTCACAATACGATTGCACATTTATAAGCAGTTTAACAGCCAGACTGCTCTCGCAATGTGTTCGATGAAGGATAGAAATCAAGAGGTTAAAGCTTTAAGACGTATAGTAAATAAAGTAGGAAAATAGTGCAAATAATGTTTTTTTCCTTTAGTGACATAGCATCCTTTATTAAAAAACAGACGTAGTATTCATCTGAGAGTTACTCTTTATTTCTGTGTCCCCCACTGGCATTCCAGAGGCAAGGGAAGAGTTTCTTCATAGACTTTACATACACTTCAGAGCTTTTGCAGAAGGCTTCTTGTAAAAGTAATAAAGAATGTAAACTTGGTGAAACTGAAGCTGAAGAATATAAACAAACCTGATTTAACCCAACTCTTAAAGAGATCTTTTACATTAGTCTCGCCGTTTGATCACTATCACATCAGTGATTCAGAGGCTGGTCTACTGGGAATGTTCAGGTGGAGAAAATGCTGCTGGGCTCAAAGTAAGCACTAGAAAACTTATTTGTCCTGTCCAGAAAGCAAAAAAGAAGGAAAGACAAACCTGACTGAACCTATTCCTCCAAGAAACTGTGGGAAAATACAGTAATATAAAGTAGATGAGACTAATGAAAGTATATCAATTTAGAAATTAGTATTCAATGAGTTATAAAGAAAGATCAAAGAGAAGATTCCCAGAAAGATGTAGAAATGAATAAAAACCTCATGTGGCTTGGAATCTTTCACAGAGAAATGGAAGAAAACCAAGAATTAAATACAAGTTTTAATTGACATGAAAAAGTACCTGCAGAACTGTATAACATTTCTGGTCTCTTTTAAGTACTTCCTTGAGTAAAATCTAAAGATGATCCCAGTGCAACCACTCAAAACAGGCACCAAGCTACCACAGGAAAACAGGCTCCCTACTTGTTTCAGTAATTCTCTCATGGGGTCCTTTTTTTTTTTTTTGACTGCACAATTGAGAAAGGACATTCAGACAGAGACGATGTTAGTAATTTCTAAAACTTTTCTCCTATGTGGAAATCGTTGTAGTAAATTCATAATCTCTGTGTTGTTTATTTTGAGTAGAAATGTATCTGAGCAACTGACTGGATCTAACTGAAGGTCTTTGAGTTGACCCAGCTGCAGGTCTCTCGGTTTCTCTTCTGGAGTGCAATACTGTGGATCACTTGACTTTGAAGGAAGTGTGCTGGTTTCCATCAGCTGGAGTCTGAAAAGCTGTAATAAATGTTTATTTTCTCTGGATATTCACCTGAACCAGAAGTAGAAGATTTTGGCTTCTCATAGAAACTGAAGAAGTTTATAGAAGAAAGCAGAAATTTTCCAAAAGTACCTGCAAGTACCTGTGCTCTTGAGATACCTATTTACCGTGCAGACACTTAACTTTTAACTGTTGTGAATAAATGGTACATGATTGTAAATAGTTTTGATGCACTTATATATATAACGAACCTCTTACTTTATGAAAACTTTTCATGCTGCAAGTAGAGTTAATCAATTTTGCAGAATTAAGAATGAAATAAATTATGTGTCATCACCTATTAAAGAAAAATGGTCTTCACACATGAAAGATTCATTTACGAGTCGCTAACACAGTTAACTCTCTGTAAGGTGTTGCCTTAGGCATGAAGATGTGATCAGCACAAAGTGGGGCTCTGGAAAGAAAAGATTCTTCTCTTGAAAAGCAAATAGATCATTTCCATCTTGAAGAGCCAGTAGTTCATCACTGGTTATTTCAGCCATTGTTTTATCTTGCAATCTCTCTGTTTAGGCTGTATGTTTATGCCATAAATATCACTGAGTATCTAAAACCACTTGGCACATGGTTGTTGCTGTTGTTGAGTCTAAGGAACATCTCTTTCTCATCTCATTCCTCTGACATAATGAAGTTTTGTGTAGGCTCATTACAGTGTGTAATGTGAGCTGTGCCACTCTCATTTCTCCTTCTGTCAAATGGTCTTTTATTTTGGATGATGATATATTATTCACTCTGCATTCTGCTTTCATTTGGGATTCTGTCATTGCTTTCCTTGTGAGTATCACCATAGCTTTGCTGCTCAAAAGGCAGAAACCAAGTACAGTATAATGCTGGCAGAATTCAGCTGAATAATTTACAATGCCAATTAGTCAGAGGAACACACTTTAACAATGTGTTACATTATATCTGGAAAATAATTTTCCACTTTGTAAGGCCATATGACTACAGAAAATCAGAACTAAATTTGCTTCCTCTACAAACCTCGGTAGTACTAAGAGTATGTTTTGTAAATGACCTCATTTTTTTTTCTTGTTTAATTTGAGGAATAAAATGTTGAAGGTCTAAACAACTTGAAAACAGCTGTTAGAATTTTCTTTATGGTTAACTACAGCTGCTGTAAAGATACATGCTAGGGCACACATGTGCCTGAAGCCCTAAATTGTAAAGAAATGGTCAGAAATAGTCAGTCATATGCTCAGCTGAGAAAGGTGGTTCTACTGCTTACGCAGTTCTGGCTGTTGGAGTTCACCTACTGCTTTCTGCGGCAGTGCAAGCCCATTTACAGCTGTGAAAGGGCTCAACCTGATGGAGAAACGCAAAGGTGGGATTCTGCTGGACGCAGCCAACCTGCAGGCTGACATCTGTGAATTATGCAAACAGAGGAGCAGAACACAAGCTTATAAACAGGTTGTGTTTTCAGTGAAAGAGGGAATGGAGAAACACTTTTGCCTAATAATTATTGAAGTTGGGAGGGAACTTATTCCCATGGTGCTTCTCAGGGAGGAACAGTTTGTTTTGGCTTGTCTCTTCAAGTGGAAACGTAACTGTGAATTAAAAAATGGCATGCTGAGTTTTAGGAGTGGCTTTTTTGCGGCTTGCCAGTGAAAAGCTGTGGGTAGAGGGCAAGTTGTCATTGATTTTTGAAGCTTGAGTGCGCTTTTCATACCCTGATGCTGAATGGTGAGCAGCGTAATGCTGCTTATGATAGAAAGTTTATGAATAATGCTAATAAATGGAGTGTTCACACTGCTGTTCTCCTTCCCTGACATAACATAGCCACCTGCTCCCTACTTTTGGAAGAAGGTGGTAGAAGATAAATTCCACCTTATTTAGGAATATGAGAAGCTAATTTATTCACAATAAGAGTGTAATTCCACAAGCATTAGGCTTCTTTTCTTTGTTTAAGTTTCTTTCTAGTTCTGTTTGATAATTTATAATGTCTATATTAAGTTATTTATTAAGTTTAGTTATTTCAGTAATATTCTTCTGTATGTTCTGTTCTACAGTAGTAATAATGAAATTAGCACCAGTGTGAATGTAGATCTGGATGGTGCTATGTGGAGTCAAACAACAGGTCATTATGGTTATTTTTACTATTGATTTCTTGAAGAAGAAGAAAAATACTATTACCATTATAAAACATAAACTGATTTTTGTAGACCTTAACCACTGAGTCATTTCATAAATTTCCAGACCAGATACAAATGATGACGATTTTATTAACATGTAAAACATTTGAGAAGCTGTAAAGAGTGTAAATAGCAATACGCATGTAACACTAAACCATTACATAATTTGAATAACTTTTATGTTGTGCTCCCCATCAAAAAGCCAGGCTCATTACATCGAATGTGATTTCATAAGGACCACCAAAATTAAATCACATGCACAATATACACATGCACAAGTAGCGTTTTTGGGCAGGATTGTTGTCATTCAGGAGCCAATATAAACTCATGGTCTAACTGGTCAAACATAGTATACATAGCTCATTTCTGCTCTTGATTTTTTCTCTTTAATAAGATCTTATTATGAAGAAAGAGAATGAAAAAGCAAACAAGAACTAGAGTTCGTGCATGTTTTTATGTCAGTGTCTCCTTCCTTCATGGAAAACTTTGCTTACGCACTTAAATATTTCAGCTATAGCTGGATGGTAGATTTCACTGAGAAGAGGTGTAATTTATTGCCTATGTTACTATAACATAATTTTGCAAGAAACCATGAAGTATCCACTATCATGTCACAGAAAATAGTTTGCTTTGTATTCTTCCTTTTGAAACAAACATGACATTAGGCTTTCTCTGTTAATAATTGGGAGTTACTCTGTAGTTGAATTACGTTTTCTAGAACAATGCCTGAGTCAGCATAATAAATACAAATTATATATTCCCATCTGTGCATGGAAAAGAGAGTTTAAACAGGGAACTTTTAAGCAGTACAACTCTTCTTGCCTTTTTTCCCTCTGTGAATGAAATTCAACATTGTACAGACTGTACGCAAGACCTAAATATCACGTATGTTCTATTTTGAGAGCTAATGGGGACTTATGTAGTTCATAGGTTTTGTTTGGACACGGAATTTTTACCTGTGTGCTGCAAGGCACCTTTGGAAGTCCATAAATGGATTCAATAAATGTTGCTTAGATTAGGCTGAGTCTTGGAATGATTTTCTCACTTTCATTATTTTACTTTCCTTTTTGAATGATACTTAATAGCCTCCGCCAGGTGTGTGACTTATTGCTCTTGGACTCACAAACATAATTTTGAACAGCAAATTATTTTCTGTAAACAGATTTAATTAAATGGCAGTTTTTGTCAAAGGCAAATGATACTCCCGCAGGAAGACATCCTCAGATTCCCATAAAAGTCTTCGTCTCTCTCTCATCTTTCATGTCATAAATAATATGCTACTTTTGATATTGTATAAGCTTTGCTTCCTATCTTTGCCTGGTTTGGGGAGGGGAAACAGAAATACAACAAATGTTCTCTTAATAGATAATATCGTTTAGTGCCATTGCTTAGGACAATGCCTGTTCATTGCAAATTGCAGCTCCCACAAAAAATACGGACACTAGAACAAGTACCATTCCTTTAGCTACCATTAATCATGTAATGTAGCTGAAAAGTTTGTTTCTTTCCATTGCAGACTTACAACTGCCAATACCCACAGAGCCCAGAAAAAAAAAGTATGTAAAAATGATAGTGTACAGTAAGTGAACTGTCTTTGATATATTTTATGAGTTACAGATGCTCTCGTGAGGAAGGGCAGAAAGAAGATCATATTTCCTACACATAAACCAACATTGTGCATAATATGAGAGGATGAATGAACCTCAAAGGCTTAGAATTAAGGAGCTGTTTGGAAAAAGGGTATACAAGTTCACATAAGCATCCAACTGTACAGATGCAACAAAATATGACTGAAAATGTTTGTAAGAAGGTTTCCTATGAAAGTATTTGTCATAATTTTTTTCCGGCCTGGAGGTCCTTTAGTAAGGGCCATAGTATTAACTGATGCTGCAATTAAGGTGAAAACTACATTTCAGAAGAGTCATGTTCCATGTGGTTCTGAGATGGTTGCATTGCTGTGGTTTCCCTGTTTGTGTATCTGGTTGTCTTGAAGTTTCAGTGGAGAAAATTTTGGGAATAAATATGCTTTTTTGCTGTTATGTTAAAAAAATCATAGTTAAACTTTGCTTTAAGCAACATAATTTGGCCTTTCATCAGAAAACTCAATTCCTTGAAAGAAATTAGAGGCTATTTATTTCTTTTCTTCAGTGAAGCACATACACAGGTGAGGTCAGTTTTCTGCATCATTACCAATTAACTTACAGGTGAAATGGGTATTCTTGACAGTTGTCTGGATGGCCTTCTGTTCTTTCATGCCTGGTCACCTGTGACTGCCTGTCTCCTAACAGCTCACCACAGTCTTTGCTTTGGTTGGAAGCCTTACATTATCTCCTTGAAGGGTGGCACTTTTCTTGTATATGAAGCCTGAAGCGAAGTATGCTTGAGGTAAGTGAAGATACATATGAACAAAGCTATCTACATCTAGAACAATGTATGAAAAGACTCTTTCTCTAGAGAGTCTGCTCTCAGGCCTTTCAGATCACATATGATATTCTCTTTCACTTCTTTTCAAAATGATACTGTAGATGAGAAGGATTTAATTGGAAATACAGTACTGTGGCAAATACTGCCACTCATAAGCATAAATATTGTATGCAGTTATCGGATATACTGATAAGGACCTCAGAAATGTGTGTTGTAAGACAGTTTTATTGCATGCTAAGCATAAAAACTGTTCTTCATGTATGTCCCCAAATGTTACAGTGCTCAAAAAAAAGAGGGAGAATTCTATTCATCAAGGGAGACACTGTTGTTTTGCTACCACTACTGGTACTATAGCTTCAGTGGAAGTTATTCTGGGCTTTGCTGGAACTGCCAGTCTGCAAGTCTCTAATGGAAGCAAATGATAGACTTCCTAAAGCGACGGTATCGTTTTACTAATGTGCAACTAAAAGTATTCAGGAGAAATCTAATAGCTTCTACTTTCCAGAAACATTGTTAAAATAATTGTTGCCTCTTTTTGCAAAGCAATATTTCATGAAGCAGATTGTCTGAAAGGAAGGTAACCTAAACTATAACAGGAGAATGTAAATTGCCTAGACAATACTTTAATAATTCTTGAGTGGTGTAGCCAGAAGGTTTCAGCATACCAAGACACTGTGAGCTGAACAGAACCTGCCTGGGGATAATTGGTCTCTTTCCCATTGCCCATAAGGTCATGGGACTCAGCCCATCTTGCTTATTTTACTAAATTATTCAGTCTGTGCATTTATTTATCTATCATTAAGGCAGCAGTATGACAGCTTCATTGTTGTCTGATGTCATCTAATATTATTTCCATTTTCACACTCTCAAATTTGTGTGTGTATTTCTACACATGATTACTTGGATAGTGTGGGTATGAATATACGTATACATATATAAATCAATGAAGAGAGAGAATACATGAATAAAATATTGGTGATGTGCAACTAAAATATGACTAAAAGCAAAAGTAACATTTGGAAAACAATATATATCTGAGCACATTGGCTTTCTTGGCATAAAGTGTATGTCACAGTATTGTTTACCATATTTTAATTTTTTTTCATTTAACAAGCAAAGAGGAATAGGAAATACATATGAAACAACACCATAACATGAGCGTTTGGTGTTATTCGCTTCTGTGTACATTGCTGATCAAATGGGCAACAGGTGGTTTTCTGTTTTATTTTTCTGAGTCTTCCTCAGACATGCTTTTGTTTTTTATTATTAAAAGACTAAAACCACATTGCATTACCGCTCTGAATTAAGCACAATCCCATGCTGTGTTTTTGATACCTCGTTGCCCTCAAGCACGGTAACTGGCACTCTTGGTCCTCTTGGCTGCTGCCTCAGGAAAGCGATATAATCAACAGCTCAGCGTTTTCCTGCTAGACCTGTGTCTACTCACTTCCCACTCGCAGCTCAAACAGGTAGCCGGGAAATTTAGGGAAAAACGAATGAGTGCAGGACGTGGGAGGGCTGTGCTCTGTTCACCCCGTTGTGCTGGCGGGCAGCAGCGCCTTCGGACACCGCTGCCAGCTCCCTGCGGCTGGGGTGCACCCCGCGCCCTCGTGGTCCCTCTGCGCTGCCCGTGCGGTGGGCACAGCTGCCAGCCCGAGTACGCAGCGCAGTCTGGTTGGACTTCAAAAAGGAGGCTGGCTGCTGCGGCTGAGCTGCTGCCCTTTCCTCCAGAGGCAAGAAGTGACCTCTGCAGGCTGAAGCCTCTGCTGGCTTCCGTGTTCTTCGGATTGTCTCCTGCTAGTGACCATTGCATGGGGAAGAGCAGCGCGGGAGGGCCTCTGGCCACATCAAAGCAAGGGCCAGGAAAGGGAGAATAACTTTAAGCTTCTATAAAGCGAGGGGATCTCCCATTCCTTTCTAATCGTATGGCTGTGGGCCTTACAATCGCTGTGCGATTACAGCCTTGCATTAAGCTGACAGTGCAACTCGCTGCCTGAACCTTGAAATTTAACACTCTGCAAGTATTTAACCTCCCTGAAATGCTGACGGCAACATTTGGTTTTAAGGTATATAAGGCCAAATTCTTCCCTCCCATAATGTCATTGGCTGTAGCGAAATTATACCACAGAGAAATTCGTCACGGAAAATCCTAAAATAGCCAACCTTTATGTGCTTAAATCACTAATAACCTCTAGACACATAGTGCTGCATGAAATAAATAAATCCCCCTTTCAACCTTCAAAGTGTGTGTCTAATATGAGAAGTGAGAACCCATAATGTGGCACCATTATACTCAACTGATCTGCTTCTTTTCAGGAGCCAGAATCGCATTAGCTGGCTTCAGTGCCTGCATAGGACCCTTCCTGCTTGGCAGTGTTAGTAGCCCTGCAAAACCAGTGACTTAAGTAGAGAAGAGTTGCTTTTTATTCTAATTAATTTCGCTCTGAAATAATAGCTTAAATATATATTGGTATAATATGTGTGTGTATATATTGTTTTAATTCTGTAATTCATTATCGTGCAATTTTATAAATTGTTTTGCTATATAATGAAACCTCTATAGTCTCTATCTGTCTAAATCTCAACTACCTCTATGCAATCTCACTGAGAGCACTAGGACAACCCAGATGATTCTGATCATATAATTAGAAGACAGTGGTGCTCATTGTCTCATCTGTCTAGCAGAGCGATTGCTGGGGAAAGCGCACCAGAAATAATCCCGTTTAAAGCGAGACTCATTACTCCCCTGTGACACCATGGTAGAGAAGGCTTAAGCTACTCTGAAGACAGTTTGAGTTTAAAGTTACTGCAATGTAAACATACAGCCCAATGATACACATTTCCCCCAAGTCACATTTCAGAGTAGGAATGTTCTTTAGAACTAATCGGCCCCCATGTGGACATGCTGTAAAGTCCATATATTAAAATAAGTGTTTCTCTGGACTGAGCAAGGCATAAACATGCACTTCATTGGAGCATGAGCTTGGAGTGTCAGCTGGGCTTGGGAAACAGGAGCAGATCCATATTTAAGTGATGGGCAAACCTAGGTAGTAGAAAATGAGAACACTTATGTCATGTACTGACTACACAGGAAAGAAATTTTTCCAACATTTTTAATTCTACCAGCAAACTGGGCTTTTACTCTCTTTTCTTTTTTGAGATCACGTGGCTACTTGTCAACCAGAAATAATTTCTTGGTAAGTCTTTAGCAGCACAGTTCATCTGTCTTTCAATTCTATGTGGGCAGAACAAGTGGAGTTAAGTGTCCAACCTTTGTTCTTTTCCTTGGGTTTTTGCTTTTGTCATTGTTTATAAAACCTGGGGGGCGGAATTCTTTTATGTTGTTTTATGTCCATCAGTGAATGTGACCTAGAGGATGGAACATAGGGTCTGCAATGTATGGAGTTTGAGTCCCCTGTAACAATATCAATACTGAATTATTTCTTTCAAAAAAGAATTATTTTTCTGTTCAAGCTTGTATAAATTTCTGGCATTCTTTTCCGTGACTTCTTTTTGCATTGGGTGTGGCATGGATGTGTGGTTTTGAGAAGAGAGGAAGAGAGAGGTTTGAATCTTTAGAAATAAAACCTTGTTACTGGATCGTTCTCCACGTAATCAACAGAATTGGGACTTTTGTTTTCGCCTCACAGCTGTAATCATGCCTGAATTTATCTTTTCCATTAAGTTTCAGACTGTTTTTATTTGTTTCTTTTTCTCATTTTCCTGCCTATGTGCCTGTGCGCGCGCACACACACACACACTTTTGTCTTGTCCTCATATGCATATGTACACACACCCACGCACTACTGCAGGTAAGGTACAATTTAATTTCCTAGTGCACACAGTGTGGCCTAAATCGTATATACGCAGTGAATCTGCAGTGTATTAAGCTGCTGGGGAGATGTGCCTGAGCTCCACAGGCAGAGTGACATTGGCATTATCTTCTCCTGTACTGAATTGGACCTGTGGTTTTGTTCCCCATAGCGTAAACCCCACAGAAGCCTGAAGTGATATTCTTTTTATGTTAAAAGGTACATTGCAGTGTGTTCAAATGATTTTGTGTACGGTCAGTAACAGGACTCTGGATAAAGACAAGAAAAGAGGCAGTATTTTGATGTGTGATTTTCCTTATTCTCCCAATGGTTCCCCTTTACATTTCAGAAGCAGCAGCAGGTGTTTGTTTTATTTAACACCTCACTGGATGGGTCCACAGGGCGAATTGAGCAAAATGTGTTCCTGCAGTACACCAAAGGTGCTCAGCAGTGGCCTTTTACGTGAGCGTGTGTGTGTAATGTTGAAGGGCACAGCTTGTTAGAGATGATAGCCCATCTAAAACTGGCTTGCCAGCCCAACGTAGCGGGTTTCAACTCTAGTTTGGGGTGCTGCCACAAGTCACTTTCGCACCACGTTGTTTGCTGCCCTGTTTGATAGCGCTGCTGTCACTGCTGTCCTTCTCCCATTCCTGCAGGTATTGGGCATCTCCAGGGAGCACTATCTTTGTGCGAATGAGGACTATAACACTGCAGGATGCAGCTAGAGCGTTAATGGGTCAGTGAGTGACAGCTGAGCCTTCTCTCTGAGGTATTGAGCTGGCTATCACTGCCAGGAGCACAAGGTCTATACAGTGAAGTGTGCCAATTTAATTTTGTCACATGTGGCCTGGGTTGTACAGATAGGGCCGTTTCTAGAACTCTTTGACAATGCTAAAACTGATTCAGGCCACGATGCAACATTTAAGGATGGTAATTAGAAAATAATTGTGCTGGGTTGTACAGACTTTACCATCGTAATATATCTTAAAGGCCCCTATAGAATGGGAAAGAAGGTATTTTAATGCACTTTACATGCAAAATGAGGCACTAGATTTTGTGATTTGTAGCAAAGTGCAGTACAACTGCCATCACCCAGTAAATCAGAAAGCAAAAATAGTCCTTAAGTAGTTAGTATTCTGCTTTATTTGCTAATTAAAATGGGGTTTGGAACTGCTCTTCAAAATGATTGCTCTAATTAATTCGTTGCTCTTTTGCAGTTCTACCTCCTCTACTATTTGAATACAAGGCAATCCCGTGTGCTTCTCAAAAGCATGATGGCCAACAGGGCATCCTTCCCTTGCTCAGAACAGGCTTTATTACTTGTCATTGTTTAATAAAATGTCTATTCTATACCAGGGCTAAAATGTCATCCATATACACACTGTCACAAATCTATTTGCAATAAAATAAAAGTATAAAGCCACATTTTAATTAACATCAAGTATTTGTTTAATTTATGCAGAATTAAAAACAGGTGATGATTTTTATAAGGCCAGTGACAGACTTCAGCTTTAATTATTTTTTAAAGCTTAATAAAAGATAGTGATTACTGTAATTGCTATTCCTGTCATTGTGATATAATCTTTCATTTTGTGTTTGATGGATGATATTTAAGGTAGTTCCTACAGTTGACTTTAAAACATTGCCTGCATTACTGGCATGACTATGCAGAGTACAAGACATCACGTATGAAAAGGGAATGAAGGGAGTGAAGTACGGAAAAAGATGCACTCATTTTGCATTCCTCAGAGTGCTTGAAAGTTTGAATATGATTCACATCAGTCAGGACAGAGATTTAAGGAGATGTAATTGAAATATTGGTTGTGAATATACTATCTGATAGAGGTAGCCTTGTATTTTCTCAAACCAATCCTCCTATCTGTGCATATATGTATATTATTCACAGGTTTCACTGAAGAATTTAATACCACAAAGGCTGCTTGCAAACTGTTGTTTTTAGTGACTTGTTCAACACAGGAAGATGTGTGTTCTATTGCTTGCTCTACTTATTAGAAATTTTGAATGAAAGGAAAAAATGAAGAATGGGTCTGGAAGCTCTAGAGATTCTAGATGGTTTCAAAATCTGTTTGATCAAATCTGTAACACTTAAAAGTAGTAGTATGTTCCCACAAGTATCACTGAGTGACCCCTCAGCTTTATTCCGAATAGAGGCATGAATCTATCACGTCTTGCATTATTTGACCAGTTGCACTTACAGTAGCTGACTAAAAAGTTTTAAACTCTTCAGATTTTCATTGCCAGCACACTTGGAACCAACCTCTGTGTCATGGTTTAACCCCAGCCAGCAACTAAGCACCACACAGCTGCTCACTCACTCCCCCCCCCCAGTGGGATGGGGGAGAGAATCGGAAAAAGAAGTAAAACTCTTGGGTTGAGAAAAGAACAGTTTAATAGAACAGAAAAGAAGAAACTAATAATGATAATAATAATGATAATAAAATGACAATAATAAAATAATTGGAACATAGAAGTGATGCACAATGCAATTGCTCACTGCCTGCCAACTAATGCCCAGTTAGTCCCTAAGCAGCAATCCCCCCACTTCAACCAGTTTCTATACTGCCATGACATCACACGGTATGGAATACCTCTTTGGCCAGTTTGGGTCAGCTGCCCTGGCTGTGTCCTGTGCCAGCTTCTTGTGTCCCTCCAGCCTTCTTGCTGGCTGGGCATGAGAAGCTGAAAAATCCTTGACTTTAGACTAAACATTCCTTAGCAACAACTGAAAACATCAGTGTGTTATCAACATTCTTCGAATACTAAATTCAAAACACAGCACTGTACCATCTACTAGGAAGACAATTAATTCTATCCCAGCTGAAACCAAGATACTTTGTTTTCTTCAGTGAAATGAAGATAAATGACCATGATTAAAGCTTGTCATATTTTAAAGAATTTAGGATATTAAAGATGAATGGTCTTAAATTTAGTTTTGTGGGCTTTTTTATAGCCTCAAGCTAGAGCTAGGTCAGCATAGAGGTTTTTGTATTCTGCTTTGTGCAATATCTGGATATAAGGTGTTATGAGTACTGTATCAAATATTGGATAACTCTAACAAAAATCCATTTTTCGGAAAAGCATCTCTGTCAAACCAAACCTCCAAGCTATTTGAAGTTGGTCCCTCCTTATCTATTTGGTTTGTCATTTAAAAAAAAAGTAAATATGAAAATGACCTCACAGCGTCTATCTACTCTCTGGTTAAGCAATTTCCAGCACGGCAATATTTGTTAGCAAATTATAAATCACGGGAAGGAACTGGCACCTATTTACCTTTCTCTTCTTGCCCATCTGTCTTTTCAACAGCAGTTCAAGATCAAATAGTAGCTTTTAAATTTTTCTTCTTTAAAAATGAGCAAGCAGACTAAGTGGTCCCTATGGGTCCTATAAGACAAAATCTTCTCTGGGAACAGAGGCAGTGCACAGCCTGTCTCCTTGGTGCGAGGTGCCTCTGGCCTCCTTGCAGAGGGTCTTCTCTCTGCCAGGCACACACTGATCTTGCTGGGACAGGGTCCTTCCTACCCTCAGGAACTATGTTCCATCCACTTATGCTTATCTCCCACCCTCGTCTTGCTCACCTCCATGAGATCCTCATTTCAACCTGGCACTAACCACTTTATGTTTCTTGTTCCGTTTTTTTCCCCTTAATGATTTATTAAATTAGTGACCCACATTCTCATAGCAACGAACCTTGCTGAGTGTTTGCATTTCTCAAATGGCTGCAAGTATTTATGCCTTCAGTCTCATGCTTCACAACATCATGACCTATTGCTGTAGTAGTTATCTTCCATACATCTGGAATATGAGCTTGCATACTCAAGTCTTCGTGCTCCTATACGTTTATACGTGCAATTCCTTTACATTTCCACTGCCATCACCCAGCAGTTTTGTAGCTAGGCACTTGCAAAATATTACGACGACAACAACAAAATCTTTTTTCAGTGAAGTCTATGTTTTAAAATAGCAAAAGAAAAACTCCTCACGGTAGTAGTAAGACAAAAATTACCACATGATTTTCTTCCTATTTTCACTAGATCATTGTCATTCCTAAATACCTGTCATCTACTCCTGCCTGTCAAAATCTGCTGATTTTCTCTGTTGTCCTTCAACACCTTATTTTAAATGGAGAAAGGTTTTTGGAGGTGCTTCCTGATACAAAAAGTAGCTAACACAGGTTTGTTCTTCTGCATGAGCGGCATCTGCTGATGCTTCTACCTGTTAGAACAAATATGTCTGTGGAAAAAGACAAGAGTGTGTATAAGGTAAAACACAAAGTCTTACCAGTCTGAGTACTGATGAAATGTCTGCTGGGAAATGTGTGAGATGGAGAGGGATTGAATGGGAGAGGCTGGTGGTACGGAGAGATAGCTGAAACAAGCAGATGGCTTAAAGGAAGCTGAGAAAGGCTGTTAGCACATAAAGCAGCAGACACTTGATGATGAATTGCCATTTTGAGTTGCTAGCTTTTTCTTCCTTACTTAGCTAACTACTGTTCCAATAATGACTTACATAATAGCTTCTCTGTGAAGACTTTAAGTCTCCTTTAGATTGAAGGTATCTTTTTTATAGAATGAAAGCACTGACTTAATCATTAAGGTCTAATGCAAGGAGAGGAAAAAAAATGGGATGAGAGAAAGGTGACCATGCGATTGCTTCCTTTTCCCTTAATCAAATGAAAGTCATTCATTGCCCTATCAATGCAAAATAAGACCTAGGAATCCACAGAAGGCAGTCCAAAATGGCCAAGCTGCTCAGGTTGTATCATCTACACTCACAGCTGAGATAGGTAGCTTATCCCACTCCAGCTTTTATGTCCTGGACACAGGCTCTGCATGACCCCTAAACTCTTCCTATCTTGCTGTTTAAGATGTCTCCTTATAGCAGTAGACCTATCTGTTTCTTCTCGTCTGACTTTGCACAGGTGCCTTAGTTTACTCTTAGCCTCAGTTTCCCTTCCTGCAAAATCTGGCTTACAACACTGGCTGATCTCAGGGCGGCATGTTTGGGAGATGGAAGCTCATTACAATATATCAGGTAATATAATAATTATCAGGAACACTCAAGGAGGAAACATCTGTTCAAAGCAGGACACAAACATTGCATTTTGCCACGCCGGTAGAGTGCCAGGCAGACCCCTCCATCAGGACAGTCCTGCACAATCAGCTGGTCACAGAAGAGAGGGTCTTTTCAGTTCTTGTCTTTGACATTATGGGTGAAATATGGCAGGTGTATGCATGTGTCGTGGTTTAACCCCAGACAGCAACTAAGCACCACGCAGCTGCTTGCTTACTCCACCCCCCGCCCCCTCCAGTGGGATGGGGGTGAGAATCAGAAAAAGAAGTAAAACTCATGGGTTGAGAAAAGAACAGTTTAATAGAACTGAAAAGAAGAAACTAATAATGATAATAATAATGATAATAAAATGACAATAATAATATAAAAGGATTGGATTATACAAGTGATGCACAATGCAATTGCTCACCACCCAACGCCCAGTTAGTCCCGAAGTGGTGATTCCCCACAGCCCCACTCCCCCCAGTTTCTATACTGGGCATGACATCACATGGTATGGAATGCTCCTTTGGCCAGTTTGGGTCAGCTGCCCAGGCTGTGTCCCCACCCAACTTCTTGTGTCCCTCCAGCCTTCTCGCTGGCTGGGCATGAGAAGCTGTGAAATCCTTGACTTGAGGCTAAAAATTACTTAGCAACAACTGAAAACATCAGTGTTATCAACATTCTTCTCATACCTAACTCACAAACATAGCACTATACCAGCTACTAGGAAGATAATTAATTCTATCCCAGCTGAAACCAGCACAGCGTGACAGTCATTGCTATTTGGACAAGGGTGTGCTAAGGTGTATTTCAGAAAGCTATGAAACATAGGCATTCGTGTGACTAGGCCTGTGTGAGTCTTCAGGCAGCTCTGCCTCTTGAGTTGTGAAAGACACTCTGGATTAGACCTGAAAAGTGTCATTCATCATTGTCACCTAACAACAGAGGAGTTCTAGTTTTTAGGAGAATAGCATATTGATGTGTTTCATGGCAAAAATGCATGCAGCCCTTGGGATCAAGACAGTACATGTGTTGGTTTCACTTTGCTAAATATATTCTTTTAATGTTATTCTATAACACCTATTCATTACTGCTAATGAGCATAGAAATGAAGATGAAGATGTATCTCCAATTTCCTACCGTACCTGTAAAATATTAGTAATTTAAATGAGGCCATGCAAACTATAAAATTACAGCATCATGCACTCTCATTGCAATATGATTGGATTGCCTCTCTAAGTGGTTCATCATCAATCCCAATAAAGACAAAGCTTGGATCTAACTGTTGTCTTGGATCCAATAGCTTAGTTTTATTGCCTCAGTAGCAGCTGTTTAAGTGCCCCTTCCTCTGCCACTCAGTGATGTGATATGCCTTTTCCATAAAGCAAGTCCATCAAACTTGCCAGGATTCTGCTCCAGACCACCACAAGGTATCATCTCAGGTGTAGAACTGCACAAGAATATTTGGAGGGACATAAATGAGTAATGAAGGTGTGAGTGCCCCTTATTTTCCCTTAACTGAATTAAAATTTGAAAGAAAAAAAAGGAATATTCAGCAACAGTTCTCAAAATCTCTGGCCATCCACAGGCCATTACTTCCATGAAGGAAAGACACGGCAGGATAAGAAACATCCTGAAATAGAAGAACTCTTTGGAAGTCTCCTAAAAATATTTAAGTACTAATGAACTCTGGGTGAAGAATTTTCTGTTCTAGTTGGTCATTAAGTTCCAGGAAATTCCAGGACTGGACATCATTACTGATAAACTGTGAAAATATTTGAGAAAGAAATCAATTAGGCAATTAACTTAAAGATTAAACTGAAAGACAAAAATATAAATGTAAATATGTATTACTAGTGCCTGGAGTTCTATTCAGTTATTAATATTTTCCTAACAGGTGAATTTTAATAGTAGGCAGAAGCTGATTCTCTCTGATACCCTGGGTGTATAAATGTCATAACTTCTAATTATTGTAATTCTTGTTCCAATTTCAGTACATTATTTGAAGTAAGAAACAGTGCTGATGTCTTAAATGGGGAAAAAAACCCCGCATATGCAAATTGAAGCTGATCAAAATGAGGGTAACGTGTAAATTATTTTGCAATTTCCTAATCCAGTTTTTTAAATAGTGCTTACTATCCATACTCAGGCAAAATTGCCTTTTTTCTCACTTTAAATATATATATATTTAGTGGAAAATTCACATTTACTTTGATTTAAAATTCACTTCACTATGGTGGCTGGGGATTTGTAAGCATGCATACTGTGGAAACGGTTCTTTGTAATTTCTGGGGCTCATCCCTGAGCCGATGCAGAATGAAAAATTGCTTCCTCTGTCTTTCATATCAGTTGCAATGAAAGAGGTACTGCTCAGTCTGAACACATGGCAGGCACTCGAGAAAGAGGGAAAGTGCAAGGAAGTTACATGTATTGCATTGGATGCCTAGGCCTTTTCTGGCCGTCTACCTGGGAATACAGTTCTGTCCCTACAGTTCAGAAATTCAAGTTTTAAATGCCCTACTGTCCTATTTAAGATGAATTTTAGATATATCTTGGTGCATACCAGGAATGTTTTAAACAAGGAAAACATCATTGAAATGGAAAAGGATAGCATTTGTGTATCCTCCTGGACAGTGCTGCTTTAACTGTGCACTTTTTGATTGTGTGCAATAATAGAAGATCTTTATAGTCTTATTCTTATGTATTATTTCCCAGATAACCTAATTTATGAGCAAGTTGCTAATTTACTGTTCGAATGCATATAAAATACAGGTAATACACTGCCAGGGTGATTCTCACTAAATATATTTCTGCTTTGTTTTCTAAAATTAATATTATTAATATTCAGTGAGAATAAAATGTAATGTTATTATTTTGTTTTCAGGAGATTTTTGAAACCATTTTATGCCACAAGGAGAATAAATATACACATCCCCACTACAGCTACTGTACATATTTTATTATAATCTTCTATTGGTTCGCATTTTTCAGCCTAGAGTTTTGCAACCTTGATGACAATGGTTATGCTGATGAAGTTGTTAAGCTATTAATATATAATAAAGTAATAGCTAGGTTTATCTCTATATTTCCACACTACTGCCCTGTAACAAGGGCTGTTTATAAAAATAAGCGTTCATGCTGAAAAAAATAGTTCTGTGAACACAAGTCATTTCAGGCAGAAAATAATCTAATGCAGCAAGATTGATGAAAAACAAAGGCACCAAAGATTTTGGTGTGAATTTAAACTTTCGTCCTGACAGGTTTTATCATTGTCCTTTAGGCAAGTGTAAAACAACACCTGGTGAAAACCCACAAAAACAACAGTTTAAAGAAACTTCTATAAACACTTTTCCCCTGCTTCAGAGAATGGCTTCATTTAGGGACTAATGAATTTATATGTGCAATTGAGACAAATTCTCATAGATTGAATTTTGAGGTCTCCAGCGGTTGCCACAGTATTCCACACATCCATCCTATTCAGCAGACTGCTTAAGTGCATGCTTTAGGACAATGCTTAGGAAATATCAACATCACTGGCATGAAAACAATTGATACTTACAATAATTTGCTAAATAAGTGTACTGCTGAACTGGGACATTTCCCATATGCTAATACAAATATTTTGAGCCTTTTCTAGGCAAATGTCTAAGCACAGGACTTCCACCTTGAAATTTAGTTACTTGAAGAAAATATCTTACTCTATTTATTAGTCATTTTAATGGGGGAGGGGATGTTACTTTTTCATAATCATGACATGATTTTGTGAAGTGTATATTTTCCAGTACTATTTATCAAATAAGTTCTCCAAATAATTTTGAAAATTTATCAAAATATAGCAAAAATATCAGAAGATATTTCACTATAAATGTCAGTATTACCAAGTTCACATTTTCCTATTTTCTGGTGTGACTGGAGTCTTTGGTGACATATTACATTTTTTTCTGTTCCCTTGTTAGCTGACTGACTTACAAAAAATGGGTTTTCTGAGTCTAAGTACTTGGGTTTAAAAATTCCTCTCTTTCAAATACTTTTGGAAATTTTGAAAGAAAGTATAGTTTCTGTGAATATACTTCCCAAGAGTTTAAAATTCTGGAGAAGAAAACTGTCAAAAGTAAGGAGTGAGGTTTGGGTTTATTTTATCAAATCAATAACATATTAATTATTTTTTAAAAAAAGTTTGCCTAGATTCTAGTGGAATTGTAGCATCCTCACTAAATGAAACTAAAACACTTTCAGGCTGGATTATAAGTGGGGTTTCATTGTGTTCACTTGCACCATGACTGATTTTTATTGTACAGTCTACAAAATCTGTAATCCTGTTTCCATTATTGTACAACACAGGGACAACAATGTCTTTATTTCTACAAACCCACTAATAATTAAGAGCCTCATTTTGTTTCAAAGATGGATTTAAGATTAAACTGTTTTATGAAAGGCTACATGGGCAATTCTATATCACAGATATAAATCTGTGCTTTAAAAAGTGCATTTCAAATGCGCTGTCCCTGTGATTCTTTTTTAAGATCGAGTAAGTAAGTTATTTTTCTAACAGCTATGCCTTCTGCCCAGGGTTATTTTATTTATGGATTATTTGGGGTTTTTTATTCATAGACATGTCCCAGATCACAGCAAGAGTAAATCTTGGAGGGACTGTAGGAAAAGAATTGAAAACATTTCTGTATTGATTTTCCACATTTTTGTCCACTTGATAAAGGAAGTACATAAAACCTTTAGGAAGCAAAGAGGTGCCTACACGTAGTACGATGATCAGAGTAGTTGAAATCACAAGAACTAAAGCAATTCCCTGAGACAAGGGAGTATTTTATTAGGATAACACAATAAATTCTAGCAGTTGTCTTTAATAAGTTTCTAAATAAGATTTAATATCCTCTTTAATACAATGTAGGTTGATTTGATAGCCAGATTCATGGCACCATTTGGATTAGCAACTACTCATTTCCCCTAAATTAGGAGCAGTTAGGAAATGAGTTATTAGCAGACTGTGTGGAGTGGAAAAAGTATTTTTGTGAACTCTTTAGCATTTTTGTTTTGCAACTAATAGTAAATTGTCCCATCAAGCTATTGTGTCCCCTGCATTGCGATTGTCTGTTCTGAACAAAATTTGTAAATGTGCAAGTAGGCCTGATTTGGGCGTGTGTGGTGGGGTTTTGGTGGTGGGGGAGGGGCTGCAGGGGAGGCTCCTGTGAGAAGCTGCCAGAAGCTTCCCCAGCTCCAAGTCGGACCCACCTCTGGCCCAGGCCAAGCCCATCAGTGACGGTGGTCACGCCTCTGGGAGAACAGGTTTAAGAAGGGGAACCTGCAGTGGGGGAGGAGATGGGAATGTGAAAGGAACACCTATGGAGATACCGAGGTCAGTGAGGAAGGAGGGGGAGGACCCCACACCGGAGCAGGGGGGTGCCCCCGAAGATGGCCGTGACTCCATGGGAAAGCCCGCGCTGGAGTAGTCTGTGTCTGAAGGACTGTGGCCCATAGAAAGGTTCCCACGCTGGAGCAGTTTGTGAAGAACTGCAGCCCATGGGAAGGACTCACGTTGGAGAAGTTCATGGAGGACTGTTTCCCGTGGGAGGGACCCCATGGTGGAGCAGGGGAAGGCTGTGAGGAGTCCTGCCCCTGAGGAGGAAGAAGCGGCAGAGACAACATGTGGTGAACTGACCCCAACCCCCATTCCCCGTCCCCCTGTGCTGCTGCGGGGGAGGAGGTAGAGAGAACTGGGAGTGGAGTTGAGCCAGCAAGAAGGGAGGGGTTATCCTTGGTTTGATTTGATTGGTAGTAAATTAAATTGTTTTTGTTTTTTTCCCCCATGTTGAGTCTGTCTTTTGCCCATGACCATAAATGGTGAGTGATCCCTCCCTATCCTTGTCTTGACCCACAAGATTTTCTTTATATTTTCTGCTTCTCATCCCACCGTGGCCAGGGCAGGGAGGAGCGAGCAAGCGGCTTCGTGGTGCTTTGTTACCACCTGGGCTTAAACCACAATAGAGCCCCATCCTAGTTTTGTATGCAGAGCAGATGTAAACTATGTTTGAGATAGTTTAAAATACTTCTTTTGTTTCTAAACGAAAATACTTAGTATTTCTAGCAGATCAACATCTTCTACCATTCCTGTTAGTGGAGTCCAATGTCTGTACAAAAAAAACTCCAGAGAAACTACTTGCCAGCCATTGAAATGCAAATGGGTGAAAGAAAAAGTGGATTGTAAAACCTCAAAGTAACCAAGTGAGTTTGGCCCAGTTTTTAAAGCATATTTACGTGACTTTAACCCACAAGTGCCTGTTTTCAATGTGGAAAATTAAATGTAGGCTCTTATCCAGTCATTTTAAAAAAATATTCTCCCCACAGCATTCTACTACTAAAAACATGTTGGATTTTATTGCCCATCAGGTTCCAAGCTTGAGAACAGCTCTGATTCTGGGAGCCAGGGAGGTGTCCTGTTCAGGGAGGACATGCTTACCTGGTCTTTGACTATCCTTATCCTGGGGATTTTAGATCAGTATTTTCCTCTGCGATCCTCCTTGGCTGAACTAAGACTGGCTGGTTCTGAGAAGTTGAGCCCTTGAAACCGGGACAGTACAGCTGCTGTCTCCCACTGGGGTTTTTTAGGTTTGTTCCCATTAACATTTCATTGTAATACAATGTTATCAGAAGAAAAGCAAGGATGATCTTGTTAATTAAAATGGCACTTTGGATAACCTTAAGGTGATGACAAATGGATAAAAGCCAGGACATGTAGTATAAAGGCTGACATGCTTTACTAGGCTTGTCATGTTGGACTCAAGCTTGGTGATAGAATATGCAAGCTAACTATGGTACTGTCTCAGTTTTGAGTTCAGAATGTCTTACCAGAGAATCTGTTGTGTCCTATAATTAAAAATAAGATTTGCAGCCACAGGGTTTCCCTGGAAAACTATACTTCTTTTCTGCGTATTGCACCTTGAAATGTAAGAGCTCCCTCATCTCTGCTGTTGAGGCAGCAAGTGTTCAGTCTCTTAACTCTAGAGCAGAAGAAAGCAGAAAGAGCTCCTCATTCAGGATTTTAGTTTTGCTCTTCATTTTTCGTTGTCTGTCTTAATCTTAAATGTGTCATCCAGACTGAAACTGAGTGCTTAGCACTTCATTTCATTATGGTTATGCCATGCTCTCTGAGGTTTAAACTAGCTCATGCACCAAGAACAACCTGGCAACCCAGCCCATTTGTAAATTTTGCAACCGATGCTGAATGCCAGGCTATGATCATACCTCAATGGCAGAACTTAAATGGTTTCTTTGTAGTAAGTGGGACTCTTCGGATGAACAGTTGGAACTTTGGCTGTAGTGTAGACATAGGATACCCTCTTTCACTTTCTGTTTATTTTTACAGATTTTAAAATTATTTTTCAGTACTATTATAATTACAACCTGAAGAACTCTTCTAAACAAGAAATTTTCTTTTCATATGTTGTAATAAATCCTTTGAGTTACTGCTCAGTTGAAAGTAATGGAGCCCTTTGAAAAGCATATTAATATATATCATGATACCTTTGCTCAGTGCACAAGGGAGCTACAGAAACCTGTTCAGTGAGCTACTGCAATCAGTAATAGTCCATAGTAAAGGGTCTGTATACTTTATGTCTAAGACAAAATGTCTGGCTCTGAGTGAAGTTCAAAAGCATTATGGGCAAATTAATTTCTGATAGGATGCCGCTAGTGCCACCAGGTCGTAGTCTTAATTTGGTGCTGCTGGATGTCTAATGTAGTTTCACCTCATGTGGTGGAATTGCTCTTGTTTTGGTTTAGGACACCAAAATGACCTTGGGTTTAGGTTTTGGTCAGGAGCTGATCCACTGATTGCACAGCCACTTATTGGCCAGTGATGTCTTTCTGGTGATGATAGAGCCCTTCATAAACTCCCAGCCCTGCACATCTGTGGTTCCTGTGCCAGGGACTGCAATGAGAGGGGAAAAAGTAGAAGATGTAAATACTTGTATTCTTTATCTGTGTTTTCAATTGCTTTTGAATTTAAAAGTTTAAATTAAAAAAAAAAATAAATCTTATTTTAAGATAAAAATCTTGGCTTTTGATATGATCAAATTTAGTCTGTAGAAAGAAGAGCAATGCCAGCCTGTGAAATTCTCGCTTGCTGTTTCTGTGCTTCCTCTTTCTTCAGAATTTCCTTTCTTAGGAGGAGTTGGGAACCTTCAGTGCCCGTCAGCTGAGATCTCTAAACAGGCTCAATTTGATCCAGATAGCCTGATTTTCAACAAGCCCTGAGAAATAACCAGGTGGCTTCTTAGTGAAGCCAAGAAAGGGACAGCCTATACTCCCTTGCTGGGCAGTTCTGGTGGTGGAGACCACTAGAGGTCTTTCTACAGTGTGTTGAAGTTAAAACACCGTGATCATGATGGCTTTCCAGGGCAATTGTGAGGTTAGTGGAAGCCCTTACAAATGAGTTTGGGGAATCTGTTGTATTCTGTGTGAGATTTCTAGGGGTTTTCAGCTTTTTATCACCTTTTGAAATGAGAGAAAAAAAGAAAAGATGGATTTTCTTTATGTTTTAGAGAGAGATTGTATTTTACCCTTGTTCTCTGATTATGGATGAATGGGTGTAGCAGTACTTACAGCTCATTGACTTTATGTTCAGGTGAAGACCTGAATATATTGTTCCAAGAGGTAAATATTGGCTTATGCCCAACAGTAGTCAATACCACCATTTTGCATGCTCAGTATTGCACTTCAACAAAAAAAAGTGGTAACAAGGACTGCACAACTGCATGCATTCCTGACCCAGGTCTTCATTCAGCTGCTTATAATTACCTAGAGACTTAAATCACTCTTGCAACCTTTGAGACATTAACAGTGTAAAGGAATATGTTTTATCCTCCTTTCCCACTTTCGATTTGTCTGGGGTGGGTTTGTTTGCTGTTTCCTGATCCTTCCTTGGCACTTAAATCCTGGAAGAATAGTACTTTATAGTCTCTACTTACATTTTAAGTGTTAGGTAAGAATTGGGGGATTTTATTCATATTGGGATGTTGAATCCATATGTATAGTTGTTTCCAGCTCTAGACATGCAATATTCAAGAATTCAGCAAGATCATTGTTTTTAAAAGGAGAGTGCTTTTTTAAAACTCCCAGTGAATAATTAGTTCTTGGACTGATACTTCATATATCCATCACATTTCATTATCATGCAACAACTTTGCATGCCCTGGCAATAGAAGAGCTTTCATTACAGTAGCACTATTACACAGTGTTAATATTCCAAGAAATGAAATATTAGAAAAATGTACATTTGCAGAGTGTATTACAAAAAATCTGTTAACACCCATGAAAATGAGGAAATTCAAAGTTAAGACCAAATATGGGGATTTCTGAAACAAGCATAACTACAGTGAAACCACTGCATTGTTTCAGTAGTTCCAGCTGTTCCAAGTCTTTCTTATGATATACTCTATTTCTAACCTTGACTGTTTAACTATGCCCGTGTCCCTTCTTTTAGAAGTAACAATCTATCCAAAATAACTCCTGAAAACACATTTTACTTTGATCAACTAGTATATGAGGCCAAATTCACATTTCCACTCTCCTCATCTAAAGTTTTACAGGGTAAGTATTGGAAAAGTATTCCTTGATAAGGCAGGCTGCTATTTCACTTGAGGATCCATGCGCACACGTTTAAACTAAGCTTTTAAATACAAAGCGGGTGAAAGTAAAACATAAAATAAACTATGCCATGAAAATGACCAACCTACTAGGCTCTCTGGGAGTCGTAACATAAAAATAAGCTTAAAATGTGGTTATTTATTTCTGTTCAATAATTGAGTACCTCTATAGGTGTGTGTAACACAGGTATTTTCAGTTACATTGTGGACCTGACCCTGATTCCATTCTGTATTTCAAGCTCCCTTTGGAGTAAATTGCATATACAAACCACAGAGCACAAAAAAACTTCAGCCCACAAAAATTTGTGGCATTAAATAATAACAGTCAGAAACCTGCTTCACTACTTTTGATATTTTATCTTCCATACCTGATCGACTTGTTAATCACTGGTCAGTTACCAATTCCACCTTTTATTTCACTAGAAATACTCCTTATTTTCTGAAAGATTGTACTAGAGATATACTTTGCAAAAGTACTGCTCTTAAAGAAATGCATATCTATTTACCCAGCTTTGTGACACTGACTTTGAAAAAGAACTGATGTGAATGAAAGGAAGTGTTTTCGTATGACTATCACTATTATCCTCTTATGGTACCTCAGCCTTATGAATTTAAATCAGTTAGAAAACAAAACAACAGTAAAATCTCACTTGCTCTTCCTTCCAACTTTAATTTTGCTTTTTGCATTGGCCATGTGCTGGCTAAATCACCCTGCATTTATTTAAATGCTTTACAGGTTTTCTCAGTCCTAGATTTTAATCTTTTTTAATACCACAAGTTACAAGAAGAGTCACATCTCTAATGTTTGACCTCTGTTAGCTGCAATAATATATACCACAGGCTCATCAAAAGTGTCTGAATGACTAAAATACCCTCATTAAGTGGTACAAGGAAGGTTATTCCTTGTTCTTTAACTTTTTTAGCACTAATTTTCTGTTTGCCTGACTATTTCTACAACTAAGAAAAGTTTGCAGTTATAGTAATTGGAAAGAAGAAATCTCCTGCTTCTTTGTTGATATAGTTCATTAATATATATACATGTATCACCATGCAAAACATATTTATTTTTCATAACATCTAAAAGTAAATACATTTTAAGGGGCAAAAGAACAGCAGAGCCTTAGGCAGTGGGCAAAGTAAACATCAGGTGAAAGACAAAAGCCTGGAAGAATTGATTATGCCACTTGGCTGCTCTCCTGAGGAAGATAAAAGAGGCCAGGACATGCTCTGCTACTCCCCGCATGTAGAAGTCAGGCTTGGAAACAATACTCTGACATCTCTGCCATGCAGATAACTCCAGCAGGCAAGTCCGCTGATTTAACTATTCACATTTTGTATTTTTTGTGCCCACTGATTGACAGCTACAGAACACATTCTACCAGCTTGATCTTTGTGTACTGGCTTTGATGAAAAAGAAAGAATTAGGATAGGAAAGGGATGAAATTGAAAAGATAAAGTGATTAAATAAAAGATTAGGATTCCTGAAGACTGGGTATTCTGCCAAGATAATGCAAGGAGAACTTGAGCCGAAGTGTCGGGCTGTATGCACACAGCTGAGGACACTGGAGACTGTACGAACTTCTGCTGTTCAAAGCCTGCCGGAAAATGTAACTGCAAAAGAATAGCACTTTACAGATGCTCAGCCTTTGAATGGCTGGGTTACAAACATGGTATTACCTATCGTGCTGTAATACCTCCAAGCCAATATGTCAAAGGACAGCATACTACTTACATTCAGTTCCCATTAAATATAATGTCAATTAAAACTCACCTCACTTGGTACTGTGCTACATCAAACTGGAGGTACCATGTAATGTTTTGCTGGTACAAAAATCTAAATCATAGTCATTATCTGGGAAAAGAAGAACCTGAACTCTGAGAGATATGCATCCGCCCTCCAACAAGTGTAAAGAAAGGAGCTGCTTTGCACCAGGAGGTGCTGGTCCATAATGATCCCAGTAAGAAAGACACCCAGTCCCTGTAAGCTATCATTTAAAATGCTATTTATTAGAGCTATTAGAGCTATCACTATAAGAAGAGAATAGCATAGGTAATTTTAATATCCTTTTATCCCATTTTGGTCATTCGAGCTATTACAAGATTTTCTTACAAGAAAATAACTCTATTCATTATTTCTGCTGTCGAACAGAAAGGATGTTCACATAAGAACTTACTGCTGCAGTTGTAGGTCAAGGCGAGGACACGCGTGTGGTGTAAGCATCAAGTGGGAGCTGCCTGCAGGCTTCTCTCTTACAACGAGCTGGCTGAATTTATCCTGCGGCCAAGGGATTTATTCAGCACAACACAGCCTGAAGGTCACGCTGGGCGTGCAGCGCAGGGCAGGCCTGCACCTGCTGTCGTGGTTTAACCCCACGCGGTTTAACCAGCAACTAAGCACCACGCAGCCGCTCACTCACTTCCCCCCTCCCAGTGGGATGGGGGAGGACATCGGGAAAAGAAGTAAAACTCGTGGGTTGAGGTCAGAATGGTTTAATAGAACAGATAAGAAGA
>JAVJGG010000007.1:5798405-5831821 GCA_035590195.1 Aviceda cuculoides | reverse complement strand
AAACCACACACACAGCATAAATGTAATTTGAGTTTAAGGAAAAATGTATGCACACACACACATACACACACATCAGCTCAGGTACTACAGAGAATACCGATGTGCAGTAATTTGGAAGAATTTGATCTCTTACCTGTACAACTTCCCCTGTGTATTCTGTTTTATTCCTCGTGTCCTTCGAGTTGTCTGTTGTTTTAACATAGTGCCAGGTATCAGAATACTACAAAAATATTGCAATGCCTCACCCAAAGGAGAGCACAAGGGCACACAAATGATGGATATAAATCTGAACACATTCAAGACTAAGTGTTGCAAGAACAGTAAGGATTCTGGCAAGTTAGTTGGACTCCCACAAAATAATTTTTACTGGAAAATATGACTAGGATGCTTTTTAGGCACTGTATTAGCCAAGACTGCAATGCAATGGGCAGAAGACAAAGCTGTGGAGGAGGCTCTATGTGACCAGCTACAGGAATTAGAAGTGAGATTGGCAAGGCAATCATATCATGCATATGAAAATCTATGAGCACATTACTGAATACCAGAAAGCAAGGACCAAAAAAAGCAGAGCAGTGATTCAGTTTCTCTAAGAAATTATATCCATTACTTTTGAAGCATATACAATAGGTCAGATGCAAAAACAAGCCTACAGACCTTCTTACATCCATATGGTAAATTATTTGGTATGATATTTATTTGTTATTAAGAGTGTGCTGTACTGCTGATGTCATCAGATTATTGAGCACTTCCCAGCTAAAATTGGTTAAATATGAGGAAATCCTTAGAAAACCTAATGAAATCCATAGTTCTCCCCCATACAACATTATTTCAATTGGATTTGTTTATTAGCCAGTGTCAATTGGCATAAAGTCAAATATTCAACCCACTTCTGTTATCATTTTAATCTTTAAGAGCCTAAGGACATTACTAGTCATTACTTAATTGGAATTTCCCTCCAAGTACATTTAATGAAATACCAGGTATGAGAAACTAACAACTTGCAATAAATTTGTGGTATGCCATGCATCCTCTTTGTATTTGGCTGTCAATGTTTTGCTAATAATAATTTTTTTTTATTGCCACTGTGTCACACTTCCAAGGACCAGAATTTTAATGTTAAAACATTCTGTAGTCTTCCTCCACTCATTTTAAGAACATGAGTCATGAGAAAACTCCAAAATTCTTAAAACATAAATAAGAATAGGCAAAAAATGACTACAAAAGTTCCAAACATAATACTCCCAGCAGCTCAGATGCAAAATAGGTTGATTCTCTTCTCTCACCCCATGCTATTAAGAATGACTGGATCGTCTACTTACCATATGAAACAAGAAACAGGTAGGATGTTACGAATCAAAAGGAAATAGATAGACAAAAAAGACAGGAATGAAGATAAAGTGTATTTCTCATCTTCCCCATGTCACAGTCTCTGACATGTTTTTTAACGGCATTATGAATTGATCTTGAAATTTATTATTTCCAATACTTTTTTACTCAGTGATCAGAGAGAAGTAGCTTTTTCCACTAAAAACAGATGACTCTCTCAGTGGCTGAATTAACATTTCTGAATACAAAACACTGCATATTACTTGAGCCAGTGAAGTATATTTGACTTAATATTATTCAACAGACTAATTATGGAGAAGGTATCCAACCAAATAAACTAAATTAATGGCAAATCTTAAAACTAAGGAGAAATGTTTTCCTTGCATATTTAATCCTGTACTGGATTTGACTTTGGACAGTAAGAGAAGCAAATCCTCTAGCTGATCAGCCTCACAGGAAAACAACCCAATCTGAAAACAGGGGTCCAAACCCACAGGACTTGCAAGCTTTGCTATTGTTACTGGACTTTATAAGTTCAGTTAGTTAAAAGATAAATGAATGAAGTCACAGCATCTGCTGAGAAGGTTTGAAGAATTTAAATAAGCACTGTGTGAAAAGTTGCTCTACCTTACATGGTTTTCCTAACCATTATGTAAGGAAAATATCTCCAATCCTAGCTTTATTATCAAACCCTGAGATGAAAACAACCCTGGAAAGTCAACCATTTCTTTCTCTAGCAAGGATAACGACTCCACAGCTGCTGAAGGCAGGCTCTGTACTTGTACCAACTCACATTCTTTACTTCTTGATAAATGTACTACAGTGTATTTTTAAAATATGGTGGTTGGCACAAGAACAATGTGTGAATCCATCTTTTTGCCTCTCTCCAGTGGTACTCTTTGCACTAATACAAAGGAGGAGTGTAAATCATGTTTAGTTGGGAGCCCTGGCTACAGATATAATTACTGGAGTGCAGGGTTTCGTGATTCACCACTATTTTTCGCTGAGACTGATACCTAGAATGTTTCATTTTGTTGTGTACACCAGATTACCTGAGGAAAGGTCTTACACTATTGTCTAAGAAATATCAGGACTTAAAAAAATATCTTTGAAATAAGAAGAGCCAAATTGTTGACCCCGCAAGCCTGTTTGGTAGTATGTCTTGGCTATACTGTTAGTGCTCCCAGACTTGGCTTCTTGCACTTGTTCCTTCCTTTCCCCTTTCATGAAGGGTTCCAGTCCCTTCACTTACACTAGCAGAACAGCTACTTCATCACAACTTTTCCTTTTTTATTATTTTTTAATGGTTTCTTTCATGTATCTGGTTAATGGTGCAGACACACAAATGGTCAAATCAGTAGGACTGGGGGAATGGCAATGTGCGACAGCAAGGGCACGAATAAGGAGCACAGAGCATAGCAGGGGCAAGGATCTCAAGGTTCCCAGTTGGCCTCCTCTGGTTCCCAGTTCTCATTTTCTCTTTGGAGAAGCAAGCATAATCTGTGGCAAAATACGACTGCTCCTCACCCAAACTCAATCATAAGGAGGAACAAAAAACAGAATGATGGCTTGGGGATTCAGGCTCCTGAGGTTACAACTTTTTGCACCCTGGTCTTAAATACTCATCACTCATCCCTTAGACCTGTATGTAAGTTAAAGAATACTCTTAAATATTTAGTTATTAGCTCATGCTTTTAACACACATCAGAACTGCAGAATCACTATGGGCAGATAGCAAGGAAAGGAGAGGTACAGCTGAACCACCAATAACTGCACCTCTCCCTACCTGATAGCTGTTATACAGTAGGAGTGAAGAGATTTTACTGTTCCACTTTGTGCGGGCAAATAGTTTTGTCTAATAATGTAACTATGAAATTATTGAGTATAATGTGTCCTGAAAGGCCGTGTCTCAGCTTGGCTGAAATCAACCTCTGAGTAATGCTGTGGAAAAAATTAAAAGAAGATGGGAGAGAAAGGCTCTTTTTTCACCCTCTTTGTTCTGCATTTGTATGAGGATGAAGTAGTCTTCACTGTAGAACAGTAGTTTTGTCACAGAAGATATCTTGGCTGATAAAAAGAAATAACCTTGTCACCTTCTGTATCCTTTGCTGAAGTTAACATTATGTCATTATGCATCTGGTATTTTACAGTGAGACACTGAGTCAAAATAGCATTTCTTTTGTCTTTTTATTTTTTGTCCTCATCCTCAGAGCCTTGAACTCTAGGCATAATGTGGGCCTTGAATTAAACACCTGCCCACTCTGGATTTTAGATATTTGCACCTTTACTAGGGACTTCAGCACGGGAGTGTAACCCTGTTCTTGCTAACACTGGTGTAAAGTAGGGATCATTACAATGCTGTCAGTGAAATTACTCTGGTGGAGAATGGGGGTAAATGGGGCTCTGGATTGTCCACAGACTTTCAGACAATTGGAAAAGATGTTGCAGTATGTCCTCCAATTACTATTAACAAAAATGCCCTTCCCCACATAGCCATTTTTCTCAAAGTGCCAATTTCTTTTGAGCTCTGCTTCCCATTAAGACTTTTCCTGAATGAGGGCAAATGAGAGTGATGCTCACTTTCATCAGCCAAGCAGTATTGGAGGACTGGCCTTGCTATTACTATGCACTCACAAGCAGCTCAGAAGCAATTGCAACACACTTGGTTGTCTAATTTGAAACATTGAAAAAGGAAAGAAAAGGTTTTTTAAGGCTCAGCTCAGTAAGTGAATAGCCTGTGTAGCAGCATTTAAAACTTTCAAGTGCTTTTTAGAACCAAATTCATGAGAAGAATTTTTTCCTCTCTTCTCTTTTCCAGCATCCATCATCTGGTGTGTTTCTCCTGTGAGAATTCATGACAGCAACAGATATCTTAGAGGTAAGGTAAGAACTGCAAGAAAATGGTTTGCATTGGTTGTTATTATCATGCCCAGATTTTACAGCAAAAAGCAGACCTGGCCTTGGTAGGTGTATGAAGGAGAATGTTCAGACATAGAGAAATTAGACTGCACTGTAAAACAAGCTGTGAGCTTTGAACAGCAATCCCAGTCTGGCTGACAAATTAAATAATAAAGTTCTGCAGTGAGGCCTCCCAGTGAAGTAACGGGTGAAATCCACTGGCTCCTGTTCTTCCTGAGTCTGGGAGAAGTCTTGCTCAAGGCCTGTGAGCCCAGATCTGACATGGGTACTCAGAACTAACCCAGTGGTCAGGGTCCTGGCAGTCTGTTTAAACTAAAATAATTTTCATCTCTGTGATATCAAATTTATATCCATTTAGACTCCCTTATATATGGTTACATTAAGAGTGACAGAATCTCATTTAGGCAGTTTATTAATCACTTCTGAATCAAACGCTTTATCTGTTTTCTAAGGGAAATTCAATAAAGAAGATGTCCTGTTCATATTTATGAGGGATTTTCCTCTACCTCAGAAACATATCCTCTGGCTTATTGTTCCTAAACAGCTTCTCAGAAGAATGTGAGCCAAGAATCTGTTTACACTAGGATGCACACAGCTCTCTTTACTTACATTTATTTTTTGTGTCAGCATATAAGCAGCTGCCAGCTGAGGAGTACCCAGCACCAGCCCTCTTGGACTGGAGTGAAGTGTTTGCATGCTCTGTACCTCACCCAGCAAAGCCATGTCCAATAGGGAAAGAATATGCATGTAATGGAAAAACTTACAGTTTATTGCAAAGTCTGTGCTTTATCAAATATAATGCATTTATTATTACAGTTATTCCAGTATTTTTTCTACTTATAAGGCCTGTTATTCCCCATCTGATCTTATCAGAATTCATGAACAGTACCAGTTGGAAAAAATTATGACGGACAAATTCTAACACAGTTTTAGTGCTAATATGAAGATGTGCTACTAAAACAAAAAAGTTACTACAAATTCTTAGGAAATTTTCAATAGAGAAGAGTTGAGTCAAAATGACTAAGACTGAGGCAGTCTGATTTCTAATTAAGTGGCTTTTGTTTACTTTAGCAATCATGCTGAACTTACTGTTATGGCTTAGGTAAATAAAAATTGTTTGTTTGAGAAAATATTTACTATTTTGCATCCTTGTGGCTTAAATCCTCTTTGGTAAAAATCTGATGGAAATCTGGAGTAACTTTCAGTGCCTACAGAGATTAAAGCTTTTTCATCAGGAAATTTCAAAATGCTACACAAACCCCACAGGTAACAGTTTTATTTTTAAGGGGAAAAACTGATAGAGAGTTTGCTCAGACCATACAGTTGCAAATGGGTAGAAGTGAAATCTTCATCTGAAGCTCTATCCACTTGGTATTTCTTCCTCTTACTCTTTTAAGTAAGTTCAGTATAGGTGTTGTACGTATATATGGCATGCATTGTATATGTGCTCTTGGGGTTCCTGTCAAGTTTAATCAGTACGAGTAGAGTATGTCTCTGTATGATTACAAAGATGATGATCTACCTTTCATGCAAAAAAATTACACCAAAACCAGTCAAAAATCTGTCCAGGCCTGTTTGGAAAACCACTGCCTTCACTGGTGCCATTTGAACTTGATCGTTTTTTCCCCTTCTCCTCATCTCTTCTTATTAACTTAAATCTGAATGAAGTTCCAGTATTTTGATTATAGCTACTGTGGGAATTCAGTTAAAGGAATTCTGATTACAACAAGCTACAGCAAAATGTTTTACAGAATCTTACCCTAAAGTTGTGTATGTCAGAGCCTCAGCACTTGTTCAGAGTTTTTCTACATTCTCAGTCAATGTTGCAGTTTGTCTGCATCAGTGATGGGAGCTAGTGTTGGTAGCGACAAAAGGGAGGTGTGTGCACTCTCAGAGTGCTCCGTGGAGCTCCCCTGCCATTGAGAGGGGGCACATGGATGTAGGATTCTTTTCAAATTAATAGGGTCCAAATGGCTGGGCAAAAGATGATGAAATCAAAAGTTTCAAAGCTGCTTTCACATGAATTCTCTATTAAAATAGATGTAATCTGTGGGAGGAGAGCATTTCAGGTGTTGATTTTTTAACTCCAAAGTTCACATAAATACTCAATTATATTGCCTGGTATTTCTGTCTGATGGGCAGGGTGGCACCTACATGCCTCCTTGACATCTTCAAATTATGACATTGCTTAGTCATTTTCTTTAAAGTATTTCTAAACATTATTTTTTGTTGTAATTGTGTCTAGTGGTTAAGAAGTAGGCTTGCAGCAGAACCTTCCATCAGGGAAATTAACATTTTAGTCTTAAATGTTAAGCACTTTTCATGTTACCATTTTAAAGAGATGGATTTATCAAACCTGTTTTAAGAAAGCAATGTTCACTGCCTGAAGGAATCTGATCTGGTTCTGTTTACTCCTCTTCAAAGTGTAGAAATGCAGAGATAACCTGGAAGAAGATAGACACAGGCAACATCACTGGAGTGGTTTTTCAGCATTGCTTAAGTGGATGTGCCTCATCCTGGAGGCCTTCTTAACCTTGGTTGGTGGCCTCCATAGCACTGCAGAACACATCTTTGATTCTGTAGCTTGTCTACTTGATTCTATTAATTGTCTCTCCTCACAAGACCCTGCCTAACTAACCTTGAGAAAATTAATTATACACTTACTATTGATTAGTAAGGGTACATATTTAATTATGTGTAACGGGTTCCACTCTTAAGCTTTTAGTTCTTTGTTCATCAACACGTCACATCAGATTGCAGTTTACTTTCAGTCATTGCACTAATGATCTTCATAGGAAAATGAGGTTTCCCACCTTCCTTAAATTGCTTAAGGTAGAGACTTATTTCCTACTCCTCTAGCTGTATGCAAGCTATCATCCATCCTTTGGTACAGAAGCATGACCAGTCTCACTGAAGGATTTCCCCCCCCCCCCCCCCAAGGAAAACAGTTTTACTGAGGCAGTGCTTTGAGATCTTTGCACTGAATCTGTACCATGGTTTCTGGGCATCATGTCAGTTAAATTTGGACCTATTGTCATAGCACTTCTTTTATATTTATTTCACAAAAACTGTTAAATACTAGTGGTATGAGATCATGTACTTGAACAAACCTAAAGTCTTCCCTAACCAGTTCCTATTTACTGCAAAAATAAACTTTTCCAGTAGAACAGGAACGTATAATTAAAAACTCCTGAACTCTAGCTTTAGCTTACTACAAACTATCCGACATTGCAGATAGTCTCCCTAGAAGTACTATGTTGTGATTTTCTTCCTGTTGAAGAAGAAAATGTGTATGAAATAAACCTGGCTTTACAATATTTCTCTCAAACAGGAGCCTAATCAAATCTTCCTTCCAAGGCAAATCTGATCTATGATCCTTAGAGATGCAGATTGGAATTCTTGCTTCTGAATCTGCATCCCCCTGTGTTTTTTTTTTTTTGTTAGTTCAGTGAAGAAGAATTAAAACCAAAGGACCTTTAGACTCTAGATATGCTCTGAATTGGAAGAAAGGCCAGTAACTCACAACATTGTAGTATTCCCAAAAGCCAGACCTTCCACCAGACTGCACTTCAGCACTAGAGTTTTTGGCTAGACCTTCTCCAGTCCCACATATGGGCTGATTGTTACTGATAACTCAGGGTCAAATTCAGAAGCATCAAACGGGTGCTAAGTAAGGGAATTAACCTGGGATGAAAGAAAATTAAAAAGTCTCTCCCCAGAGATCACCTCTTTTTTTCTTGCTGAAATAGCTTCTATAGACTTTACATAGCATGATGATATTTGTTAGGAGCATCTTTGCTTCCATGGACCTGGCCTGTCTTTATATGATAACTTCATAGGAATTAGGGTTCTGCAATGTGCAGAAGCTGTGTGGCCATGTCATATTCCTCATTATCTTTTGGGAGTTTCGGTTGCTACCAAGGCAGAGCATGGGAGAGTAAAAAGGGAATGAATGTGTCCTCAGAAGACACCCTAACTAAAATACTTCCCTATGCAGAAACTGTGACATGAAAATGTACTGATGAGTTCCTTGCTTAGTGGGGCTATTTCTAGGATGTTTACATTCACCTCTTGCTCAGAGCTATGCCATGTGTAAGCAACTAGTTTTGAAGGTTTGCTTAAGATAGTAGTGCAGTGTTAAGCAGCGGAAGCATTTTCCTTCAAATATGGCTATACTCCAAAAGAAAGTAGTTGCGAGTAGCTCATTTGTGCAATAAAGCTAGTTGGTGATATGCTTTGGGAGCTGTTTGGATCCAAGGTGTTGTAAGTGGAGGAACATTATCACTGGAAAGTGCTTTTAATGGCGAATGGTCTGCATGAAGTAACAAAAAGAAAGAGGTTGTAAGGGAAGTGTAAAGATCAAGTTCAGAAGCATATCAGAGTAACTCATAGGGCTATAGCAAAGATTTACATACAGTACTGTCAGGGGGTTCTCTTTGTGTTGTGAGCATCCCTGGTAAGCTATAGGACTACAAAGCATGACACTGCCATGACTGAACTGAGAATGAGATACTCATAGTTGATAAAGGATGTATAATAATATCTCATGATAAAAATAATTTACAAAATACAGCTTGACTTACATTTTTCCTTTACACTGAACAAGAACAGAATGGGAAAAACAGTAGTAATCCTAAGGCTTGTTCATTCTCTGAACAAGAACTAGATCTCCTAATCTTCCTGGCTGTCCAGATCAACAGAAAAAAAATCAGACTGTGAAAACCTGTTTTAAAAATCACTTCTAAATACAGTAAATAGCCAGAGGATTTTAAATAGGTCTGCAAATAAAAGGCAAAAGAAATGTGTAATATTCATATATCAGAATATGGGTTGCATTAATTAAATGAAATCTTTTGTATGCTAAGAATCAGAGACTAGAAAGACATTGTTTTATTTTCAGGATATGTGTTGCTGGTACTGTAAAAGTATATTCTCCAGCTGGTAAAAACTTCTGATTGAAATCCTCCATTTTCCAGTACCATTGATTAGCTCTGGTGCATCCTGCAGCCTCTTTCTGCTCTTATTTTATGGCTGATAACACCACTGTGATGAACTGTGTTGTGTAGTTCTAAAAATAATAACAACCCTCGAACAAACATGATCATTTGAGGAACTAGAGAAAGGTGTACAAGATGGTGCTGGCAAGACTGACAGAAGAATTTCATTCTGAGAAGTTCACTGTGAGGATTTACAAAACAGTTTGTAAACAAAAAAAGGAAAAACTTACTTATGGAAAGTACTGTTTCCAATCTGTTACTCGGAGCCATGGCATTTTAAAATTTATCTAGATCCTCTCTTTAGGAGCAATATGATCAGTATTTACACTTGACTTCTTAACCTCAAAACACAAATTGCACCGCACAGACAATATGACATCCATCCCTGCCTTCTCTTAGCTTTTGCAGAACCAGTGTTGTAGGGCAGGCAGTCAAATAGTCAGTCCTATACAGGTAGGTAGGTCTGTTGGAAGCAAACTGAATCCTGACATGTAAGTAAGAAGTCAGTGTGTAAAAGTGATGGTACAGTGTGTTCCACATCTCTTGAGGACAGTGTCACTCGTTTCATGAGTTATTTGGAGTAAAGCTTGTTTACACTCAACATATGTGTCTATGTAAGCTAAACTGAATAGATCTTTACTGCAAACACCCAGCTGAACATCAGTGTTTTCTACTTCGTAATGAGCAGGGAAGAGGAGAGTCATATACTTACATTTATTTTGTTATGTGTATTATTTATATGTTTGAAATTACTATGTGTCCAAATTTTTGAAAAATCTAATAAGCATAGAGCTATTTTAATAACTTAAATGTCAAACACCCTCCCCCACAATAAAAAACCCTGACATTTGAGACCTAATTTTTTTCTTCAAGCTATATGCATACATATACAAATAAGTAGTGGATTACATTAATATTCCATCTGACTCTAGTATCACATGCATGTAGCTGCATCTTAAATTGCCAGTTTACAGGCCATTGTAGCTATTTTGCAGGTGAATCTTAGCCACTGCTTGTATACAAATCTTGCATATAAAACTACTGTACAGATCTTGCATACTCGTTTACTGTGTTGCTTGTATTTTCAACTAGAAAGTAGTAACCACTGCCTGAATATTAATGTCAGCCATTCAGATGATGCTTTGGTACACTGTAAAGTTATATTTCATGAAGTGTGCATTTAGCATGAATATAGAAAAAAAACCTTTTTTTTTTTTTAATTAAATGTTCTTGAATCAAATAATGTGACAAATCAAATAAATGCCTGAAATAAGGAGTTTTGAAAGACAGAGGGGACAAAAAATAAGTAGAGGGCAGTGCATCTGGATTTGGACTCATCTATCATATCTGGGTTGACAATTACAAATGTGAGATTATGTCTTTGCTTTAAGAAAATTTGTCCTCCTTGGTCAGTCTATCAAAGCTCTGAGATTCATGATTGTTCTGAAACAGGGAAAATAACTTCTGGCAGCAACACCTGGGAAAGCAAAAGTTTCAGATTTCATGGGATTTTAAAATATTCATCTGACTTTTAGTAGATCCACAAAAATGTTAAGTACTAGAGGAAGTCACAGTGAGTCTCCTCAGTGATATTTTTCTTTGGCTGCTCTGCTCCAGCTGCCTGTTAGGTTAATGCATACAAAAGCACTGCTAACAAGGCCCAGCTAACACCCCATTTTTTCACATTGATACAAGAAGGAGGAGTGTCAGAATGTGACAGTCATCTGCTGTAAACTTGTTTGATAAATATGGGTACAAGATGGGAAAACTGCAGTCAATTTGTGTTATTTTCTAACTAGCTCTGCCAGTTAACCAAGGCACAGTTATGTCCTCCAGGAGCAATTCATGGTATGTATTATATCCTGTCATTTACATGGCCTCAGAAAGACTTTAGACAAGTCATGTCTGACACAGTAGAATCTGAAAAGATTGAGTAGAGGAATCAGCTTTCCTGTGCTCAGTCCGTAATGGGGAACCTCAGAGCTGAAGAAACCATCTCAGATGGATCCCTTCTGATTACAACAAGTTACAGCTACTTCACAGGGATCATCACTTGGTCCCTGTTTTCAGCAGCAGTGATGCCTGGGAACCCCGACGGTCCTTGATATGGGAGCTAACTTTTATGTTGTTGAAATAGCATTTCCCCATGAAAACATCATGAGAAAGCAGGGCAGGCATATGGGGAAACAGGGTAGGGAAAATCTCAAATGGCACAAGGAAGAAAAGTTCTCTTCGGGAGATTGTTTGCTCTTGTGTAGTGTTGAGAAGAAAAAGTGAATAAAAGAATAGGAGAAGGATGTGTAGAAGAAGCACTTGTTATCCAAGGCACTAGGAGAAAAAAGTGAAAGAACTCTGGTCCCTTTAACAGTTCAAAGAAGAAGGTTAAAGTCCCAGTCTGCATTCCTGGACCATATCTCATTACACTTAAATGAAGGATGCTGTTTACTTTGATAAGAAATACTTGTATCAAAAATTACATTGGACTTGGACTGTGGAAAGAAAATAATGTGCATAGCCTAGTCAGCACCTTATATGAGTGGACCAGAAGCCCTCACATAAATATGAAAGCATAAAGAAGACAAAACGGGGTTCTCTGAATAAAAAGTTGCAAGGACTGATGTGATATTTAATTTTTTAAAGTCTGCTAAGCTGAAATAATGGAAGGATATAAGTCTGAAAATTTTGTGGCACAATTGAGTAGAAAAGCATGAGTTTTGTCAAGTATAATATGCCTGGGAGCTTTCATATTATTCAGATGATGTCAAATGCAGAGCAAACAGCGTAAATGCTGAGCTGTGAGAAACTCTGTGTGAATAAATATGTGCCTATCACACTTTAGACATAAAATATTCATGTATTTCAATGCTAATTCTTCCCTAACTGGACTGTTTCTTGAAAAAAAAAAAAAAAGGATGTTTTTACAAAAAAGTCACTGGCTACAAGTTATGCTTAATATTATTGGTACAAACAGTGGCTAAAAACACTAACTAGCCCTTTTTTAAACTCCACTTAATTGTGAACCTTCACATTACAGCGTAATTACAGAAGCAAACTTAGCATGGGAACAAACAGCATTTTTCCTGCATCATTGCCTAATAGTGTGGAGGTGGTTGGGATTCAAGTCCAGACCCTGAATTCGCTGGTGTCTCAGAAGCAGCTACGGATTAGTGTTTAATAAAGAATAGGTCAGCTATGACCAGCTTTAATTGAAAAGGGACAGACAGAGATAATTTCAAATATAACACCATGGTTTCTTGCCCATTTGAAGGAAAGAAGAGCTCTCACTTCCTTAAGTGCCCTTAGTGCTAATGGGAAAAGCCCAGCATTTTCAATCTGTCTGATGAGGCCTGGGGGCAATACTAAACGAAAAATTATGTATATATACTATTTTTATTGGATATTTTGGTTATTTGCAGCACTGTGGACTGAGAGAGACAGCTCACCTATTTGTATGGCAAGTCTGAAGAGAAGAAGCAATTTTAATCAATGTACAAGCATTGCTCAGCTCCTCTGTCATGCTCCAAGTAAGCACAAATGCAATGCAAAGATCTGATTCTGTGCCTCCAGTCCTAGATCTGTGCATTTGGAATGATAATCTCTAGGGATAAATAATGGTCTTTAAACTTGTGGGGTACTGTGATAATGGAGTGATACTACAAAGATATCTATAAAGAGATAGGTGCTCCCAAGCAATCTCTTCCCCGGGAAAACAGCATGCACCCTACTGACATTGCAATTACCTAGCACTGCCCAAGCCTGCCTTTGCTTGCTTTTATGCCCGCTGGATTCCTCTGCCATGTTATTGGTATACACCTACCTTGGCTAGTTCAGTTCTCTCCTCTGTGGCATTCCCAAGCAGCAGGTTCCTTGGGCTTTACCCAAGGCATTGCCTGTCTTGTGAGCTCACTATTTATTTCTCACTTCGACTTTGTATTCCTTGAACTCCACACAAACCTTGCCTTAGGATATTTTATTGGGTGTTTTCTTTCTTAGTCACCCTCCTTATTTTTCATACTCATCTTACAGCTGAATTTTCATTGTCTCTGTACAACTCACCACTTGCGGTTCATGATGCACTTTTTACTGCAGTTCCTGACATATGAAACTGATTCCCTATAGTTCTTTGCTGCATAAATTCTCCATCTTCTTCCAAATCTCAGCTGAGGATGTGCCTTTTAGCACTTGCATATATCTCTTGATTTTCTCTTTGCAGTTTTTATTATAACCCATTGATTTTGTTGCTAAACTGCATAAAGTATTTAGGAATACATGGTATATTAAAAAAATTATATAAAGTATGGCTGAATTGTCTTGGCCAGATTCTTCTCATTCACATTAGTTGGAAGAGAACTCATAATTTTCCACAGAATTACACAGATACGCTCTGGAGTCAGCGAAAGAGACTAGGACACAGTATATTTTATGAGAAGACTTGACAGCAACCCTAGCTGCTATGCAATGTGCCAGAGGCTGCTCACCTGTGAGGGGGGCTGCTCTAGATTGAGTAACAAGCTGGTCCAGGATCGAGAAATTGGCATGGCAGCAGAAAGCCATGTTATAATAAGAAACAGGCCAAGTGAAGTCTTCTGTGAAACAAACCTGGTGCATAAATTCAGCATTTTTCTTACTGTCTCCAGTGAAAAAAATCTTCTTTAGCCCTTAATACTTTATTCTCTGCAGCTTCCGTATTGATAGGGTTCAAACCTCATATGCACAGAAGCAGCAGTAGTCGTGTTCATCTTGCATCCTTGATCACCTTAGGTCCATATACAACCTCCAAAGCCCCAGGGCCAGCAGAGTTGCAGTAAGGCTTTAAAATCACTTTCAGGTACTTACATCAAATGAGTTTTCCATGCCCCTGCTCTGAGGCTGAGTAATTCAGAAAACAGAGAGTACATATGCTGGCTCCAGAGGTTGTGTCACTGGCAAAGAAGTGAGGCATTGCTAATTACTGAAGTGCCTTACTGTGTCCTTTGGCTTAAGTAACTAAGGGACTGATCCAAAGAGACCACAGGAATCAGTGGGAATTTTCTTCCATTTACTTCAGCAGGCTTGGGGTCAGGCCTTTGTTACAGTGTTCCAAACCCTGCTTAAGTACACCTCAAGTTTCTGCTGGTCTCATAAACTCTATCAATTGTTCCCAGATGCACTGTGCAGAAAATAATTTTCCTTTTCTGTGAGATTTCAAATACAAACAGCAAGCAATATGAGAAGCCTGTGGGCAGCTGGTTTGACTTTTGTCCTAGAAACTCCAGACTGGCCATGCATAACCTTTCTTGAAGAGAAAAAAATAACAATAATTCAAATTGATTTGGATGTGAATGCAGTCAAAAGGATTGAAACTGGCTGAAAAGGCCCTGGCTTGGAAGGAACTTCAAACACCACTGAGGAGAGAAATAAGAAGAACAGAGAATGGAACTGTGAGCAAGAAATTATAAAATTAAATTCAAACCAGAAAAGAAAAGTTAATAGATCTTCATCCAAATTCTGCGTTCATTTGCACCTTATATATTTCCTTTGCTCCTGATCTCTTCCTCTCTTGCAGGTTTTAAGTAGGCCTGATAAGGCCATTGGCTTCAGCAAGAGTGTTGCTGTTTTGCCTCAGTGCCACTGTGAAGTGTATCAGCCTCAAAGACTGTAAGATGACTGCATGCAGTCTGCAATAACATGCTTGAGTTTCTCAAAATCTTCAGGAAAAACAAGTATGCATGATATTTACATGTCTGTTCTTACATTATCCTTTTTCTCAGGATATGCTGGGGAGGAGACAATTACGATTATACAGTCAAACGTGGATCTGGCATATCCTAGCTCAGTGGAGGGATGTGTCCTAATGAACCTCCAAATAGCCTTGAAATACTGATCCTGACCACTGAAGAGAGAAAGTAGGCAAATTCGGTAGTGGATGGAAAAGAAATTGAATTTAATATTAAGAGAATTAAAACTAAGTTTCACTTCCTGTCAGAAGGGAAGTGTTTCCCTTGAAATGTGCTAAAAGACCTATTTCTTGAGATGCCTGAGAAGCAGTGGAAGAGAAGTACACTGTAAGAGGCAGTCTTGCCTTGGCAGGAGGAAGAACCAGGTAACCTTAAGGTCATATGTGTCTAAAATGGATCCTGCAATGATTTTAATGGAGTGGGTCTAATATGTTAGCAGCTGAATTCATCACTTCACTGGAGGATCAGTACATATTTGAAAGTGTTCACACAGTGATGTATATTTAGAAACCAACAACAGCCTAGTTTCAGCTGCTTGTCACACATGTAGGGTAGGTGCTAGATAAAAGTGACATGGATTACAAAAAAAAAAGAAGAGGAGATTTTAAGTACGAGCCACAGAGGCACTGTGTTCTGCTGTTCCAAGGAAAGGTCCAGGAGCCAGAAGAATTAGCTGAGATCTTGTCAAAGTCATTTATTTCAGGGATTTAATGAAGCCTGGCTACCAAACTTACTTCAGGAAAAAGAAGGGGAAAAAAAAAAAAAAAAAAGGAGCTAAGGAGCTAGCCTTCAATTTGCAGTTATATATTTGAAATGCTATATCTAGGACATGTGGTTAAACAAAATGTATCTGCTTCTATATCTAGTTCATCTTAGATAAAACAATCTATAGCCATAATTGATTTATGGAACTAAACGAAGCAATTATGATCAGGCCAGAAAATATCTATATGCATTAAAATCCAGGGTGTACAAAAGTAATTAGATAAGCCACCATTCCAATACAGTTAGACATACTGTACAAATAAGTGACCTGATTGTTCTGTTGTGCTGGTGTTAAGCAGATGTAAAGTAGGTTAAATTCAGATCTAACGGCTGCTATGTGTTTTTTATTCAGACGGGGTTTGCTCTGACTTCGTTTGATTACAGTGGTATACACCTGGTGTCAAGGGGAGCAGCAACAATTTACTAATATTTGTTTGCTAGTTTAAACATTTGTTGGTTTTTTAGGATGGACGTAAAGATAGAAAGAAAGAGGAAGGAAGTATTGAGGGACTATTTATTTGAGGAAGAAAATACAGATATACAAACTAAAGGACAAATAGGTAAACACTTCATCCAAGTTGATTTTCACGTCTATATACCCATCACAATTGTGCCTGGTAAAATCAATACAGTTTACTTTTTCTTTTGCTAGAAACAGCTGCCTGTTTCTTTTTAAGCTACCACTCTGAAACTGCTTTCTCTCCTGTGTGCTTTCCCCCCCGCCCCTGGTTTGCGTTTGGGATTGATAATCTTAATTGTTGAGTAGCATGGACTCAGATGCTGTTCTCAGTCTTAAAAAGCTTGTGTATCCCATTCTTCCCCTGAAAACAAAAACTCTAGGGGTTTTTCAATGTTTTTAAGGTTATGAAGATTGCGAAGTAAAGGAAGCAATTACACTAGCCTTTTAAATCGATTGATAGACTCTAACTGGCAGGTCTAATGTTATTGTAGTGACAATCGAAGAGGCAGGAAGGCTCAGCAGACCAACCCCACAGTGGAGATGTACACCAAGGAGAGTGTAGGAGACTGAGATGGACAGACAGTGCCTAGATAAAATCAGATGCCTTGGTAAAATACAATTGGAAATTCAGGGTTGTTGCAGATATGAATAGCAAGTCTTGTTGCTTTTGTTATTGCAGATGCTGCTGTTGCTGGGTTTTACATATTCTTCTTCACTCTTTATGCGTTGTTTTTTTTCCTGAGAAAAACAGATATATATCACATCCACATCTTGAAATGTGCTGCATTCGTAAGCCTCTGAATGACAAAATACATGAAGAAATCTAACACAAAAGATGAATTGTAAAAACATAGAATGGTGCATAAAAACAGAAAACAGAAGAGTGTAGATTAAAATCCAAGAGGTGTTTATAGAACTGAGTCAACAAATCAGCTTGAACACATTCATACATTTACTTTAGGCCTATCTATAATTCAGTTTCTAGATTGTTTGCCTGAGTACATAGGGACTGATTGCCCTCTTGCTTGTTTGTTTAAATCAGGAACATCTTCGGTGCATTTACTAATATAACAGTGACATAACGGAGAGATGAGTCAGTCACAGAAAAAAAGTTATATAATGGCATTTTAAAAAGATGTGCCATAGTTTTCCGTGAGGAAAAAATAATTTTTATAAGCTCTTAGCAAAGAGGTGAACAAATCAGACTATATATTGGGGACTAGTTCCTCAGACGCTCAGTCTTGATGTATGCTGATGAAAGATCTGCTTGGGGATGTCAGTCACTGAAATGAGCACAAGGCAGCAGTCTCTCCCAGTGACGCTACTGCTGGAATTCATGCTGGCCCTGTGCATGCCAGACAGTGGTCATTCACGCAAGATGTGAGAGCCGGAGCCACCCCGTTCTTCTCATTCCTGGCCTCACATGCAAGGCATCTATGGAACCCCCTTTTTGCAGCTTTCACATCCAACATAGCTTTCACTCGGTCAAGAAACAAAAGGGAAGCCACATGGTAGATTTGACATCCTACAGTTATTTGCCAATCTTTTTGGAGCAAGAGAGATCGAATACAAAGAATGGTTCATATTCAGTCCACATGGTTAAACAAAATTAGCTTTGGATAATGAATACATTTGAGGAAATCGTGACTTGCATGTGGATAGTCCCACAAACAGGATATGAGACTAAATCAATTTGATAAATTACTCCTTGCAAATGAGTCATTCAGACATCCTTTTGCAAGCACTGCATTGAGAACTATCCAGAGTGGTTGGTGAGGAGAGGAATAGAGGGACTGTTTCCTGGCCGAAGTGCAAGCAAGCTGTCCATCTTACCCTGTCCAGGAATAGTCTAATGGTAGATCCGAGGCAACTCCCACTATCTCCCACCTACCATGGTGCTGGTGTCTTTTTGCTTGAAAAGGTTTCCACAGTGACCAGGGGACATCACTGCAAGAGCTGTAGTTTACACTGATGCTCAGGTCACCCTGCAGAGAGCTGTCAGAAAACGAGGCCCCAGTTCTTTCCTTGTGAGCTGACCAGTCTGTGAATTTTGAACTCTGTCACTGTGGAGGTCCTCAGCCCTTTATCTACATACTTCATAGAACTGAACCATACATGTCAGTGGGGAATTTCAGCCTCATTAGCAACTATGTTACATCACATTAAACTCCCTGTGAACTCACTAGATCTAGCTCTACTCCTAATGTTGTATTTATTTTGTCTTATGTTGTATTTATCTAGGCACAGCTACACTGGGAAAAACAAAGATTCTGGATAGTTAGCTGGGTATGTGAAAGTAAGCTGGCTATTTTCATGTAGGCTACAGCTATGAAATAACGTACAGAGGGTAAACTAGATTCCTTAGTGTTGATCTCAGACCTACCCATGTCTCCTTTATCCATGTATAAAAGAGCCTCATATTTCACAAGAGGCATAAGGACATGCCAGCTATGTGCAGTGTTAGGCTGCCATGTACACCTATGTGTGCTCTGCTGATTTCCCTGTGGGTAAGTGCTATGACCACAGCTACTCTTTTGGGAGGCAGGAATATATTGGCTCAAAGAGAATTCGATGCAAAATTATTTAACACCCTTTCTTAGCTTTCCACTGAATGTAGATATAAAGGTTGGTAGATGAAATTATTGAGTCATTGGTGCTACTAGATGGAGCAATTCTGTCTTTACTTTTCTATCTTTCTGGGGATCCAATCCCTCTTTCTGTCAGATAAGACTGAGAAGATGGACTTTGTATTCCTACATATTAAAAGGCAGGGATATTCTGTCTGGAAAGTAACAAATCTGTTACTAATAAAGCAAGAAGGAATAGGAGAAACTTGTGGAGAGGACTTAAAAGGGAGTATACTGATAAGTGTAAGTGCTTTTTGTTCAGCAGAGGAAGGTATTGTGTGTGCATATTTGTGGGTGAGAGAGAAATGCTTTCAAAAACACACACATTTTTCAGTGCAGGTAGAATAACAGTTTTTACTCCTGAGAATACTCAGGTGACAGACAAAGTAGTGCTTAAAGAAACTGTGAGCTGAAGTGTTATTTCTACAGCCATTATCAGCTGCACTCCCGTGACTAAAATGCGTTCCTCCAGAGAGAGAGGAAGGCTAACAGAGCTTCTAGCCAATTCGCAGGAAATCTGTTTTTATTTCTTCAGAAAGGAGCAGAGGGAGTACTAGGTGAAAAAAATTAACTTTGTTGAGACTGGATTTTCAGCACACAAACAGACACCAAATGGATGATTATATAAGAAGTTAAAGCTCCAGTCACACAATGGGGAATCCCAAGGCCTCTTGTTTTTAATGGTGTGGTGACATTTGGGAACAGATAAGCACTCGCTCTTTCAGAGTGCAGCACACACAGTGAGGTAGTAAAAGTTTTCAATTGCCAAAACTGTAAATAACTTTAAGGAGTTCTAGTTTTTTAATCTTCTGTGCTTAAAATGGTACCACTTTATGTACATATTTCTGTTCATGTTTTGTATAAGGATAGCATAGGTTCACGACAGATGGAGCCACACCATTTTTATATCAGTTGATGGTATGACTGAGGTAAGAAGTTTCTATCATCTCTTGGAGAAACAGACATTATCAAACCCATTTTGCAGATGGAAAACCAAAGACTCTTATATATATGCTGTAGCAGTGTTTGAAAAACTCCGTTAATTTGCAGAGCCCATTCTATCTCTGCTGTGTCAGGTCTGTAGGTACTCCTCCTCCTCACTAAATACTATCACTGAGGCCAAAGGGCAAAAGGTGCAATCGGTAGATGAAACAAACACACAAGAAGGTAGCCCACAGCTGCAAATCTCTTCCAGAGACCCCATTGTGCAGTCTTTCTAGTTTCTTTCCTCTGTCCTATGAGCTGTATAGAGTTAAAAATATGTTTCCCAGTTATTTCTGTATCCTTTTCAGTACAGCATTATAATGTATCATGGAACTCTGTCAGCACGGATCTTTTCCAGTGACATTCCGCAGAGACACATTTTGAAATGTAGGATAAGTAAGGGTTAAAAATTGATCAGTGGAACGAGCTAGTGTCTCCAAATTGCATTTGGTAACTTTAGGTTGTCCTAAAATACCTAGTGAGAGACATTTCATGAAATGTTTTTAAAACATAAGGTTTGTCTGGATTAGAGGATTTTTATCTCATTTATGTCATGCGCAGGAAAAGGCTGACAGTATGAAGCAGTGAGAGAAAAAAGTCTGTTTTTCAAAGGACAATATGTATTAGCAAGTATCCTATATGTCAGGTAACTGAATTCATTGCATTGCTTGTATGGCCATTAGCCTGGTGTTCTGTCGGGGCAGAGGAAGAGAAACACAAACCAGTAACTCCTCTGCATTTCAGAAAGCAGGAAAAAAGTCAGGAGTACATTTTCAGAAATACAGAGGATGGTGGGAAGTATTTCTAGCCATGTCAGTGTCTCAAAACAAGAATTCCCCCCCACAAATCAACAAATATGGAAGCTCCATTTGAAAATGTAGTCTGACCATTATGGATGTCTATGTCTGCACTGAATATATCGTCACTATTAGATGTGAAATAGAAAATGCCAGGGATCATGAGAGAAATAGCCAGCCAAAGGAGATGATGGGAAGCAGTAAGGTTTTGAAACTGACTGTGATTAGTCTTGGTATTGAAGGAAAGAGTTAATGTCTGGAATAGTTATGTATAGCATATCTAATTCACTGAGATGAACAAATTATCTAGGGTTGAGCTAAAAAGAGCCCTGGTTTTAGACTACAAGAGAAAGACCACTGCTTTGAACTACAAGAAGTCAAAAAGTCCTCCTTTGAACTACAAAAAGAGGTACCAGTAAGAAGAACCTTGCTTTAGTTGAGCAGTGAAAGAATTCTGCTTTGAAATACAAGTAGGGGGAAAAAAATCCTATCATATTCTGAGATGAAATGAAGTAAGAAATGCACTTCCAAAATAAAGACAAAACCTGGGTTTGGACATTTTAAAGAGAACAAAGAGAAACAGCTGTAAATACATTAGCAGAGTTGTGTTATCTAATGGTCTACACCTAAGATTGGAAAGAGCTTCTGAATCATGGTTGCTGCTAATTTTGTCTCTCCTTAGCTGTGTTACTTACCTAACTGCTTCACTTGCTCTCTCTGTAAAACATAGCTGACTCTGCCTACCTACCTCGCAGAAGTGGGGATATTTTTTACAGTGCTTTGAAGATGTTAAGCCTTATGTACGTGCTAAGTACTGTTATTATACTTTGCTATGGATGATTACAATGCAAAGAAGAGAATAAAAGCCTGCTTTAATATAGAAAAGATAAATGAACATTCTAGCTGTAAACAAGACTAGGTAATGTAGAAAAAAATCAAAAGACTGAATAACAGAAAAGAAAAAAGATGGGGAGGAAAGAAGTAAGCAAGAAAGCTCTTCCAAGCACATCCGTCATCCATGAAACGGAAATGACTTGGAAATAACTTGCAACAGGGTGAATTTCCACATGGAAATGGCTCACAACAGGGTAAGGCCGTTTGCTTCCCTCCTACCAGATGAAGTAGGCCTCTTGCTGTTGCATTGCCATCTGGTGGGGAAAAGCGACAGGCTTTCACAGCTTGTGCTCCAAGGGAGGTTATCCAGGTGGAACTGAGGCAGGAGCCAGCAGGTATCGATACCAGAAATGCCACTGCCTGCAAAGACGATTGCTTGATTGATCTCTCTGAGTGCTCCACCATAACTGAGGAGACCGACTGTGCTAATCTGAGAGCAAATGCAATAGGTAATGGTGCTTCCGCTAACGGGTAGACAAAGGAAAGCTAGTCATGCTTAAGAGTATGTGCTGAGTACCTCAAAAAATAATATATAATTAAGGAGACGTATAGGTAAATGAATTCCAAAGACTGGATCCTTCATCCATGCATCTGTACGCTGTAGCTAGGTCCTTTCTTTAATATTTCCGGTGAAAATGGAGTAGTAATAAGACAGAGAATATGTACTTGTACTTCTGTATGCATTAAACAAAGAGTTAGCTTTGGATGGCCTGATAATTATGTCCAGCATAATGAAGATGTAAGAGGAAAACACAGAATTAACTTTGTCTTGCAAAAAAATCAAAATGTGCTGAATTCGGGGTTGTTTTTTTTTACTCAGGCACACACAACAAAGTGAGAATGAAGCTGGCAGTAACAGAAACATCCACATTCTGCAGAATGTTTTGCCATTTCCGAAGTGAATACTAATTGTGGTATAAATTTGTTGCATCTCCAAACAAAGTCAGCTATTTAAGTCAAATCTTTCCAAAGAAAATGCTGATGTTTGTGGGCTAAAGTGTGTTTCCACTATGTGACAAGACAAATCAATTGAAACAGGAGTGCCCTGGATAAAACTAGATTCCCTGTAGTTACTTTATCTTCATGAATGAAACGATTAAAGTCAGTCTTGTTCAGGGAGGCTAGATTCTCAGTTCATTTTCACCCGTGTTTGTCAGATCACGTCTGCTGACTCCATTCATCAGCCTTGCAGCAGTAAGGTTTCTGTGGCATCATTCAAAGGCATCAAAACAGAAAGTCCTCCAGATATTGATTCTGCCACTAAATATTAGGCACACTGTTACATTTGATTTTTATGGATTGTTACCTTCCTCATGGACCTTTCTATTCCCGGTTCCCCTGAGATCGATGAACATGCATGCTAAATAGAACCTATCAAACATTATTCTTCACTCATTTTAAATGATACATTTCAAAAAGCAGAATGGAATTCAACATGCCACAAACAGCTACTAGGGAACTGCAATTTGGCTTCCTGTCAGACTGAGAGCAGTAAGGACTTCTGTGCTGCCAAAGGACATCCTGGACAGGGAACAACTGTGCCCTTCTAAGCTGCATGTTTCAACCACAAGACACAGGCGTAAACCTTCTCCAGCTTCCTAAACATTTTGCAAAAACGGAGTATGGACCCATTTTCCTCCTGCAGCTTGCCCTTCTCTCAACACCATGATGTGGCCTGGAAAGCAAGAGCGTAGGTGGTCTTCTGGCCAGTAATGAGATGGTATGACATCAAACTTTACCCATGTTGTTGTACCAGCACCAGAACAAACCCTTGGCCTTTCCACAGTTTATACGACTCATTTTAGGGTTTGGTCCTCTGGTTTAAGGGAGCTTAGTAACATTGGGCAGTTTTTTCCTACATTTTTTTCAGCTCTGTGGCATGTAATGTATTGACTTTCTGAAGCAAAAGAACTGTCATGTTTCTGAAAGTGAAGAATGGACACCTATAACTTTATCTCAGAACAGGGAAAAGCCAGGAGCACCAGCAACTGGGTGCAAGAGAAATAGAGAGACCATAATGTGGGAAGCAGCTGAGTGTTTGTACTAGCAAAGGTCCTTCTGCAAGGACCTCTGTGGTGCTTGGAGCATCTTCCTCTGACTCCTGCTCTTTAGCTAGGCTGAGCATCAATTCTCCCGGCAGTAGATAGAAAAGGGTAAGGACACAACAAGAGAAGACTGCATACAGGTTTTATCAGAGTGTTGGAGTGGTCCCATGGAAAGTGAAGCACAGTCCACAGCAGTCTTTCTCCCTCCTCAGTTTGGATCAATGTGTACAGGCTGCCCAAGTCTACCAGCATGTGGCTTTTCCCTTTGTCATACCCCAAAGAATCCCTTTTTTCCTTGAATTCTGTTGTGGTGCCTCTTTAGATGGAGGGTTTGGATGGATATGATTTTTCAAGTTTTCTTTACCTCAAAGTAATTATCTTTTAGCCTAAAAATATAATAATTACTTTAGTTAAAATTGTATATTGAAATATGAAAGATTGCCAAAATTAGATGATTACTGGAACAGAACTTATTCTGCTCTAGACCACTGTCCTGGAGGGTAGTTAAGTCTCTGCACATAATAAAAACTTAAATTCCATAATATGTAGCTTTGATAATTCCTTCAGTGTGAGGAGATACTTTTCCCCTCCTTTCTGCATGACTTTTATTACATAACACTGAATTCTGGTTAAATTTGTCTCTCAATTCACGTGGGCTGTATGGAATTTAAATAATCTGAAAAACAGGTGCCATTCAGCATGGTGGTTTTAGAAATATTGGGCTTGATCCTCCCTTGCAGCATCCACAGGTTGACTGTTTCCACCAATGCAAGATGAAAGCAAGGTGGGTGGGAAGCATTATTGAGTCTGAATATTAAATACCTACTGAAGGCATATGACAGCAGTATAAGAAAAAAAACTAGTGAAGAATGAAGTCTACAGAGTATACTATAGCCACTGCTTCCCAGGACTGTTATATAAAATGCAAAGTCATAGATATAGATAGATAGATATAGATAGATATAGATATAGATATAGATATAGATATAGATATAGATATAGAAAAAATGCAAAATACTTTTTTCAAATCTTCTTCAATGTTTCTGGAACACAGCTAGGGGAAAAGTGTTATACAGTGGTTTTTTTCTTCTTTTTTATTTGTTAAGTGCCTCAATTTAGAAATGCAAAGTGTCTCACAGAAATCATACTGATATTTGTCTGTGGGCATATTCACCCCCACAGGAGTTTAACGAGTACAGTCAAGGGATGAACATGCTAAAACAGTGGACTCCAGGTCCATGACTTAGCATTGCAGGCATACTGCAGTATAACAATTGGTGGAGGCTCAAACATGAAATCATTCATACCCAGTTCATTTGGGTTTCAGGTAGTACAGTGAAGAAGCATTTGTTGATCAAGCAAAAATAAATGCCACTGTGACAAGATTGATTATTTAAGTTATAGCGAGATACATTTGTCAGCAGTTATAGCTGAAGTACAAGGCAGAATGCACAAATGATAATGCGCTTGCCATTTTCACACTCTTTAGCAATTCCAACTTCTACCTTGCAAACTCTTTATTTCACTTAGTATCTTGCAGGACAGAGCTGTTTATATGACTATTTAATTAAAACCAATTATCACAAAGTGATCCCATTTTCTGCATTGCAGTCCCTTTGCTTTACTTAGGAGTGCTCTGAATTTACATCAACTTGACAATTAAAGCTCCAAACCAGTTGTGAAAGCCTTTTATATCTGGTTTTCATTAGTTCATATTAAACGATTCATTGGCTTGATTTTCACTTCAGTGAGCCTTCTCATAAAATCTGCTTAGACATAATGGTGATATCACATAGGAAGTGAAATGAATTAATACATCAGCAGAAACACTGACTAGAAGGCTATTTTTTTTCCTCACATTTTATTATTTTGCAGATATACTTGTCAGTCATGTGCAAGATATACTGAGACCAAGAGAGTGGGAAAGAAGTACTAAGTCAAAAGGATGCTTTGACACTGTATTCTGTGTTCATTTGCTGAAGCAGGTGTGTAGTCAGCAAATCTCTGCTGAAGGGAATTATTCTTCAGATGGTCTCTTCTTAGTATTATAATGGTGCCACTAAAGCTGCAGTAATTAAGGATCTCTCAGCATTTCATTACAAAACCATATTTTCAAGTGGATATATAAATTGCTTATAGAGAAATTTTGCTTCTTGTTCAAATGTCTTCCTAAAATTAGCATTCTAAGTGGGTTCTTAAAAAACCACACATATTAACTTGTTGATAAGAGTGACTTAATGAGTCGTAAGCTCAAAAAACATGGGGGAACAGCTGTAACCCAATAAGAAGAAATGGTTTACCACCTTCCAGATCTGTGCAAATATTGCACGAAATGTAATGTACAAAATACACCTGTACACAGGAGCAGACATTGATCATCAGAAATATATCTGTTTAGCAGGCAGGGAACATCCTTGCATTTATAGGTTTTTGATGTTTGGCGGAAGGCCTGTACAGGCTAACTGAAAATACAAATCTGAAAAATCTCACGTATTATTAACCTTATTAAAAAGTTGGAAAAAGAGATTTACAGTGTAGCTTGCCTAAGATGGCAATAAGGAGAAAAGTCCTTCTGCCATCCAGTTGCATGCCCAGTCCAATAAACTCTGTTTTGCCCAAATTATCTTCCATAATCTCTTGTGTACACTTCAGCAAAAGGTGATCATCAACTATAGGAGCAACATGCTAGAAATTTATTTACTGCATAGTTTGTGCATACCAAGTACGGCAAGTTAGGCTGGCGTCAGTGAGGGGCATTCTTTGCTGGCTGAGATGCTTTAGCCCGTAACTATGTAGGCAGACAGCTCGATAGCACGGCCAGGCACTCTGCCTTGCAAATGTAGTTTGCCTTTGTGGCAGGCAGCGAAAGCAGAGAGTGACTCAGGCAGGGAAGATCCCAAACTCATCTTCCCTGGACAGCTAGAGCAAGCCAAGGTTTTCTTTCTCCAGTTATTATCGGTCTGTTTTCACTCTTTTCCCTCCCACAAGCCTCCCAGTAACAAGACCAGATTGGGACCCTGGTTTTAGCACGTGAAACAGTGTGTGTTCGTGAGGGGCTGTCCATGGGTAAACATGGCAATGGTGACAATGTTATTCTTTGTCAGGCTCCGTTCTGTTATTTTGGTGTTTCCCTTCTTGTGCAAAGCCTGTGTTCACCATTTAGGTGTTAGGCAGGGAAGGATGAGCTGTGTACTTCTGATTTTGAATACCAAATGCTTTCCACAGCACTGTCACAGGCAGTTCTGGGGTCTGAGTTCTGTCTTACAGGTGTAAAAGACCAACAAACAGCATGTGAGTTTTTTCTTTCATTTATAAAGGATTCAACAAAAATTTTTAAAAAGCACCATTTAAATGTCTGTGCTGCACTACAGAAGTGTTTGTTTAATTTTACTTTAAAAATACCTAAACATTTTTGTTTCAGATTTATTCAGTATTTACCCAAAAGACTGAAGCAGCTCTTTCCAGAACATATAGTGATATGATCTATAAATAACAAAGAGGATTAATTAGGTATTTATCCAACAGATGGTCAATGAATTAAATAATACAGGTTTTAGAAAACTTCATAATTATGTATTTTTGCCTGAGAGCCCAGCTGAATCTATACAGAACACTAAACATGCAAATCCGAAGGATGACATTAAAAGGTAAATGTAAATAACAAGAGTACTGAAGTTCCCTTTCCAGGACTTGTGCAGTTCAACAGCAAATGTCTGCTCCTCCAATCTTGTTTTGTTGGAGTTACTTCTGATTCATGCCAGTATAACTAGGAGCAGACCCAAGGATGAACTTTTGTTCTCTATAAATGATGCTGTTCTGCCTTTTTTTTTTTTTTTTGACTTAAGTAGTTCTAACTTACCTGTCAGTTTGTCAGATCGTTGACACGAAACTGTATCAAACCATAGTTCCTGTTGGAGTTACCCACTGCATACCTAATACTTGCATAACTGAATCATTCAAATTATGTGAAACAAGGCCTGTATGTGGTGGAATATATTAACCTTTGGCAAAGCCCCATTTTTAAGCAACAAATGAATTTGCACTACAGTTGTGTTCCCTTTACCTGCCCATCTATGTAATCTGACATCTTGAATAGGTGACATCTGAGCCAGGTGCTGCGGAAAAGCCAGTCTGTCCCACCTACTGAATGATGGTCATTTCCCTACTTGAACAAAATGATTTTTTTTCTTGATAAACAGCCCATACAGAATGAACAAAATGAACTGCAATTGTGTCACAATTTTAAAATGTCACTCCTTTTAAATTAAGCACATGGTATGATTTGATTGGAAACTGGTTTTGGCATTGGCGGAAGGGTTTCTCTGTGTCCTCACTGGACATGGGTGGGTGTCAGGAAGATCCCCCTCCTGTCACCCATCCCAAGGCTAAGACTATAAAGATTAGTCTGCCGTTAGGAAGCATGATGATCCAGTCTGTCTCTGGTGCCCTCCCACTATCATGATCACTTGCCTCCAAGTAGATGAGAAGAGATATATCTGCTAAAAATATACGTCTCTCAATAGCTGAAAAGCGAGCAGGAACAATGCTATAATGCCCTCTAGAAACTAAAAGGTGGGAAAAGGGCAGAAGGGGGAGGAAACATGGGAAAAAATGAGAAGAGCTGTGCAGAAAAGTCAAAGGGGAAAGAAGGCAGGTGACCTACAAACCAGCTACTACTCTTTTGGAAAACGGCTTTGTCTTGGAAGTCGGAAGAGAAAGCATGACCAGTAGTAGATATGGAGTATGCAGTAAATGTGAGCCACCCCTGTTGAGCAGAACTTACAAAGCAAGTGGTTTTTTAGTTAAAAAATTGGATTAAATTTCTGTTTAGCTTGATACCACTTACAAATTTTTCTAGGACCAGAGCTCAAGGGTCATCAGAACTGGTTTTAATTTATTTTTCATTACTTAATTTTGGGGGATTTTTCTTTCTTCTATCAACTTTTTTTCTCTTTCAGCAACAAAATGGGATGAGGGAAATGTTTTGTAAGATTTTATTCCACCTTTGTTTAACTTTGAGGAAATAATGGAAGATTTTCAATAAATATATTTTCCTGAAAATACTTGTAGTGTTTTGCAAGGTCCTGCTGGAGGTAGGATTAATAAATAAATAAATCTGGAACTAAAAAGTCAGGCTATGCCCTGCCTGACCTTCTACCACAGTATCTAAAGCAAGGGTGCCACAGTTAATACTAAATAGTGGAAGGAACCATGGATATCATAGCACTTTCTACACTTCATCTGGTCTTACAATTTTTCTGTAGAATTATGATAACTTTTTCATTTATCCAAGGGTCTGAACCTACAAAAATGGAGTCGTGGTCTGAAGGGAAGCAATGCGAGCAGTAGCAGGTAGGTAAGAGCCCCCTGCAAGTGCCAAATGCCAGGTGAGCTGGGACCACTGCCTCTCTTCACACATGTCATCATGCAGCTGTGATCTGATAACAATTTACTTAACACTGTAGAAAGAGGAGTTTTTTCATCTTAATTCCACCAGCTCTGAAACAGCACCATGGATTTAATTGAAATTATTGCATAATTAAAGTGGTGACTAATGTAAAGGACAGTATAATCAAGATTCATATTTTGTTACTTATAAAGACCACAAACTGTGGCCTGGGGTCCTGGTTTGTGGAAGTGAAGGTGGAAAATGTGGGCATACAATTAGGACCCCACAGCAGAAGGACAGTATGGGACAAGGGGAAAGAATCAGGGACTATGGTATTGGTGTTCTGCTTTGGGAGGTGGGACAAACTGCGATATACTCCATTATACTGTAGATCATAATATGGAAGATGGAGTAGTCTGAGGATCCATAGATAAATGTAAGCCTATATATTACATTTCTCCTTAGAAACTTGTGGTTAGTGGCCAAGGAACAGCAATTCACAGCTGGTCAGTGGTGAATAGCAGATGAAGTGAATGAATGAAGTGGTAGCTGCTACTTAGGGGCAGTGACGGCAGAGAGAGGAAGCATTAGAGATATGCTAATAGCTATGGAACAATTCAGTGCTGCAGCTGGAACTAAGACTCGAATAGCCCACACCTAAATTTCTGAAGATTAAATGCCAAATCAGCCCAAAGACCAAGAGAACTGACCACTCAATGACCCAAAATTTACAAAGCTGAAACCACGAATAGTTGGTAAAGCAGCTTGGGATAAATGAAAACCAACTCCAGTCTTTCAGCTCACACTTTAAAAAACAATCTAGTCGCCCTTCTCTGCCATCAGAAATAGTACTTAGGGGAAAAAAGGGAACCATGGAGTATTTAGGAGAAGTATTGGCTGACTGATTTAGGGGGAGGTTGATTGTATATAATCATAGGAGATGGTCTAGCAGAGAGCTAAAGAGATCATTTAATCCTTTTCCACATCCACAGAAACATCTCGGTACCAGAAAATATCTATTATATTTGATTTCCAGCTTTCTCAGAACCACTTACTATTAAGAAACCTCAGGGAATCTTTTCTTTATGAATTTCAAGCTGGGGCACAAAGAGACAGAAAATCAAGCAATTGCATTACCTTTTGGAATAGATATTGCTTCTTTCAAATAGGGCAGAAATCTGCTCTGGCAGAGCAAGGAATAGTCAGGCACTGGACCTTGAACTGTCTCTTCATTTTGCCCATTTAATGGATTAAGGGCACACCAAGGTTCATGCCTATCATGTGGTTTCTTTCATTGCTAAGAACTGCTCTTATCAAGAAAATACTAACATTTACTTAGCAGCAATAACACAAATAGAAAACATTCTCTGTTCACAGCCCATGACTGGTTACATGGCTGTTGTCTCACATGGCCAGCTGAGTGCTGAGTGACAGCTTCCAGGATAGGGGTGAATGTGCTGCAGGATAGAGGCAGAGGAGGGATCTTCTTACATCCTGCAGAGAAGCCTAAAGGGGAAAGGGATTTGCTTCTTAAAGTCCAAAACAGGAAAAGAAAAGGAAAGGGAAAAAAAAAAAAAAAAGCAAAAAGCCTGATTATATGTAGATTCTTCATTGTCCAAATAGCTAACAATTTGGTAATATGCCTGCATATTTTTTGGCTGAATTGAATACTACTTGGTGTTATCCCTAGGGGAATTTTATCAGTAAAAACATTCTTTCCTGTGTGAGAATTGAGACATCTCTAGGACAGTGATTGCTGAATAGAAGAAAACCAATAGAAACCCACTGACAGCCAAATATAGCATTAATTTGTGCCTCCTGAGAGGTAACAAAACATATGTTTTGGTAGCATCAAGTGGTGAGTAGTGGGAGGAAATCTTAAGATCTCCCTTGATTATCTGACATCTTTCTCCTGTATTAAAACATAACCTTTGTTTTGCCCACTGAGAAATCCTTTTGGCATTTCACAATGCCTCTGAGTACCTTGCCCCAAGGCTTAGTAAAACTCCTCCTCCCAACTAGCTTTGAAATTGTGAAAATTCTGCACAACATCTTGGGGAATGGAAATAATTTGTTTGTCCATTTGCACTTGCTGCAGATCAGACAAGGCTCCCCAGTCAGGGCTCTGGGCAGAGTTTTCCTATGCAAATTCCAGCAAAGTGAACATCTTTCGTGCTAAATATTCCCGCACAGTACACGTTATTCCCCTGTCAAAAACAGTTTGTGCTGAAGTGCCTGGTTGTTGTAAACAGGGAACAAGGACAATGACTTCAGGGGAAGGCTCACACACACACACACACACACCCTGCTCCGCAAGCAGCTCTGATTGAAGCCGCAGGCAAACCAGCAGTTTAAATCGGTCTTTGGAGACTGTAGGCCAAAGAGACCTAAACAGCACAGGAAACTTAAGACATTATCTAACAGATGTGGTTTAATTTTGCTACATCTGTTGGCAGATATACAGAACGTGAGAATACAGGGTGACTGATAATAGCAGCCTGGGAGGAGCAAAGCCACAGGCATTGAAAGCTGAATGTCATGAACGTGATGCCCAAGGCAGGTGTCTCTGGGCATAAAGTGAACTCTTTCCCTTCAGTCTGCCAGCTTGATAACATTTGTTTCCGTAGATGGAAAAGGTATTTCCTCCAGAGATGCTGCAGTCACCTAGCAGGGTACATCCAGCAGGTACAGTGAGATGGGAAGTAAAAAATTACTTTGGCAAATTAGCAGAGGGTTAAAAAGCTAAAGTCAGCATTTTCAGGATTGCACACAGATTTAGAAGGGCTCAGTTTCTGCATGCTCAGCCTAAGACAAATAATGCCTCAGATGCTAAAGGGCTAAACCCCACCCCCGCCTTAGTAAGTTCCAGTCTTTGAGGGTTTTCAGCCCTCATAAAAACGAGACATTAGCTCTTTTGTGTAGTGAACACTTACAGATTAAGCACCACTGTCACTACCAACTTCTGGAAAATGTCGCTTCCTGTTTCCACCTTTATGCTTTATGCCTGGCACCTCCATCCAGCTAACCAGATGTACTAGTACAAGTGAGAACTGTGATCTCAAAGTCACTTCTACTCATTCAGCTGTTGGGGTTTTGTTGGGTTTTTTTTTCAAATTAACAGTAATCCCTTATATGTAGGACTGTATTCAAGTAGGATTTTCAAAAAGAAAGTGACATTAATTGATTTTTCATTTCTGAAGTGCCATATGCATTGACTTTTTAATAAGGTCTTCCTGAGCATCTCCTCGTTAGTCTGTTGCTAACTTGTTGCTAATTTATTCCTAGTGTATGTGCATAATAACTGAAATAAAGAAGATATACAAAGACCTTCTACCTTCACCTTGCTCTGGCGGTGAGAAAGCAGCCTTGCATCTGCAGTTTTTTCACCATACCTCTTCACAGTGCCTGACGTCTCCTCGGTTAGATACTTCCTCAGGAGGAACATGGGTGTTTGGTATTACCTGCTGCTTCTGCCATTTACAGACAAGAGGAAAGGCTCCTGCTCATGCTCATTTTGCACTAGCAACCACTTCAGTAAACTGAGGACTGTTTGGAAGGCACAACCATGGGCTGGTGGATACCCAGCTTAGCTCTGGCCAATCCAATTCAGTCCCAGAGAGATATGGCCATGCTAGCACAGTAAATTTGGTTAGACTAATATAGTTGCCATCTGTAGAAATGCCTGTGCTTGCTGTGAATGAGCCGTAGGCTCTGTAGGTCCTTGATACCCTATAGTTATGTCGACATGCCCCTCTGCCTGGTGTAAATACCCTACATCCCCATCTGGTGTGGGGCTAGCTTGTCCAGTAAAGGCTCACATTCACATTAAGCCTTTACCATCAACTCAGCTTTCTTCCTTCTCCCCCAAAGGATATTTAATTTAAAACTAAGCATAAATTCATTGTATTACCATAATTATTTTTATTAAATTATGTCCTGGTACTTTATTTAAATGCAGCTTGAGTATTTTCTACATCATGTTGGCAGATACCTACAAGATTTCCCCCTGTCTTTGAACATGAGCATATGAGCATCCTTGCAGAAGCAGCGAAAATTTTTTAATGTGGTTCTTCCTTCTTCATCCTGTTCTTCCATAGCTTCCTATATCTGTGAAATACAGATAGTGTTGTGTATAGGCTTTCTCAGTGCCAAGGAGAGATAGGGAATGGAAAAAAATGAATTAACTGGAGCTCAGTCAAAACAAGACTAAAATAATATCATTTAAATATTCAGTTTATTTCAGAGGCAGAGAACAACAACTATCATTGTAGTAAGGCAAGATAGATGGAGAGGAATACAGAAAGTATCACTGGTCTTTGCCCAGCTGTCATGGTTTAACCCCAGCCAGCAACTAAGCACCACGCAGCCACTCACTCACTCCCTCCCCCCATCCAGTGGGATGGGGGAGAAAATCAGGAAAGAAGTAAAACTCATGGGTTAAGATAAGAATGGTTTAATAGAACAGAAAAGAAGAAGCTAATAATGATAATGATAGT
>JAVJGG010000007.1:5765020-5781289 GCA_035590195.1 Aviceda cuculoides | reverse complement strand
GTAATGGCTGAGTGATCTCTCTGTCCTTATCTCGACCCACGAGCCTTTTGTTGTTATATTTTCTCTCCCCTGTCCAGCTGAGGAGGGGGAGTGATAAAGCGGCTTTGGTGGGAGCCTGGCATCCAGTCAGGGTCAACCCACCACACTTTTTTATCTTATCATATTTTTAAATAAAAATGTTGATCCTTTCCAACCAACTTTGTCAGTAATCAGAAAGGAAAAAAACCCAACTATTTTAGATATGGCTGTTTCCCTCTCATCTCTTTTTATCCATTATTTCTTAAATATTGTTAACAATTTTTTGCAGTTCAAGAGGCACTGAGTGGTGATGCAGAGGAATTTCCATCTCTGCTTAGTGGGTTGGTTCTGAGATCCAGCTGATCACAGCCAGGCTTTCCATCAGCCCATCTTCAATTAATGCAGCCAGGCATGTCCTGCGGGATCAGGCAATCGTTTAGATTGAGTGGAGCTCAGCCCCACTGCTGTCTTGTTCAAAACTCCCACTGTCTTTGATACAGCCTGAATTTCCCGCTTTGCATAACACCAGGTAACCATTGCCCCAGTGAAGTAAATGGCCTTTACATAGGTTATTAAAAATTACCATGACTTCTGCCACCTACCCCAGGAAAATGGATGTAAACCACTGGAAATCAAAATTAATTGGCAAGATGTTCAGAAAAAGCAGAAGCATTCCTGTGAGAAGTGCAGGAATAGCAGCAGCAGAATCACTGCCTCCGTGTTGTGTCTTCTAACCTGAGTCAATTCCATTAGTTGTCCCACTTCTTGGATAGCAAGAATTTGTCAGCAAAGGAGTAGAAGCAAAAGCTCTGTCTTATTATGAAAATCTAGTGTTTATCATAGCTTTTCCTACAGCACACTTAGCTACTGCTAGCTCAGTGATTAAAACCTCCTTCAAGGGAAACAAAAAACAGTTAGGTTTTACACGTCCTCTTGATACTGCATGTTAAGGTTACCCTATTAATTAATACGTATATGTGAAAGTTCTCTTCTTTTTAGAGTAGAAAAAAGCCACTCCAAGTTGCTGGTTTGTGTCTACCTACAGCACAGTTTCCATCTTGTCCCACTGCTAATTTCACTGCTGCCTGCATATTGCATACCTTTCTCCCTCTAACCTCACCCCTCTCTACTCTGCTACCGAAGCAGAAATAAATCAAAGTGCTTCTCTATAACCACCGAATGCTTCGGTTGCTTTTCCTTCCACCTTTCTCAGTTCCCTGCACTGGCAGTGCTCCTCCTCACAGTTCTCTGATGGATCGTACATCGCGGTGTATAGAGCAGAGCGGGATGAGGCCGTATCTCCCTTGCAGCACGCGTTGCCACACTCACACTCCCAGGGAGCAGGTGCAGAGTTCTGCCTCTCTCTCGGGTGCTGTTCTCTCATTGCTTAGTATAGGTATAAACGGCTGCACCGAGCTCAAAGCAGAGGTGGGCCCTGTGTATGTAATTGCTAATACCTATTCTTTTGAATCAAAAGTGCAGAAAGCTAGTGCAAAAATCTGATCCTGGAGGGAGGCAGGGAAGCAAAAAGCCTTTCTAGGCTTGTCTCTGCCTGCCTCTCTATACAATTGGCAGGATAGATATTGCCCTGTTTGAAGAGAATCTGCTTCAATTCACAGAAAATATTGGTGGGTAAATTATTTTACTATCCATAACTTCACCACTTCTGTTTGCTGAGCATATGTCATGGTAGTGCATCACCTGCTCGTGAAGGCTGAGCCTCACAAGATGGAATAAAACCTCCCAGGTCAGAAGAGCAAGGCACTGTGGAGAGCCCTGCAACTCAGCGTGGTGGCTGAAAGAGGTGGGAAGGCACGCTCCCCAGGTTTGTCCTTTGGGAAGGGAAAAAAGCAATAAATTCTCTTTGTTTCTACATCTGTGGGAGCAGACAAGAGGAGGGGAATTAAATGTGGATAAGGGGCAAAGGATGAAGAACTACAGGGCTGCTCTGCAGATTTTTTTTTAAGAATAGAGAAGTGGGAAATATAAGTAGATTAAGACTTCAGACCACATAGGTTATGCAAGGAGAGGCCCTGCTGTATACTCCGTAAAGTGTAAGAAGACAAGCTTCACAGTATGGTTCAGGCTGTTGTTTAAGAAAAGCAGCACCACAGAAATAAAGACAAATTGGAAGCTTAGTACAAGTTCATTCCCCAAACGTCATCACACTCCCACTTAACATTGGATTTAAATGTCTAGCAGTCTCCTTTCATCCCAGCAGCTCACAGCAGGCAAGGTTTCATCTTGCAAATGCCATCATCACAACTGGCAGCCTTGCTGACCACCTTAGCAGAGAGGCCAAGGACTCATTGATGTTGTGTTAATTTAAATGGAATAAACTGGCCCAAAGAGTCAAAGGCATTAGCGTAACCCTGTCGCTGTATGCTTAAACAAGGCTCAGGGTTTTGAGCACAGACTTCAGCTGAGTCCCATGGCAAAAAGCACCATTAAAAGTCTTTTAACTTTCATTAAAGATTCAGAAAAACTAAGAAAAACATTGAAGTCACTGAAATGTAGAGTATTAAGGTTTTCAGTCAGCCTTCCTTTAACCCTTTAGTTGCAGAGCTTGCTTTATTTAGAGGAGCAGAAAGAAAATATTTAGTCTTAAGTAGGATGAAACTGGTTTTGGGGAAAAAAAAAAGTTTGTTGAGATGGTCTAGACTGTTGCTATTAAGGTCTAGCCTCAGCTTCCTGAAAACAAACACTCACAGTCACACAGCAAATGGAGTTTTTGCCACTAACGGTGACTCTTCCTTGCACTTCTCCAGTCCCCTGATGGGTGAGGACAGGAACAACCTGAAGCCCACCATAACCCAGTAAGCTTGCAACTCTTTTTTGTGCTGTTTAGTACATGGCTGTTAATGGCTTCACTGGCTACAGAGCCTTAACGGTACTGCAAGGGATTCACTTGACCAGGTAATCAAAAGTGAAGGCAAAGGGGAAATGGAAAGAAATTGAGATTAAAAAGAGGAGAAGACACACACTGGGAACACCAGTTCCAGGGGGTCTAGCAATGCTCCTCTTTATGGCGTATCCTGCTCCAGAGGCTTTCAGGGCTGGGAAAGCTGAGGTCCAGCAGTGGCTCAGAGCATATGTGGTGTAGCTCTGATGGCAGAAATGGTGTCCTTCAGGGTGATATTTCTTCCTGGCAGAAGATATTTCTTCCTGCTCATTGGGAGAACCGCTGACTCAAGAGATCAGCCCATGTAGGATTTTGTTCACCAGTTACACAGAGAAACAATTTTTCCTTCTGTTTGCCTGTGTTCCTTGGGTAGGACCTCATGCCATACTTGAGTTTTGTCAGTGCTCTTGGCTGGACCAGTTCTGTGTCTTTTTAAAGTTTCCTAGCTTCACTACGTGTACATACGTAACAGTCTGATCTGGACTTTGTGTACCTTAAACAGCTTAATGTGAAGAAGTGAAGACACAGGCTGAGCAATTGTGTGCCTTATGGATCTGACTGAGGCGAAGTCATAAAGCAGTGTGGAATGAGCATGCTATACTATTTCAGAGATTAACAGAACTTAATTCACTGTGCCATCTATTATGATGATGCCTCAAGCAGCCAAGCCTGAGCCCGGGTTGCAGTGGGTGTCATACAGGTATAGATGACAAGTCTAGCTTGCAGATATTTGATAACGCAGTGATGATAATAACTTAAAGTTTCCAGTGGCAAGCCTGCTTCCCTTTCCTTTCGGTTACTTTAAAAAAAAAAAAGGGTAAAAGTCCTGTGGCGTGGTGGCTGTGTGCCCTTTGAAGCACCACCACCAAAAGTTCAGTTGATACATAGTTTAGAGGGTTTAATTTAGTTAGCTAACAGTAAAAAGGAGTATTTAAAAGAAATACAGCTGCCCGTGAATGGCTTCCAAAACCACTCAATGTCATGTTCCCTTACAGTGTACCAGGCAACTCTTGCATGCTGTCAGCCACAGGTAGGTATTAATATGGTACCAAAACAAGGGAATCTGTAGAGCTTCTTGAACGGAAAGATCATGCTCTGGAGCAAATAAAGCATGCAAAGCAAAGGACAGAAATAGAAAATAAAACCTTCTCACACTTGTAAGGGCAGCCATAAAATGTCCTGCATAGGTCTGTACACCTATCTTTGTAGTCACCCAGCTTGCCTGACCCACCTCCAATTATTGTGCCATTCTCAGATGCTGCTGGGACTCAAGAGTAGCAAAGGGGGGAAAAGAGGAAGTTTCTCCAGATCTGTAAGAGTTAAGGCCTTTAAAACTCAAGGGGTGTTTTCCTGCTATGCTGGGTTCACAGGGACAGGACCTATTTTAAATGTAAAGTTAATTCCACATTACCAAATAAATTAAAGAAGTTTACTTGAACTTGGAAAGGGGGAAATATAACCTGAGTCTATCTCCACGTGTAATCAGCACTCTTTCCCATGCAAAGGCAGCAGGAGCTCTCCCGAGTGCATTAATAAGCATTTCCCTGCAAGGCATTGCTCTGGAAGGTGGGGAGAGGAAGGCTGTTCTTGAAGTAGGAATGGTAGAAATGCAGCAATGCAAACAAATTCTGGTAAGTAAACAAAGTAAGTACTTGAGCTTTGTAGGGGATTTAAATTACAAAATTGTAAAGGTAACAGTGTGCACTCTTCGTGGGCCTTCACCGGCCACCTGGTAGATCTCAGGAGAGGGCAGTGAAGCATCTCCTGGAGCTCTAGGACACTGCCAGACTTCAAGATGCTGGAGCTAGTTCTCTGTGTCTGCTGTTCTTGTGTCCTCTCAGAGATGGCACGAGGTCAGAGAGCAGAGCCAGGGTTCAGTTACCAAGCAGAACATTCAGAGGAGCTCAAGTGCCTCGGACACGATGGCGGCGCTTGCTGAATGCGTTCACTCCCTGAATCCAACCTGCAGTTGTTTGTTCAGTGGCAGGAGCAGAGCAGCACTGCACAGCTGAGAGAAAAATGAGGCCTAATTATTTGGAGACCCTTACAACCCAGATGCGCTGTTCCACTAAGCAGAAATGGGTGCCTCTCTGTTCATTATACAGAAACGTTCTGCCCATGTAGAATTTCATTTATAGGTAGAACTTGATACCTTTTTATTATTATTATTAATCATTCTCTGCTGCTGTGTAATACTACACTGAGCTGTTGGGAGCTACTTTATTGCCCCTGAGTTGTTACTTTCCTGTAGCGGAGGAGCTGACTTTTATGTTAGAAAACAGCTTTTCTCTTCCCAAACTGTTTAGTGTAAACAAGACTTTTTTTGCAAGTATGTAATGTTGTTTAATTGAGGTAAAGTACTGTCTAATTGCACAGATCATGCACAAGAAATAAAAGTATCAAAATTGCAGGATGGAATTTTTAAGGGTTTGTTTTGTTTTGGGGTGGTTTTTTTTTTTACTTTCACTGAGAACAAAACATATTTTTACCCTGATGAGTTTTTAATTAGACACAGCTCCCATTAGCTAAGATTAGGAGCTGGATTACATCTCCTGCATTTTTTAAATGCTATATGATGATGAAAAGGATAAGTGAAAAGGGAGAATTAACACAAAAAGTTTCATTGCATCTAGGGATATGTTAAACAACATCTGAGCAAAGATAACTGCCTTCCCTCCACCCCTGCTGATGCGTCTGCGTTTATCAGCAGGAAATGAGAGTGTTTATGTATTGGGAGATATTTGTTTTAAATATTTATAGGGTGCAAACTCCTTAGGCATTTACAAGAGGCTTTGTGAATTCATCACAAAGTTTTTTACACAGACATAATTTGGTGAATCTTTTTGACATAATGCAAAAAGATTCTATGCCCAGCCTCTGCATTAACCTTACTGCACTGTTTGGATTAAGAGGAGTAGGAGAGGCAATGGCGCAGTTAGAGATAAATGGGCAGTACCTGGAACACAGGAAAATCTCATTATGAAACAACAAGGGTGGAATTACAACACTGGCATTCCTAACATTTAATTCTTCCCTTTACTTCACCTGCGCTTGCACAAACAAGTATACACAAATATCACCTAGAGTGTTTGCTCTGACCCTGAGTGTAGCAAAGAGGAGCTTCTTGGTAGTTAGTGACTATAAGACTGACGATAAGGCACTGAGAGCAATCGATCTCCTGTGAATAATCATAAAAATATAGGTGTTTCCTTGCCTTGTTTGTCTCCATCTTTTGCCCTCAGACATGTTTCCCTTATTTAGCCTAATAAAGCTGCACAGGGCAAGGAGTTATAGATGCTTAAAGACAGGCGTAAGTCAGAACTTTAGGATGCAAGGTAGGTATTCTGGATCATGTCCTTTAGGTTAAGGGCAGCCCATTGGTGCTTCGATTAGTTGTTTTGGAGAGGTATGAATGGGAGGCCATGCGGTTTTCTTTCCCCTCAATCTAAGCAACTGTATGTGATGAAGCACAACCCGTGAATTTTCTTTTCCTTTTTGTCTCTAAGCAGAAACAAGAGGTTAAGGTAGAAAGTGTACTCTTTGTTGCCATAGGTCATAACGAGGTATGTGCTTCCAGATCTTCTGCTAGCTCTTCACCTGCAAAGCAATGGATGAGCTAAAAATTGTTTCTCTCTTTGTGGAATGCCATTCTGCAGAAATACATGCTGAGAAGCACTTTAATGAGCGACAAATACTCTCTCCCACTTGGCATTTCAACGTCAGTGATATTTGGGCATCAGAGCTCTAAAATATTCACAGATCTCCTTGTACAACACCTTTGCCATAGGCAAGCTAACTAAAGATACAAAATCTGGCTGGAAAGGCTATGCTTTGTGCCCGCAGTTGATGAACAGAACGGGTATTTCAGCTGCCAGCTCTCCAATCCCATCTGTTAGGATGCTGCTTATGTGGGTTAGATGTTGGTCAGACCCTTGCCCCTACTCTAGAAATGCCGTGTATGAAAAAGTTGACAGGTCAGTTTGATTCCAGACTTGCAGTTATCGCTTGCAGAAAGCAGCAAGATGTGTATGAGTTGGAATGACTTATGACTGACACAGAATGTAAGACTTGATTAATTAGAAGCTGTATTAATTAGAAAACTTTTTTTTAAAGTCATGGGGTTCTGTATACACGTTATTTTTAACTTTGCTAACTGGAAAAAAAATTTAAGTGAGAAGATTATAATTAGTCATGTTTCTGTACTGCATGCCTTCATACACTCTGCCACACCTGTTGATGTTTAAGTTCCAAAAACCTTTTCTAAACAAGACAATAGCCAAATAGCAGATGATGGGAAGGCATGCAGATCATAAGGCTCGTAGATGCCAAAAAGGCAGATTGTATGCAGCAGGCACCCTGAAAAAATATTTGGAAAGTCACTTGGTCTCCCTAAGTTTGTCACAGTGAAGAACTGCTTACAGGCAGCCCCACTGCATCCACTGACACCCGGAAATAAACCATAAAAGGAGTTAATCAGATGAGAACAGACTTTGGAGCCTGCCAGTCAAAAAGGAATAATCCCAACTGGCCAACCTCAGGGTGCCTAATGCCCTTGTAAAAAGACAAAGGACATCACAAGATACGACTTCTCTATTAAGTTTATTGGAATATCACCTACAGGTCCCACCTGCGACCAGGACGTTGTTGTATTATAGGATGTACAAATGCAGCCTCTGCAATCAGAAAGCAGAGAGTCTACATGAATGAAGTTGTTGGTGCCCAGCCACAAAAGACTGGCCTGATTTGGTTACGTAATATGTAACCTCATTCTCTAGCAGAGAGCAGGGAGTTAAACATGATACCAAGCACAAGGCTGGCTGCTTGGTTCATTGCATCCTGCCTTCTCTTGGTTTGTATGGCAGCTTTTCTTTGTACTGTATGTACTCATAAGGAAAAGCCTCTCTTAGTGCTCTGGGATCTGAACGGGGGTGACCGTACAAATGTCAACGCTGGCTGCAGATCATCTGTCACACGAGCAGAAGACAGCAGACAGCATGTGTTAGGCAAGGGAAAGAGGTACTTTAATAGCTCTGAAAGGAGTTCAGTATTTGTTTATTTGAGATCTGACTCATTCCGTTTACCTTTAGCTATAATGGTACACTGAGGAAGTGGGATTTATCATAATTACATTTTCACCCTGAGGAGAGAATTACCTGGAGGTAATTCTGAACTTCAGTGCTATCTGCTGGCTTTCACAGAAGGTTTGGGATTAAATAAGAAAAATCAGGTTTGCACCTCTAGCCACCAGGCTTTACTGCTACAATGTCAATTTGAGCAAAGTTCCCTCACACAAAGATTGCTGGGAGTCACCATGAACCTCACTAATGATGGTGGGGTTACAGGTGCCTTTTCTTTGAGAAAGGAACGGTGCTCCTTTCTGCGACCAGATAGTAAAAACAATTGGGGGAAATACATAACTCTCATCTGTGAGAAGCCCCTGGACTTCAGCTGAGAAATTGTTCCAAAAAACCCCAAAGCACTACTAAAAAAATGGGAGGATGTTTGAAGGCTTAAGTCACCATTTATTGTTTTTATTTTCTCTCCCTGTCTCCCAGTCTTTTTCTTCTCGAACCAAATATCCTTCACCACACAATATATCTTATCTTAGCTCATGGATGTAAACAGTTTTCCTCTTGAAAAGAAACCTCTTGAGTACAAACAACATAGAGCATGGCAGGAAACACAGCAACTGGTGGTCTCAGTGCCATGGGAAAAAAAAGTAGCTTTTGTCATTTCTGACTTATAGGGCAATTATAAAATTACTTCCAGACTTCAGCTGAGATCATCCTCTTCAGTCCATTGTAACTTTGATTCGCTTACATTGTAAAATAAATAAATAAATAAAAATAAGCAAACAAGCAGTAACAGAGTGCACACCCCCATAATCTGTTGCTTCATTAATACAAGATGTAAGTGCTTCTCTTAATCTTCTTGAGCCTAGTGGTACAGGGTGGTGTATCACGATGATAAAGCAGGGTTACTGAAGGGACACTCTATACACCCTTTTTAGCTCAAATGTACTCAGTGCCATAGAACAAAAAGCTTTAATTTATCTCATATGCAAAGCTCTGAATGTATTGCTTGTTTAATAACGTCGATGCGGACAGTGCAATTACTCAGAGCTGGAACTTCTTTCACCAATGGCTCAACTGTAGGTCGCATTAGAAGCAAAAGACAGAGGTTGATTCCAAAATGTTGTGTGGCATGAGACTCATATGGATAGCAGGGCTGGCCACAGAACTGGGAGACTCAAAGTGCCCTGAGTTCCCACTGAAGCTGTTGGGAATGAAAGCAGCGAGGTGCTCCCGCTCCCCGAGGCCACCGACTTGAGGTCCTTCTTGATGCCCCTTGTTAGTGCACTGAGTAGGCACTCGGCCATATCTGCAGTGCAGCTCTGCTGGTGGACGTAGGTATTTCCCAGGTAGGTGCTGGCAGAAAGGAGGCAGCTCAGCTTCTTTGGACATCAGGCATTTTAGCTGGATAGTTGGGAAGATCATTACAAGTGTGGATAACGGGTGAAACCATGTTGAACATTTTGCCTCCAGATGCACATGGAAATTGCAGTGGACTTAATGCTGCTTCATAACCACACAGCAGAGCAGGATATTTATAATGCCTATCTCTGTGGTATATAAGTACTTATCTAACTTATTTTAAGTGCTGAGCAAGCCAGCTGCAGGGCCTCTAAGGAAGCAGGATTAGCAGGCAGCTTGTCGCTGCACCCGCAATAGAAAGCACTTGCTACTGTGAATTCTTGCTACTAAAGGAAGGCAATGGTTGATTTCTCTGCAAAAGTCATATCCAGATCTGGCAGCAAGATATGTATCCTGGGCAGGATACATTTGGCTATAAATTTTGAATATCTCAGAACTTGGTTGTATTTTTATTTTGTTTATGCAGCTATTGCACTGCTTTGGTGATCTGAAAGAAAAAAAAGTAATTATGCAATGCAGAATACAGGTTGTGCATACATGACCTGTTGCACCCCATAGAAAATAATTGTATTAGAACAGATTTTTGTCCTGCCTCTTTCCCCCTGGTGAATCCAGTCTATTTCCCAATCAAGCGTGTCAATCATTATAACAATCATTTCTAGATCATTTGAGACACTGCTACGTCCATGCCGTGGGAAAAGGAGGAAAATCTTAGAGGATATTGTCACAGTTGCTACAGAGCTTTTCCCCAGTTTTCTGTGTTCTATGCCCATGAAGGAGTATGTATGGGACAGTCCCTGAATTTGAGTTCAGCCCCACTAATCTTAATGTTGCTCTGCATGGATATAGGGCCTAATCACAAATTTCCACTTGTGCATGTGTACTTACAAACACACTCTATCTTCACAAGCAGCACAACTACACTGCAAACCTCTGCAGCTCATCTTCACACAATACAATGGGCCATAAGAGGTCTGAGCTGCAAGGCAGTGTAGCAAGGCATTCATTTTTGCTGAAAGAAATTCAAGCCCAGTTCATGTGCTGTTGAACTTCAAACAAACAGTTTTACTCTCCTTGTGTTAGCCTAAAAGGAGTTTAGCATCACAGGATGTTTACACAGAGTCAGTGCTCTTCTGAAGTTGCTCCAATGTTTTGAGACACTCTTTAACTTGCATTTTTGAGTTAGATATTTGTATGGCCAGCTTCTGTAATAGCCATCTCTCATTAACTGTGTGAGTGAGACATCAAGTCCTTTACTTTGAACTATTCAAATTTAAGCTTCAATTTTATATGTCACTGCCTTTAAATTCAGTTAAGGAATAAGAGCTCAGATGATTATTACTGGCAACATGTTACTCTTTGAGGCAAGGACATCTGATCCTGAAATGCAGTCAGTGTCTTGGGACTCCTTTGATAAGGTCTGAAAACAAAGGTAACTTCTCCATGTACTTCCCAAATACACAGCTTGCCTGCATCCTGGTTAAACTGATAGGCTAATGCAGCGTGACTTGCGGAGGTGCAGCACTGATGTAATAATTTGAATTAAAAAGAACTACCCAATATCATTTCTAGGCATCATATGTTCAAAAGCTGCATTTCCAGGAACAATTTAAAAAGGTGACACTGCCAGCAAGTTGAAAGGCAGTTTAAATACCAATTCACATCTACGGTGTCTGCAACTTGGCATCCATCACATTATCGTATGTAGACCTCATTCTACAGCTTTGGTCCAGTTATGGTTGAGTTGAATTAAGTTTTAATTAGCTCAGAAATAGGGATTGTAGTGCTTTGGAAATGAAAGCATATCTTGTTAATGTTATAAGTTCAGTGTATGCAAATTTACTTACACCACTTTGGGGAAGCAGAATTTAAGTAAGTGCCAAGATAAAGATCTCAAAGCGCTAGCCTCAAACTTTCATTTGTAGTTGAAGCTGTTCAAGGTGGGATAGAGGAGAGGCCATGAATATTAACTTTGGCTCTACAATTTGACATGTGCAAAAAAGAGGACAATTTTGTCCCTTATTTGCCAGAAGTTTTATTGCTGTACGGAAGTACAAGCAAGAAGGTATCCAAACATCTTTGGGCTAAATTGTTTCCTTTTCCTTTGTGATACATGAAGTTGCCTTTATGAAGTCATAAAATACATATTTTTGTGAAAGCCTGGAGCTCTATTATAAGACTTGCACATAAATGGTAATCAAGCAGAGTTTAAAGGGCTATTTAAAAATGTGTACAGAATGGGATTAATGAAACTAACTGGATTTGTATTTAGCCTAGTTTTGCTGTCAAGTTTTCAAGTTTCTGGTTTTGAAGATGAAGAGAAAAGCTTTGTTTTATGCTTAACTGGCAGGTAGCACTTCACACATTACGCAGTAGTAAAAAGATCTACTTTCACTATGGAGCAATGGATTATATTTCTTTATTTCTAGAATAGTTTTATTGTTACTATTTCCACTTAATTGCTTCCAGGAAAGGCATCATTTAGGTTTTTTCCTCTTTTCCCATTCTTTCTTCATGTTTTTTTTCCCTTTCCTTTGCTTCTAGACTTTGACTTCAGTTTCTTTTTATAGAGTGAGCAAAGCTGAGCAGGTTTGGCATTCTATTTCGAGTACCATTAAAATGCATACAAAAGTAATACTCAACAAAATGTGACATTACTGCTAGTCCGAATTCACAAGTGTTGCTGTTCTACACTGCAGTCGCAGCTCCCTTGCAATTAAAAAGCACAATAGATAATGTTAGGTGACATACTCTAAATATTTCCATGTGTTTCTGTTTCTTATAATTCTAACTCAATTCCTCTCCCTTATAACAGTTAGATTAGGGATTATTACAGTTGTTAGTGTACTTTCTAGAAGTATTACGCCAAAATGTATCTCAAACTCAATTCTGTTTAATTAGGCCATAATCCCAAAAGATATTTAGATGCTGAACTTTGAGGATCTTGGCCCCAGGCACATTGCAGGATGTACAGACATGAATAGTAACAGCACTAGTCCTATTTCTGAATTTACTGCATAGTGGTACATATGCAGGATCAGGAGCTAGTGCTACTGAAATTAATGAAAGTATGCATTAGGACCATGGTCATAAAATGAGAAGAGCAAATGCAGTGCCCTATAATTGCCTTATTTGGTACATGGCTTGCAGATCTCCCAAAGTTTACAATAATAATGGTTAAACAAAAGACAATTTACCTTTAATACTTAGAATACCTGGGTCCTCGCTTCTTTTGGCTCTCCGGACGACATGGCTGGCAGTAATGAGTCTGAGTTTCTCCTGATTTACCACCTCAGAGCAGGTAAAGAATATGTAAAACAGAGCTGCAAACTTTCCAACTTCTCAGCCCTAATTAACCAGAAATTGAACCAGACATTAACTAAAGCCTAAAGACACTACCCTGGCCTCAGCATCAGCCTTAATGTCTGCTCTCACAATAAGTTATCTTGCAAAAGAAATCTCAAGTGTGTGTTTTATGTATTTACAAGCCAGACCATTTGCTGTTGCAGAGGTGATTAACTTGCACATTGTCTACTACTTGCCTTCTTCTGCACCTACGAATCTGCATAACGAATCTGCACATCGTTGTTTATTTAGAGTAGCATCCAGTGTTGCTAATTAGAATTAGATTTTAATTGTCATTCCTAACAGTGTGCTTGAGACAGAGGCTAATTTACCCCTCCTTCTGGCACTGAGATCAACCTCCAACCTTTCTATGATTTCTAAGGGATAAATGAGTTCCATTTAATGTCTAGTTAAGATGTACCCAGACCAAGCATGACTTGAAGATTCTGGAAGCACAAAACCTTGTGGCCTTAGACTAAAAATGTTCATCCTAAAGTTTCCAAACTCTTGACATTGTAATTCTCTTTGCGCCTTGCCTATTGGCACTTTATGACTAATGACAAGTACTTCTGTCCCTTTTCTTTCTCTGGAGGGAGCTCACAAAGTTTTGGTAGAAACTGTGGCAAGCATTTCTGTGTGGGCTCTTCTCTAATAGAAACAGGACTTGCCCCAGAGATATTTCATACAGGTTCATCAGATCTTACTCTGTAATCTATATAGAAATAAATTGCCAGGACTTTTCATGTGCGCTGGGATTTACAGAACTGGGTAGTTTTGTTTGCCATCAGTCTGTACTGGTTTCTGCAGAGGGGTTGAATGGCCTACTGGCAGTCCTCTAAGTCAGTGTTTCTTAGTCTGTGGCAGCTCCCAAAGAGTCTGTGAAAAGGCTGGAAGGGAGTTGTGAGGAGTTAGGGAAAAGCAGTATTGTTAAGCAACACATTTCCTTCACGCTGCGTGAGTGCGACGTGGTTGTGGTTATTGGCTGCAAGTGTTTACAGCGGCCAAGGAGCTCCCAGCCGCCTGCCTTCCTGGAGGCAGCCAAATTAGTGAAGGGCAAGAGAGTGAACGTCTCCACAAGTAACCAAGAATGACAACTGGTTCCTATCCCACCTTCCCAAAAAAAACGCTCTGAGATTATGCTCAGGACTGTGTATGTCAGGGGGACAGACAAAGAAATATAAGACACGTGGAGTGCATATCTTTAGAAACGTCTGAGGAAAGATTGTAAGCCATCTACCTATGTTTTGGGTACTTACACTAAACTTTTCTGTTGTTGGACTGGATTACAAACATTTAAGCAAGGTTTCTAGAAACGCCACCATGCAGGCTGAACCACACTTGATAAATATTGTTGTATTAAGTTTGGGGTTTGTTTTGTTGGTTGTTTTTTTTTTTTTCCTCCCAATGTCTGTACAAGGGTAATGGCTCATTTTTCAATTCCCTGGTCAATTCCCTTGAATGTATGCTCTGTGTGCAGAATCCATCAGCAAAAACAGTCCTTGTTCCAGCAGCAGCCTCAGAGTGCACAACTAACAGCATTACCATCAATAAAATGCATATGGAATTCCTTAAGCTTGTGAACACTTATTTTCCCGCCAGAGGTATACGGTAGTTCATAAGAGTACTAGCAGGAGATTCCAGTTATAAGGAATATTTGTGTCAGTAGCGGATGTAATTAAAGGAATCGTTCTTTGGTTTAATGTTCACCTTTGGCACTAATTCTATTGGGGTTTAAATGTGGAAGGACATAAATATTGTACGTGGGGAAAATAGCATCTCTATTTGCAGGACAGCTGAATTAAAAACCGCAAGCAGTTAGGTGGTCCAGATGAAAACTATTATAGTGAGAGGTGAAAACCATGCTGAGTATTGTGGCCCTGAGTTTCAAGAAATGCACAACACCCACAGTGATTTGCAGCAATGGCTATGTAGTTGCATGGCCAATCTGCTAATGCACAGGCAATCCTGACTAGCTATAGAAGGAGTTAGTTCACTAAGTGGTATCTGCTGAATTTCTCAGTAAACCAGTAACAGACAAAGCATGGAAGACTTGTTTCATGGTTTTGTGGATTTTAGGTGACTTTAGACAAATATTAGTTCTCTTCTTTGTTATTTTCTCTTCCAACTGCCTTCAGTTTATGCCTCTCAATACCAATCACCTTCACTTGTATTAATACTTAATAGGAGACAGGAAAAAAAGGGCGGCTCAGCGTCAAGTTCCAACACCAGCTGTGTCTATTTATCGGTGCTTCCAAATGAATCAACTAGATGCATAGATGCAGTGATCTAAAAATGTCTTTTTCCTCCTATCGTAAATCCCCAGACTGACACAGGTTTCTAAATTATGCCACTCATCAGCAGAGAATAAGCCTGACACCAGTCCGATACCCAAGCAAACTCCATTAGCTTCGGCCTTGCAGCTTTCTACAGCACTGTAAAATGTTAGGGGTCTTCCCAGCTTATAATTTTTTTCTGTAATTTGGATACAAAGTACCACATAAATGATCTGATGTTCTCAAAATTGTTTATATGGTTACATTTGGATGTCTCTAATAATCTTTTCCCCAAAATTACTGCTTGAAAGCAAGGCACCTGACTAAACAGGTCTATCAAGAACTTCTATAATCAGCTGAATGGAAAACTGAAAAAATCCTTTATTTGGAGGCAGAGAGCCATATTGCAGTGTAAAGTCCCCATGCAAAACCATATTGTTAAGTCCAGACTAGGTCTGAGCCTGATCCTGCTCCAAGACACTACACATTGTTTAGTACTTTTCCACAGCACAGAGTTTTACTGGTGGTTTGGAAAAAGACAAATGATTAATGCTGAAGCTGTGGTAAGGAATAAACAGATCTTACTCATACATTATGGGATTGTTGATGTGTGTACTAATTCTGGGAAAAACAGCTAGGAGGATAAACATGGTATCGAATGTACGCTTGCCTCTTGATCCTAAGACCACTATCACTGGACGTCTTAATTCTCTTTGTAAACATTCAGGACACATGGTACTCCTAAGGCAGAAGAATGTCCTTAAAAGGGCAAGAAAAGGTCTGGACCCATGCCAAAATGGGATAGGACTGCACAGGGGCTCCTTTGCACTCCCTGCACTCCTTTTTGGAGCTCCACCAGGCACAAAGATCTGGCTAGATGGATAAAGTCACGGAGCTACCTTCCACTGCGCACTCAAAGGCAGTCCAGCTCACAGCACACACTGCTGTGCCAGCCACTGCTGTCCTGACACCACTGTGGAAACGACGAGGAGTAAGTGTCTGCTGAGGCCATTCACAAAAGGCTGGGCTGCGCTGTTAAGACGTGTCTGAATACCCCTTAGAGCTGAGGCCTCTAAGGTTTTGTGGATTCTCTGCCTGCCATGACAATGACCCTGGCTGCTACGCTCAGCTGATGGCCTTCCCTTTGGGGAGGATAAAGCAGAACAGGGCCATAGTGCAAGCTGCATCACTATGAGAATGATTTTCCTTGCAGAAAAAGGTGGACAGCGCGCGTGGAGTAAAAGTAAATTTAAGTGGAAAATAAATTCTTCGGGGGGGGGGGGCGCAGGCAAAAAAG
>JAVJGG010000007.1:5720831-5755258 GCA_035590195.1 Aviceda cuculoides | reverse complement strand
GAAGCCGCCCCGTCGGCCGCGCGCGGGGGCGGGGGGCGGCGGCGGGGCCCCCCGGAGGGCTGGCGAGGTGCGTGGAAAAGGCAGGTGCGCGGCCGGCGTCCCTCTGCCGCGGCACAGCCGTGCCCCGGGGCTCTGCCGGCGGCGGTCGTTCGTGAGCCCCCATCGCAACTCCCGCCACCCTCCTTCGTCGTGCCTAAACCACGATGTAGCTGAAGGGAGTTACCGCGTTCTGTGTTCCTGGTTTGTTTTTTGGGTTGGTTGTTTTTTTTTTTTTTCCGTCCCTCTCTTGTCGGGGCTTCTGGAGTACATCTAGATCTGTTTTCCGCGTCGCCCGTGTGTAAATTCCCCTTTGCAAGTGAAAACGTCTTGCTTCTCAGTGCGTGTTTAGCGATGTCTTGAGAGCATCACAAAGAGCCCTGGCTCACTGGGTCACCCACCCGGCAGACAGCCACAGCAGGAGGCTTTTTCTCCTGCGAGCTGATGCTGGATAAACTTTCCCGGTGCTTTTCTTCTCTCTTCCCAGGAGTTAGACCTAAAGTGGAAATGCGTGGCTTTTGCTGGGAAATACTTTTCTACAACCTCCTTAGCACTGGAGAGAGAGGGGTTGCTACTGCATGTGGGCAGAGCTTCACATAGCAAGGATGTGTGGTTCATTAAAGCACTTGGAAATCCTAGTTATATGGTTAACAAGAGAAAAAGAGTTTTAGAAGCCGTTTTGTTTTGGTGGTGGTTTTTTGGGTTTTTTTTGTTTTTTTTTTTTTCTAATGTATGCCACCAAGAAATAGTAATACATACCAAAGCTTTGCTTTGGAGTTCTTAGCATAATGCAAGCAGAAGAATGCTTGGTTTTCCCCCCAGCATCTCTGTGGAGGGGCACTTGAGACGACCGCAAGGATCTGACCCCGTGCTCTCACCCAGCCAGTACCAAGTGCGCTCCTCTACAGTCTCTAGAAGAGCAGTGCTGGTCGCTCCGACTCCCGGTGCCCCAGGCAGGCTTTTGGGAGCCATAGGCTTGCTGCTCGTGGGCTGGATGCACTGTACATTATGTCTGTACATGTAACGGTGTTAATCCATTTCCCGCTGATACTTACTCCATGCTCAGAGCCACGTTCCCTCGCCCATACCGGGTGTTTATCTCACAGGAAGATCAGAAACCTGGTCATGAAAAGGGAGTAGCAGAGAACGAGAGTACAAAAATCCCTTATGCATTGTGTCGCGTTTCTTTGGTGTCTTGTGTGTCATCGTTTCCTTTCACTGGTTGGTTTCACATTCGAGATAAGACAGGTTTGCTGTTATGTATTTGAAGGCTTTAATAGTACCATGTCCACGTAGACCTAGATGTCAGTGGGTATATATTGGTCTGTGTAGATGGGGGGGTGTTGAAGAGGAAAGATGCTCTCAGATAGTTGGACCTGGAGCAGAAAGGAGCCTGCCCGCTCTGCTGGCAGGACACGGCTAATTCGCGTGACAGATGGCCTGAGCGGGGAGGAGAGGACCCCCTGCGTTCGGCTGTTTCAGAGCGCGCATCTCAGTGCCACAGGGCATACCTCACGCTTTCACGCGTACCCTCCGTAACACAACGCTGCACGACAGAAACGCCACGAGGGGAGAGGAGCTGCGGGCCCCGCGCCTACGCCGCGAAGGGCGGCACACGTGTGGGACCTCTCCTGGGACACAGGTGTGCTCACTTACCCAGAAGGGGATGGAGAGCTCCTCAGCGATGCTTCCCGTCGTGTGCTGTGCGACAAACTTTCACAACAGACTGGCAAATCCAGGGAATGTGGCTGGGATATAGTAATTCATCTTGGATTTGGTTTTCCATGTATGCTTTTATTTTTATTTCCTGTTTGCTAGGACCAGGCACAGAATTCGGGTGCAGACCTGGTTTTGGCATCTTTCCCAGAGCTGAGGGATTTTCTGATCGGTGTTTGTCGTGGGGATCTTAATGTGTGTGTATGTGGTGCTTCAGTGAGGCAATGAATCAACAGTTTAACTATGCCCTCTTCAGGAAGTTTTCTCATCATAGAGCACCAGGCAAAGTTTTCCCACTGTTTTATTTATACGTTTCCAAAAATGCGTGAACACTGAAATGATTTTTACCCAGCCTCTTTTTCCAAAGTCATCCTCCATCCGGCCTGTCTCCTTCGAAATGGACACACCCCTCTAGTCTTTTCAGCTACATTCCTTTGAGAGCAATAGAAATAAGACACATGGGAGTTACACTCCAAAATGGTCTTGGTCTTTGATTTTCAGTGAGTCTGGAGCAAGATGATCTGGTTTTAATTGTGCAAAAAAATTCAATCTTCTTTTGTGATATCTTGAAAAGGAGAAAAAGCTTGAGGTGGTGTCTTCATACAGTAAACACGTAGTTACTACTGAGAAAGGGGAAGAGGGGAAGGGAAAGAGGGTGTGTACATTTTTTCCAGTACTTGCTGCTAGTATTATTTCTTGTTTTGCTTTTCTTCCCCATTCCCCAACCATCTTTATCTTTTAAAGCAGGCTAAGGAGGCCGTGAGCATTGCTGGGGCTTCTGCTTTCGTGCCTTCCTTTTCCATTGCCTCCTGGAAAATAAATTTATTAACTGAGTAGTTGTTGGACCAACCCCCACACTCCCTGGCAGAGAGATTCATATCACTGCATCTCAGCATCCTCCCATAAGCTTCTCAGCAGAGCTAAATACACTTTTTGTTTTATTAGCATTTCTTATCTTCTTATCTGAAGCTGTCTTAAGTATCTTTCCACTGTTATTAGGAGAGAACAGGAAATGGCCACAATGATAGAGACAGCCCATAATTCTCAAAGTGGGGTGAATGGGGCCAGAGCGATTATCAAGCCAGAATCAACTCTGACCTGGCATTCGCTGCATTCATTATACCTCTATAATAAGATGCATCAGAATGAGAGTTCAAATGTCCCGAACTGTGAAAGAAAGAGCAACCACCCCTGGACCCAAGCACCTACCCCCTGCCTGGCATTTCACTGCCATCTCCCATAAGAGCAAGTTTTCCTTCAGCACTTCAGTCAGCGCAGATTGGGTTTCAGCTGTTGCACTTCCCTACTTCCCACCTCACCCCATTTTTGGGCATTAAAAGTGTTTGAAGAACTTAGCCCATGGCCCCCACCTTTTTGGGGTGTAGGTGGGACGAAAGGGAGGGTCAGGCTATCTATCTGTAGCAACAAGCATGGTTCAGACAGCTTTATGGGCTAATAATGAGGCGTAAGAGGTGGACAGAAAAGCTGAAGGGACTACATATTAATGAGTTTTTGTTTCAGTTGTTCCTTTACAACAAGAGTACTTTTTTTTAATGCTTAACCCCTCAAACCTAATTAAATAAAAGTGATAATTTAAAAAGAAAACTGTAAAAGAGCCATATGCACAGATATTTGTCTTGCCCCAGCGTAGTCCGTAGTAGCAACAGCAGCAGTTTGAAAATGCTTGGTGCGGAAAAAGTGAAATATAACATGTGAATGTACTAACCTTTTGGGGATGCACTTCTTAATTAAATACCTAAACAAATCTTGTTGAAAAAAGGGGGGAAAAGGACTTAATTATCTTGATGCATCAGCAGACCACGTGAGTGTAATAGTATTTGTATTAGTAAAGTGAAGGCCAAGCAGTATTCCGTTGTGAATGGATAAGCCCCTTTGGAACATTAAATTGTTTTAAAGCGATGTGCTCTGCAGATTTCAATGGCGTTGATGAGTTTGGGCTGGATGTGGTAGCCCATACTGGCCCCGAGTAGCATTTTAGTGCTGCAGTAGGCTGAAAGCAAAGCAGCCGCTGGGTTTCCTTTGCTGACTGAGGTGCAATTTAAGTGGGATTGAACTGAAGTGGATGGATCTGTCTGTGGAGGAGGGATTCCTCCCTGGGAACATGGGAACCAGAATCTGGGCTCCTCTTCCTCCGGCTCCAGTCTCTAGCAGCTGATTGCAACAGTTATGAAAAAAAGGATATACATCAAATACAGCCCCCTTCTGATGGCTTTTCAGTATTACTGTCAGTGTCATTTATTCCTCTGTACAGTAAGAATGCCTGAGTGTATCTAAACATTTCCACAATTGTCGTGCATACTTACGCTTAATCATTTTACATGGGTCATTCACCACACAACTTTTTTTTTTTTTTTTTTTTTTTTTTTCTTTAGTAATGGTCTCCAACCCTGATTATTCACTGTATTTTGGGACTAGCTTTGTGTGTGACATCCAAAGTCAGAAACAGGAAACAGCATTAACCATATTAAAAAGATTTTCCTAATTTAATTTTCCAAATACAGTATGTCTGAAAACAGGAATACAACTCTGTGCCAAGGCCAGGCAAATCAGTTCCATAGCTGGTCTGCACAGCAAGAGAGGAGAAAATGTGGATTATATTTATTGGACATTTTCAAGTAAATATCTTGATTTTTGTGCAAGTTGAAGAGTGTTGGTTTGAGGCACAGTCTCTCCAGTTCAGTTGAATAGGATGCAAAGCAACATCAGTCCTTGTGGAAGGTGAGAAGAGCCCAGGCTGACTAGGACAGCAACTGAGTATTTCCATACAGTAAATGACCAGAATTTTGTGTATATGTAAAATACTAAGGAGCGCTGTACTTCAAAAAGTGAAGCTCTGTTTATTTCATGCTACCAGCTAAGTAATCGTGTTTGGAGTAACCTGTTCTATCGTGTGTGGCTATGTTTGTTGCTTTCTGGTGTCTTTCTGGATTTTAAATCATTGGACTTCTGAGGAATCAGTTCTGGTTACTTTTTCTGGAAAAAGCAGAAAAGTTGCTTTTGCAGCTTGTCAGAAAAATATGTCTTAATTGCTGTTGCAAAGGGGAATTCCTAAGTAAATTTGCCTTGCTCAAAGTAGTGAACAGTTTGCTGCGATCTAGTCAAAGAGGATTTGACTCAATGTGAGTCTCAAATGTTAAGATCATTGGTTTGTCATTGAAAACACATCACTGGAGGCTATCTTTGAAATAAAAGTTAATTTAATCGTGGGTGTTCTGCCTATGCAATGTGTTTCATATAACTATCTATATGTCACTACGGGAATAAAATTGCATTCCCTTTCCTGTTCCCTCTTTCCTCCCTTTCGAGTGGGGAGAGAGTTGTCTAGTTTGTGAAGTGCACATCTTGTTAGCCACCCAGTGGAGGTATTCAAGTTTAGCAGGCAGCGATCTTGGCATCGGTGCCAATAAAGCAGTAATTACATCGCCTGTCAATTTCATTAGCCATCTTTGCCTTCACGTTCAACTTGGAGATATAAAACAGCATGAGCTTTTGAAGCGCAAGTCAAGGATTAAAAGCGAGGCGTACGAGACGAGCAGCGCTTTTCCAGCTGGCTACAACCTCCGTCAACACAGCGGCAGAATAATGTTGTGCAGAGGCACAGTTCAGTGCTAACTGCTTCCAAGGACTGAAGGGATGGTGGTCTTTTAAGTGATTTATTGTGTGTGCTTGGTAGAGTCCAGTCTTGGGAGCAGGCGCCCCTGGAACTTTCCATCATAACATTATCCAAGAGGTGATCTGAAGGAAATGGTATTAAGTCTTCTGGGAGGCAAATTTTATCCAAAGAAAGACTTAATTTGCATCATTTGTAAGCAAGCATTTGAAATTTTGCAAAAAGGGAAATGGTTATAAAGAAGCTTACGTCGAACAAATAGGAACAACAAAATTCCCTTTAATTTTGCATGTACTTTGTTTCCCTATGTTTAATGTGACAGGGCCATCTGCAGATACTCTGACCTCAAACTCCAGCGTTGTGATGGGGAGAGAATTTATTTAGTATTGTCATTGATTTTGTGATAGGTCTGCTTAAGCAGTTTGCAAAGCATCGGCTGTGGTTTTTGTATTTAGATTTGTCTTTCTCGGGTAAAGCTGTAGCATAAAATCTCAGGTAGCATGAAGCTGACTGTAAGCTGTGGGCGTGTGTGCTAGCCGGAGAAGGTAAAAGAAAGTGTCCTGGTTTTGGCTGTGGTAGGGTTAATTTTCTTTCTAGTAGCTGGTACAGTGTTATGTTTTGGGTTCAGTATGAGAAGAATGTTGATAACACACTGATGTTTTCAGTTGTTGGTAAGGAATGTTTAGACTAAGTCAAGGATTTTTTCAGCTTCTCATGCCCAGCCAGCCAGAAGGCTGGAGGGGCACAAGAAGTTGGGAGGGGACACAGCCAGGGCAGCTGACCCAAACTGGCCAAAGGAGCATTCCATACCATGTGACGTCATGTCCAGTATATAAACTGGGGGGAGTTGACCTGGGGGGATCGCGGCTGGGGTGCTAACCGGGCATCGATCAGCAAGTGGTGAGCAATTGCATTGTGCATCACTTTGTTTTGTATATTCCAATCCTTTTATTATTACCGTTGTCATTCTATTGTTGTTATTACTATCATTATTAGTTTCTTCCTTTCTGTTCTATTAAACTGTTCTTATTTGAACCTACAAATTTTACCTTTTTCCTTCTGATTCTCTCCCTCATCCCACTGTGGGGCGGGGGGCAGTGAGCGAGTGGCTGTGTGGTGCTTATTTGCTGGCTGGGGTTAAACCACGACAGAAAGCCCCAAACTGTAGTTGTGTTCCAGTCGCTTTCATCGAGGCTGGCTCCGCTCGTACAAGCAACACGCACAAGTAAGGCACAGCGAGTCAGAGTAGCGGGCAAGAGCTGCCAGAGGTTTTCCCAGCTTTTAGTAACCTCAGAGATGCTTGTATACAGCTTTCCCCCTAGGTAGTCATCACTAGAACAGCTTCCTGTTTGCTTTTATAACTCCATCCCAAATCACACGTACATTAAGCAGGAAACGTGGGATTTCCTCCTAATTCATCAAACGCTGGGATGTGGGGAGTCCCTTTATAGCCTGGCACATTATTATCTAAAAGTTTGGGCTGAGGAAGAAAAGCTTCATGCAAAAGTAGTTTCACTTAAAAATATCCTTTTTATCAACATGGAAAATTTTTGGGGAAACAAAACAAAACAAGAGTCCTTTTTGTTTGTTTGCTGGGGGGAGGTTGAAAAAACCCAAGAAACCTTAATCAAAACCAGAAAAGATTGAGTTATTCTAGTGAAGAGGTCAATAAAGCCCCAAATATTTACCGCACTGGCCAAACTCTTTCTACTTATGGTCTCTGAAAATCTGTTAGGTGTTCAGTGAAAATGAAAAAGTTAAAAGTTGTAAGGTCTTCTGACAGTAACAGTTTCATTTCCATTTACATTTTTCCATATATTTCAACCAGCCTAGTGAAAAACCTCACTGTTAAACTTGACTTAAGTTAAGCAGTGGTTAAGGCATATATTTACAGCACTTTCTAGGTCTCGCTCTCTATCTTTTAAATCACACTGATTTTACTGTGGTGCAGATTGAGGTAGAGACCCAGATTCTCAGTGGTGCCAGACGTGCCTTCAATGCCATGCCACCAGGGAAGGGCAGGCAACGCCGGATTTAGGTGAGTACCTTTGCTATTCCCCATATACAAGCAGCACTGCTCTAGCTTGCATGACTGTGCAATAATCCCATCCAGGCAGGGACGTCCCGGGTGTCAATATGTGATGCTGCAGTGCATCAGCACCTCCTCAGATTCTCACTTTCCTTCGTTATGAGTCCTACACAGGCAGGACAGCAAGAGGCAGCCAAAAAGCTGTGCATGCTCGTCTCGGTGATACCTCCCATAGGGGACATCTGCAGTTGCATCTTTAGGATAGCTTTGCTACATGTTCGCGTTGCCAGAGACAATGGGAGGTTCTTATTTGTCACATTGCATTAGCTATTTAATCTTTAATCCATCTTGCTGGATTGGGAAGACAGCTGTATTTCTCTCTCTGTTTGGTGGAGAGACATAAGGGGAATTGCCTAAGGGTGCAGAGCAAATGTGTACGGAAGCCAAAATGCAAACTCAAGGCTTCTGAGCGCCCAAGACTCTGGTGCTCCAGTCCATCCTCCTTCTTGCCTGAGAATCCCAAAGATGGATGCTACATAGGGAATGCTAGGTTGAAGGCTCTTGGGTGCCTTCCCAATGTCAAATTTGTTGAGTCTCACTAATGGTTTCTTTGTATCTGCTGGTAGCTAGAAATATGTGTAAAAGAGAAAGGACAGACCCAAATGGTGTTGCTCAGAAACAGGGATGCTTCCTGGAAGCTCTGACTTTACGGTGGCAGGCAGTTTGGTAGGATTTGCTTCGCCCAGTGAAATCTACAGCGTTATCGCAAATTTGGAAGGAGCAAGAGCAGATCCAGCGGGTTGCTGGATCCAGTAGCACTGTTGTAAATGGAATAAGGATCACTGCCTTGGGTTGTTTTGTTTCGTTTGGGTTTAATCTGCAATTCAAGACTATCTTATTCAACTGTACTTCATTCATCTGAACGAACGACTTACGTTCCAAAGGACCCCGTTGCCTTAAGAGTCACAAAAGCTGTGAGGTTGCCTAGGCAATTAAATCAGTATCTTTTTTTCTCTTGTTGAAGTAACGTTATCCACAATAATGCTAAGGAGCTCGGATAGGTTTTACTGGCCTGGCAACAGCTGAGCATTTTCTTGTTAGGTAGCTCCTGCCAATCCCTTTTTAGTTATTTTCAAGAAGGAAAGTAGCTTTATTTCTTAGTCTCATATTGAGTGAGAGGTTGAAATGTTAAGCTCTGTGGATTAACGGTGTATCCTTTGAGCAAAAGGAAAGCTTGCGTTCTTTTTCGTCCCCTGAGTGCTGGATGTAATTGTTTGAGAAATCTTGAATTTCATCAGCTAGATACAAGGAAACGTGCAAGTAAGCCTTGAATGATCTGTCAAAAGAGGTTGACTCTATTGCAGCTGTTTTGGAAACTTGTTTGAACTGATAGTTTTTCCTCAGGCGTTTCTTTGCTTGAATTTAGTGTGCTTCAAGTCAGGCAATGAAAAGTGATCACCACAGGATTATTAGTAATTCAGAGCTTCTTGAAAAGCTGTATTCCAACCATAAATTTGCTAAAATAATGGCTGGAACATGAATTGCTGCACTCATATGATATGGTGTATTTATTGTTTAAATACATCGCTTGTCTTATCCTGTCCCAACATATGTGTTTATACTGGAAAGTTTACGTAGTGAGAGAAAATAATAATATGGTCTACTGAATGAAGTTAATTGCAGTTTGGTCATACTGAAATCGAGGAACAAGAAGTGGGACTGAATAGCAGGCAAGACTAATTCTCTTCTCACGTGCATTGGATTTACCTACAGTGACTGTAGTGCAGGTAATTACCATGAGTAATTCGGAGCACAGACATGCACACTGCCTTACTCTGAATTAATTTTCTCTTTCATTAATGTATCTCCTAGATTTGCCAGTTGCTCATGGAGTTAGCACAGATGTATTCCTCTGACCTTTCCCTACAACATCAACGACTTCGTGTGTCCACCTGGTTACTCTGCAGCCCTACACGTACAAAAGATGAGTGGCCATGACTAGCAATGAATAGCTGGGGCTAGCAGGGTGACAGTGAGGTGTCCAGACTGAAATTTCGGGTTGTCTGCAGTCAGATGGAGAAACCTCAGCTGCTCGAGCTTTTATTTGAGGATTAGGACAAAACTCAGTGGTTCTTTCAACTAGGAGGAGATAAAGTTTCCCCTGTTAAACTCAGTCACTTTAGATCTGAAAATCAGAGTTGATCATGGAAACTAGAAGTCTGTCCGGTTAAGGAACAGGCCTGTAATTAAACGGTGAAGAATGTGCCCTTGTACTTGTGTTGTTCACTGAAAATCTCGCTGAATTGTCTCATGAAATACTAGTATTCCTTGCTCTAAGCTTTTCGGCCCCAAAGCTGTACTAGTTTTTTTGGCAAGTCATCATGCCCATTACAAATTCCTTTCATGAAGACGTTGCAAACGAAGCTTTAGGGACTTCCTTTCTGCTTCCTCACCAGTTTCTGAAGGTGAGGGTAACTTTTTTGGTCTCTTGCTTAAATACAATGCAGCAATCTTATGCAGCAGATCTCTGCTGGCAAGAATGCGAGTGTTGGTTTTCCTTCTCTTCCTCATATAAAATAGCTGTGCTGTAGCAAATAGGAAGTTCCTAATTCCTTAGTTCCTAAGGAACTGGAAAGTTTGTAGCTAGAAAGTTCAGTACTGGGACATGTCAGTTTGTTGTCAGTTTCCTTTTGTTTTTTTAAATCCCTAGTGCTTATGCCAAGGATAGACTTACACTCTACAAGGCCAGGTTATGACCACCAACAAATGTAGCTCCATTAATTTCAAGGCCAGCACACGTCAGAAGCTGATCTGGTTCTGTGTTAAAAATATGTTGACACAGTAGAGTGAGACTCTGGGATGGACGGACCTTGATCTCACCTTTTTTGCTGGCAGTTTTTTTTGTGTTGGGTTTTTGTTGTTTTTTTTTTTTTCTTTTTTTGAAGCTCAGTAATTTTATTAACTTTGAGGCTTTCCATTTCCCTTACATGTAGCGATGTGACTCTGCTGTGGAGAGATTAACGCAGTGCCTCACTTGAAAACATATTGGTGAGATTCTTCCAGGTGGATGTTTTTTCTCTTGGGTTTTGTCATGCTATTTCAGATAAGAACACTGACAGCCAAATGTCACTGACTGTAGGCAGATATCCACATAAATATCTATTACACACAAATGCATGGCAATTTCCTGCCTCAGCAATCAGTTGTTTTTGAACTGAAGACCTCTACTACTAAAAGCATGGGCTTCGAAGGCTTGAGTTAGAAATGCAACCTGGTAGCTGGTAACAAAAGAGGTTATTATCCTAGTTTAGGCAGTAGAATAAGAAGTGCCATATGCCTTTCACGAGCACTGGAAAAGGCAAAATTGTTCAGCTTCTGCTAGCTTTTCCCCTTGGCTTGTCCTGCACTATTTCTGTATGGATGTTCTCTACCCCCCACCCCCCCCCCCATGTTATATATTAACTCTTTGTAGTAAACATAACTGTTAGATAGAACCTTCCAAATCTTAAAAAAAAGTCCTAATTTACTTATTTGCTTTATAAACATTTCTATCGTTTTGTAGTCTCAAGAGGAAAGTCTTTAATTTGCATTTGTAAGAAACATTTGCAAAGAAAACTGAATTAAAATGATGAAGTGACATTGCGTGGACTATTTATCTGCTATGTTTTACCGATAAGCTTATTTTATGAGTACTTGGTTTCATTCCAAAGATCCTTTCTCTTAGGGCAATCAATTGGTGGCAGTACCTTGATCAAATTTTGCTTTCTGTCTGATTACTTTCACTGGATTGCTTGGGATTTATTCACTGGAGCAAGACAAGGAAAATTTGGTCTTTTGTCTTTAAAGTTTTATATCCTCTAGTACCAATGCAGAACACATATTTTGCTTGTGGAGGCCAGGCTGAGGTTAAGTTGGTTTTAAAGATAACAGTAGATTCCGGCGTCCTTGCATTTGTTTTGTATTTGGTGACAGTCACTAAATCAGAGGAAGGAATGTTCAAACAACACACTTGAGGAAAAGTGATTTTTATAGAAAGGGCCCATTCTTGCTAGTAGCCAGTAACTGCACATAACCCCACTGACATTAAAAGTCCATTAGCTAAGCCCAGTTTAAACAGCAGCTGATGCTATGTCAGCTAAATGTACATTGGAATTTTTCATGTAACACAGCGATAGCACTTCTGTAATTTTTCTAAAACTATGTACATTAAGGAAAGCAAATGTCATCTGATAGTAGTAAGATGAAGAGTTCGTATTAAAGTGGGGAGAACTGTAATCAAACTGAAGTTACCATCTGGTTGCATTAACAAGAAGCAAAAACGGTTACAAGAAAAGCAGAGAGTGTCAGATTTCTGAATTAAGGCTAGATTAACAAATCTAATGTACAAGCTTCTGTAACACAGGATAAGCACAGAGCTGCTTGTCTGCTTGATTCTTTATCGTTAAATATATTATGACCTTGTTCGAGAAAAGTTTCTACTGAAGTCAGTAAGATGCTTTGTCACGTGGAGCACTGGGTTGCGATGGAAAAAAAAGGTTATTTGCTGGCTCTTTAGGAAATATGTCTCATTACAGCAGTGTGAAGACATTGAAACTTGTCACTATAGTGTTTGTATGCCTATGGCCTTAAATTCTAGTTAACCATTGGCACAGCAAATAGCACCTATGCATCTCAGCGTATCAAAAAGAGGGTTGAGAAGTATGGTGGAAAAAGTGGTGACTGCTTGGTAAAGAGAAGCGTGACAGGTGACATACTTGCTACTCATCTTCAAAAGCAACCAGCAAGCTGAGGTCCCAGTACTGTGGTCTTGGGACCCACTGAAGCACCATTAGCACCCGGTTTGGCAATCAGTCTAATTCTGAGCGGTCACTTTGAAGTCTGTTTTGAAAATAGATCTTGTGCTATAAAGCCATTGTGGAGACAGGTGAAGGGTCGCTTAGTAAGTTAATGTGAGAGCTGGAAACAGAGGGGTAATTAGTTGCTTACTGACATGCTCCCAAGTACAGTGAAGTATTACTGTAAGCTCCTCCGTCTCCTTTTTGCTATTATCCGTCCATTAGTGAAACCTTGTACAAGTACTGACAGGAGTAGGGAGCTTAAATGCCTGTTGCAAGTAGACATACCCACTGCAAAAATTCTACGAACACATCTGGAGGGCTCACTTAAACTCTTAACAAAGTGTGTTAGTCGTGCAAAACTCTCGGATGTGTCATGAGGCTGAGCTTAAATTTTTTGTCTTACTGAGCTGAAGAAGTTGACATCAGTAGCCTGCCCAGGGCACATCGTGTGTTTTTGAACTACAGGGTTTAAGGAGAGTAATTCAATTGCATTTTTTTCCTCTTCTGGAACATAACATGTAAACATATTGCTGAACTAAAGCCTGGTTTTAATTACAAGCAGTAACTTTTCCATGTTGACAGATTTTCACATGGAAACCTTTATTGAAAATGAGAAAAGACCTTTTTGCCGTCATTAGTTCTTGCTGCTTAGTGCTTTTATCAAGTACAGTAAAATACTGTTTATAATTAATTCCAAGCTTATATGGACATGTTTAATATAATTACCAAACAAAATCCTGTTTACTGACATATTGCTTGTGAAACCAGCCTGAATAATCTGGTCTCTGGCACACATAAATCAGGCAGTAATAACAGCTGTAAATATTTCACAATATACTTAGAGTGCTTTCATTTTAATATTGAATCCACTTTCGGGTTTTAAGGATAAAACATAGGTCAAAAGTGACTTTTCCCATATGTTCTTTCCTAATCTCTCTCAGTACTTTGCCTGAAAGTTATTAAAAAAATCATTATTGTAGTTGATTATAAAAAAGTAAATATATACACATTCATGAGCTGGGAGAATTATGTAATGGAATTATGCTGGAGCTGACAAAATGACGCTGCTCACATTAGTGCGGGACAATTCCTCTAATAGAGCTGTGAATATTTTTCATTGGAAAAGGCATTGCAGTGCCAATACTCTTTGTCGAAGCTCTACTATTTTTAATGTCGGGATGTCTGTGTATAGTATACTAAGCCTGAAACACGTGCATAAAACTGTTAGAAGCAGCTGGTTATGCAGCTAATTCAGGCACCCAAAGGGCCATGGAACTGAAGGTGACCAGGAGACAGGTTTGTGGGGGTGTGCTGGGGGACCGATGAGACTCTGCTGTGTGCTGGGCCCGTGCTTTCAAGGAAGGCTTTGAGCCCGTATTTAAATAGAAAGAGGAAAAGGAGACTGGTAGTCTGTCTACTGCAGAATATTTGGAGTTGCATAAGGCTACTAAACCGTCTTTGTGAGTTAGGACTGTGCGTGTAGTTTGTCCAGTTCAGCAGGCGGCCTTGAAATTTTGAGAAAAGATTTATAATCATCCCTCAAGTCATTTTCCCCTGCCCCAAACAAAGACCTGAAACATCAGTTGTGCAAAACAAAACATTTTGCAATTTTTGCTTACTTGGGAATGTTCTTTAACCTCTAAAATAAAACAAGAAATAAAGTAACCAAAGTACTATTTTGAAAGACAAACTTGAAAAATGTTCACTTTGGGGATTTTTTTTACCCTTGTTCTGCAGTTGGATTCTCTCACTAAAGTTGACATAAATTTTCAAATGTTTTGGCCATTGCGCTCTCTGAAGAAATTATTAGTCTGCAAAACTGTGCCAGGCTCCTTCATGAATGCTGTCTCCTCTGAGCCATGAGCCTCTCAAGCTTAGCGCCCTGCCTCCCAAAATAAAAAGCACAACTGGTGTCCGGTAGGCAATAACATTGGGAAATGTTGCAGGAGAAGATTTCCCCCCCCTCTTGAGGGGATAAACAAAGCCTGTGGATGTGTTCAGCTCCCCGAGACCCATGTCTGTGCAAAGGGAGCCCCAGGGCACGGGACGCAAGGAAACCGCAGGGTGTCTGGGCTGCTCCCCTGCTCTGGGCGCTGGTGCCCAGGCGTTGGCGGTGGGGGTCTGCAGGGGTGGCCCCTGTGAGGAGGAGGAGGAGGTGGTGCTCCAGGTGCTGGAGCTGGGATCCTCTGCAGCCTCTGGAGAACCCTGGCCGGAGCAGGCTTATCCTGAGGGACTGCAGCTCGTGGGAAGGACCCACGGCGGAGCAGGGGAAAAACAGTTTAAGTGGCTCAGCAGAGGGTTTTTTTTGTAGGAGGCAGATGAAGATCCGTGGCATAACTGGCACACTAATCTGCCATTAGTACTTTCTGCAGTTAGTTAAGGACAGTAAGTGATTGCATGTGGTCACTTATGGAAGCAAAAAAATCATGCAAAACATTGGGGATGTTCTGATTGTGTCAGCTCTTGGTGATATGTCTGACTTCAACATGATTTTCCCAAGGTTTCTGCTGTTATGGTATCTAGGCATTTTGGAATTTGATGGGCTTATACAAATGCATTTCTAACTCTCAAGTTACGAAAAGGGCTCTTATTTGACTAAAAAAAAATGTAAGTACTTTCTACTGAATTTGCTTCTTTTTCTGTTTCTTCTTTATGTACCGCAAAAGAAAGAAAGTCTGGTTGCTCTTGTCGAAGTTCCTTGTTTTGAGCCATGGACTTCAGCACTTCCATGGAAGTACATTAGTGGGGAATCATATTTTCCACATGATCTGTAAAGTCAAAATTAATCTTAAAACACTATTGATTACTTTTTGTCAGCTACTGAAGTTTAGTTTGTTTGAGCAAAGTAACCCGTACCCACAGTGCAAGGTAAAAACCGTTCTATTGCTTGTTTTCTGAAATAGCATCTGAAAAAGAAATACAAATACTGGCCTATTTATTGTCACTTGCATATTAGAAAATAAATGTACCAGGGAAGGTTTTGCTTAAGGCAGTCCTTAAAAAAAACAAACAAAAAACCCAAACAAACAAAAAGCCCCATACTCTTTAATGATAAGATTTCATCTAACTTTGCCTTGCTTTTAGATGGTCAGTATTTTAAGATACATCAATATGTTTTGATCAGTATAATAACACGTGTTGTCACTTGATAGTTGTGATCAGTATGAAGCGTCCCTACCGATATCCTGTGGGCACCTAGGGATACATAGCTATGGTTTGCAAAGGTGTTACTATCAAATATGTAGCAGGTCATCTCTAGAGAGATCACAGGGGTTCCTGAATGCAGTACTTCACTTTGATTTTGGAAAGCTGAAGTCCCAATTCTTAGTTTTCTGTAGTATGAGAACTTGCATTGAAGTGTGAGTCATTGCTTGAGAACATTGCAGTGCATGAACAATATTAAATTGCTTTGTTATGTGTATGTGCAGGCTGTATCCAGATACTGTCATTGGGAAGTTATTAGTATGTATAATCACCTAACCACAAGGAATTTCTGGACTGAAATAGCTTATGTAATCTTACGTGTTTCCTTCCCACAAACCCAGCTTAAAGGCTCATGGGAGTCTCTTGCCAAGGAAATGTCTTACTGACCATGAAATCTTACTTGGGAAGATAAACTTATCTGCAAGAGTAAAGAGCTTACCTGACAATAGCCCTACCTTCAAAAGTCAGTTCCTCTGACTTGTGCTCTGGGTTGTTTATCAAATGCTGGGTTGTTTCGTATTAGGTGATGTGACCTTTAGATTTCAGCTGCTGCCATTATCTAATCAGCAGCATGAGTCTTCCTACAGGAGCCAAAATTACTAATGAGAGTTTGTGCCACACCAAGTTTTCATGACTTGAGGGCCACCAGATACGACTTGTGTGTATAAAAACCAAGTAGTTGTAACAGCGTAGGTCTGGAATTTGAGAAGGCCAGAGGTGTTTTGATTAGCGAGGAAATGGATACCAGCTGGTTTATTTATGCTTATAAATATATATGACTGTATTTAGGTGCACAGGTAAATTGTGTATACCACTTAGCCCCATCTGTTCCTAATAAATTTTAGCCCACAGGCTCTAGGTTTTGAAACTTCCGATTATGCTCGGATAGGTGAACTTTCTAAGTGGAAGAGCTGGCCTTCACAAAATGTGTATGCAGCTGAGCCTCTCACATTGTGTAAACCAACACGGCTTCCCCAAGTTCAGTGGGTGCCTCAGTTCTGCACCAGCTGAGGGTTGTTAACAGGATTTCTGTAAGACTGTATTCTTGGTGGAAAGATTTCTATCTCGTCTGGTCGGACAGAAAAAATTCCATGACTCTAAGTACACTTTTTAAAAAATGGGAAAAAAAGGAGCAGACACTGCAAAGTACATCAGAGAGCGATCCTAGTGTTAACAGAGATTCTTTGCCTCTAAAATAGGGAGGAAAATGTATGTATCTTTACGAGAGCTTGTCCCACTTAAGACAGTCTAAAGAAAAGATAGGTGTCTAGAATGGCAATTATTGGCTAAAATGCTGTTTTATGACTACTGGTTGTTTGGGGCTTTTTATTTTTTAAAAAGAGAATTTTCCTTGGAAGTTTTTGCAGCCACTCAGCATCCCACCGATGCAAAGTCATTGCAAAGACTTAGTAATTAAAATGAAAAGGCTGTATGTTCACATTGCCCCTGCTCTCTGCAGTTGTTTGTTCTCAGAACATCACCTGACTTCTGATCAAAACCTGAGATGAACTTTTCTCAGCAAGTCTCAGTAGCATTGAAGCTGACTTCCTAGCTATGGCAATGGCTGGTCACCTTTGATCATCTTAGAGGATATTTACAAAAATAAAAATAAAACTTGATTTTCCTTATTGTCTTCTCTCACAGTAGGCAAAGGAAACCTAAACCATACAAAAATCAACCTGTTAGGAATAGCAGTTTCAGATATTAATCAGTAATAATGGAAAAAACCCCACGTTTCTTTGGAGAATTAAGAGTTTTGAATACACTACAGTATTTATTTTTTATTTCCCTGGGTGGTAAGACAAATTCTACACTGTATAAAGAAGTTAAAACATCCTCTATCCCCCAAATATGTGTTTGTAAACACAAGGTATAGACTAAACATTCTTTTCTCTTGCATGAAAACTTGGGATGGGAACAAACTTATCTGTGGGATTCGAGGCTGGAGAAAGGCAGTGTTTTGATCCTCCGGCTAAATAAAAAGTATGTTTGGGGGAGTATTTACTAGCCACTTCAAAACCACGAGACAGATACAAATGCGTGCAGGCTGTCTGTTTAAAGGTTGCTAAAGCATGTTATGCACGATGTTACCTGGGGCAAGGAAGGGAAGATGGTGATTGATAAAGCAACTTCTCTGGCTTTTTAGGACACCAGCACGCACAAAGCGGACTGGCCCTGCCTAATGACCGCGAGGGGCGGTCCTCTCCCACCAGTGGCTGTTTGCAGTCAAATGGGCTGAATGCGGCCCTGACATAAAACAGGGGAAGCGGTTAGGAGACAGGCCGGGAATTACCAGTAGCAGGTGCCCGTGAAGAAATGCGTGAGAAATGTTTGAAGAGGCAAATGCTGCTTTGGGAAAGACCTTGGGATCCTCAGGTCAGGCTAGAAGATGATTCGGTATGAGCTGAGGCGAGCAGGGAGGGAGAACTTGAAAACCAAAAGAAAATCACATGAATTTAAGTTTTGGGTTGGTTTGGGGTTTTTTTAAATAAATGTGTCATTATCTATATGAACTATCTACGATATTGTGGCTATGAGGCATATTAAATAACAGGTACTTTAAAAACAAGACGAAAAAATAATATTGCCACCAAGTTATCTCTTGTGGTTTCGGTTTTTTTGTTTTTTTTTTTTGTTTGTTTGTTTTTTTTATGTGAGGCTGTTCCTTGTCCACCTGAGAAATCTTGCAGAAGTGGTAGGGGAGGACTTAGAACAATTTTCTGAATGGCTGCATCTAGCCACTAAAAAAGGTATCAGAGAGTCATTATTATCTCTGAATGCAAGAGGAAACTGTAAAACCCAAAGACAACATAAAGTGGGATCCCACAATCTGTCTGAGGAATTTGGCGCAGAACAGATGGAAAGTCTCAGTGAAAAGGCCATGGATCAGGCCCTCGGTTTTGAGTGCCATTGCTGCTGCCAGGACAGCACCATTCGTTATCAGTGACTCTCCTGTTGGGATGCTGAGGTAGGTGTCGTTTTGGTGTGCTTGCTGGGTACGCTAAGCTTTAAGTTATAAAAGGAACCGACAAAGTCAATTTAAGCATTGTGGGGTTTCATACCCATGAAAAAATGTCAAAGGAAAATTTAAAGCATAAATGGGAGTAAAGGCACTGTGCCTTTCTCCTGTGAGCAGGCCTATTAACCTTTGAAGTGTGACAACACTTCTGCAAGCATCTGTGTTTCAGTATGTGAGTAGTCCCACACCTCTAATATGCAGCTTTGCAAGGTTGTGGCCTAAAATGAGTAGTCCCACCAAAGTTGCCCAGTAGGATTAGGAACAGTCCCTTAGGAAGGAGTTCAGAGCAGGAACATAACTTCTCTGAAGAATTCTTAATCTAAACTCCCTGTTGCAGGAACTCTCGTCAGAGAAGTTTTGGTGATGTCGATTGATTACATTTCTTTTTTTGGTATCTTAAAGAGTAAATCGAAAGGTCATTTTTTATATTGGCATGCAAGGAGTTTTATTGATTCTCTTTTATGAGGCATTAATGAAATCTATAGAAGCCTAACAAGATTGTATAGTTAACCTTGGCAAGATTGCCTGCTCTTTTTACACGTGCAGAAAAGGGAAAAAGACAATGTTCCATTTTGGTGGTTTAAATTATATGGGAGCAAGTGAATTTCACAGAATCAAATTCCTCTTAGCACAGAAAGAGAGCATAATGTATCTATACTAACCCATTAACTCCAAAATGTGCTTAGCAGAGATTTTTGGGGAATATTTTGTTTTCCTGCCTAATGGTACTACATATTTATCACTATGAAAACAAGCAGGGAAGTCAATCACTCATTACATGTGCCAGAAATGCCTTCCACAGTCACAATGGTGGTATGTCAAGAGTCTATCCCACTTAAAAAGAACAGGCAGGATTTTTTCTGGAAATGTACCAAAATGGACCAATCTTTCTCAAAAATATGAAGCTGGGATCAATTTTGCAAAGTTAAATAAACAGTAGTCACACTTAACCCGGTCTGTTATGCTAACAGAGGAAGAAATGTAAAGAGCAGGGTGTATCCATGGATTTGGCTTGGTAGAACATTAAACATGATACATTGGATTAAACAATTATCCACTAACTTAAAAACTATTCATAATAAAATTTGGGAAGAAATTTCAGTGTGTTGTTTCATTTCACATTATTTTCTTAAACATACTTTCTTTATATACCACTTAAATTAATGAAGGCCATCTTGGCTATGAAGTACAAAGCTAATGCCCCCTGAGAAAGGATGCCTTTGCATAGTGAAAGCTCACATCACGCTCATCAGAAGCTCAGAAGCCTTTGAGTGAATGTCGTGCATTTTTATTTGCAGTAGGAAAAACATATTGGAGGGAGGAAGTATAATTATCTCCATTTTTAGATGGAAACCAGAGGAGCAGGAGGCAGGACTGGGGAGCGAGCAGACACAGGAATTCCCCTCTGGTGGGCTCACAGAAAACATGGAAGTAATTTGTGGTATGAAAATGGCTGGTGTCGCTTGTTTCTGTCAAAAGGCCCTGGAGAATGTAGGAAGCTGGTGCTGGGTTTTTACACCGCAATCTGATTTGTGACCAGCCTAACTCCAGCCGGCCTATCTCGTCTTTGCTGCTCGACCTCATCGGGTGGTCAGCAAGCTGCTGGTACAGACAAAATTAGGAGTGGGGCTCCTAATGCCAATTTTTGACTCCATAGACCTGTGGTGAGACCAGCAGCTGGCTGCAGAAGCCCAGCTGGAGGAGCCCTGTCCCGCAGAGGCGTTGGTTGGTCCTGCTTTGCCGGTGCCTCTGAGGACCAGCCCTCCCCAGTTTGCTCCATGCCATGTGGTTTTCTCCAGCCTCCTTGCCTAAGTGTGCAAGTTTGTGTGACTTGCATGATGTCCCTCCCACGGCTTTTCTATTACTCACTGCCCTTGTAAAAGCCTCCTTTTCTCCCTGCTGGATGGACAGTCTTCCCAGAGCATTTCCAAGACCATTTTAGCAGTGAAGGTGAGGGGACGCAGCACGGGGGCTGCGCTCGGGTGGGCGGCTGTGCCAGGTTTCACACGAAGGAGCTGCACTGCAATGCTCCGTGCTTCAAATCTGCACAGCCGGGAGTCCCTCAAGGTCTGGGTGCAGTTACTGAGGGGAAGTGCCCTCACCTCTCCCCAGTGTCAGGCACCCGTTGCATTTGAAGAGGGCGGAATGGGCTAGAGATGCTGGTCTGGAGCTGCTGGAGGGGGATCCCGTAGCGAGTCAGGACTTCGCCTGTGCCCAGAGGGGAAGGGGCACAGGTTTGCTTGCCGGTCTGGAGCTGCTGTCTCCTTCAGAGCGGTACAAAATCAGGCTGTAAAGAGATACATCCCAAAACACAGAAGCGGTCTTTAGCTCTCGGCTCTTGCGCTTTTATTAGCTGTCATGAAACTGAGGGCTAGATGTTACTGCTTTTCTCAGCTCATGAAAGAGGTATAAGTCAATTCTCCTTTTTGTATTTTTAAAGTCGTATTATGTGTTCTATTACTGCTTTGGATTTTGAGTAATGAGCATGCAGGCTCTGCTGTTTATGAAATGATGTCTGCACTGGAGGACAGAGATCTGCAGTACTTTAGGCTCGCTTTATTTCCTCTTTTGGAAGACTTATCTAGAAAATCCATTGCTTGGGTCTGTCTGGGTGGGAGCACCCCCAGAAAACAGCTGGAGTAACCTTCTGAGATACTGTAAGAAAACTTCAGGATTACCTGAACAGTATGTCTAAAATGCATTGCAGGATGTAAGTGAATCAAAGAGGGACAGGCAGGCAAGTTACCTTTCATTTTCATGTATAAATAACACAAAGAATAAGAGTTTGGTTATCTTCCTTTTAATGGAACGTTTTGATTAAACTTCCTTGTAGTTTTGAGATGTCAATACCTCAGTAGATTTATATATTTGAAAGTTAAAGACATTTTGATGGCTGCTAATATTTAGTTTCTACTTCAGCTAAGCTGCTGAATTATTTTATTTATTGATCAAACGAGTATTTAGGGTTAAAGGATGCCAAGAAGTACTTGGACCCTGGCACTCCAGTAATAATATAAGGAGTAAGCACAATTGTATGCACTATCTCCAGATATGTTTTCAGGCAGTACGTTTCCAAGAAGGCAGACGCTCCCAGTTTTGCAACAGAAAACACTGAAGAAAGGACTGAGGGAGAGACCTGGATAGATGCAGAGACAAAGAGATGAATAGGTGGATGCAAAGATGAAGAGCAATAATTGGGATTGATCAATCCTTTGCAAACATATTACGTGCTCCAGAAATGGCTACTTTTTCTTCTGGGGAGTGTGCTTGAGAGAGAGCGAGCGTGCAGTAAGCAAACGGTGGCCAGGCTGGGGGGCAGGAGAGGGGGTGCCGAGCCGTCTAAAAACGCTCCTGCACAGTCCAGCTGACAACAGAAATGAAGGCAAGCAAAGCCGGTTTTAGCTCTCAGTGCCTCGCAGCACCAGGCAAAGGTAGGAGCACGTAGCCGTCGAAGGAGGCGTTTGGCCGCCGGGGAGCAGCGGCCACGTTTGCAGTCCTGGTGACCCGGCTCTCTCCGTCCCTGAACCGCGCACACCAGCCTCTGCGTGCTTGCAGGTGAGCGCACCTGCCAAACGCCTGTGCCAAGTGCTGATGATGTGTCGTCTATCGGTGAAACGAAAGCTGCTCTGAGGCCTTTGCCACAGATGTTGCTGCCTAGCCCTCTGTCTGTCTTCTGCAGATTGCCAGAGTGACTTGATTTATGATGTGGAAAGAGGGTAATGTGATTCAAAGGGAAAAACCCAGCTACTGACTTAAGGGTGCTCCTCCTAAAGCAGTTTCTGGGGCTTCTCCAGCAGGCATTGCTCTTCAGCCGTTCCATGGTCATTACTCATTTCCAAAAGCCTTGGCCCAGCTCTCCGAATGGGCTGCACCTTACCCCTGGCTCCCACTGGCTCCTCCGCCCAGCAATTCCCATCAGTCTGAGAATCCATTACCATTCAGAAACTCTTGCCTATATTCTGGCATTTATTACTTTATGGAAGTTAAGAAGCGATGACCCTTGTTACAAGGCTGTCTGTTTTTATCTGTCCTTTGATACAGAGGGCTTCCCTGGACAGGTTGGAGCTGGTGACTTCTCCAGGCTAAATAAGGTGTCTGCCTGATGTTGAATTTGAGAGTATCTATCTTTGTTACTAGTTTGTTATATATACCTCTGGGTCCAAATAGGTGTTTGAATCCCAGAAATGGCCATTTCCTGCACAGAAGTACCACCGGGGTACAGTGGTACTGGTACCAAATATGCTTTAAGAGGCAAACCACCTTCCCCACAAGTTTGGAAGCAGGGGTTAAAGCCTGGATAGATACACCCTAGGCACTTGCACTCATTTACCTGGGCTCAGAAGGAAAATGGACTCCCACAACTACAGCCAAGAAGGCGACATATTTTGGACAAGTGGCCAAAAAACCCCTTGGTTTTTGGAAGTGTGGAACAAGAGTTCAAGCTGCATCCAAATCGTTATTGGCCACAAAATGGGACTCTGTTGCAGTAGCCTTTAAAGTACCCCTGGCTTTCTGGCTGTGATTAACCCTCCCAGTGTTTTGCTCGAAAGCATCCCTGCCCATGCATGAACGCCATCATCCCTCCCTTCCTCTCCTTTCCTCTGTGTGGTATTTTGCAGGCTTCACGTCACAACTCATGTGTTACACACAGCCCCCAGGACACCCTGATGAGCAAATCCTGTAGGAGGTGCCCCAGGTACTGGTGACTGCTACTGCTGTAGCAGGTAACGCTTCGTGCCTTTACTGTAAGAAGCTGTGTGACGTTCCTGTGGGAGGCCAGCTGAGCCCCCCACCTTCTACAGAAGGTCATGCAAAACAAAAATCCCTGCTCTGCAGCAAAGGCAGGACTCTCTGGGTGCAGTGCACAACTTAGCTTTGCTCTTCAGACAGGGAGGCTTAGTTCTCGGTGGTGATGTAAAGTGAATTATGTTCTTGTGATTTGGCAAGGGTTTCTCATTGAAGTTCATCCTCTGGTCTTCACTGAACACAGAGTTAAAAAATTAGTGAAACAAAGTATCTCAAAACAACTTTCATGTCTTTTTTTGGTAGTTAGTTTTTGGTAGTTACTTTTTTGGCATTGGTTTTACCTGGCACAGGAAGATTTGTGTTCTTTTGTTCTCCCCCGCCTCCTTCCAAATCAGGAAGCTATATAACCTATGCATATTAGATTATTTCTCCCAAATGCTGTAGTAAGTACTGCACAAGGTGAAAGCAAGAGAAGAATGATGGAGTTGCACTCACCTTGGGCTATCTGCCATCTGACTGCCCTTCAGGGAGCCTGACTAGGACTTCTACACAGAGAGACACTCTCACTCTGTCCCTGTGCAAAACATTGTTAGGGTCAAAATGGTCAGGACTGCCTTTTACTTGTCTGTTACAGTCAAGGTCAGATTATTGAAGAATTTAAACTGCTGATAAAAATAGGGGGAAATGGAGTTGCAGTTTTTTATATTGTCCTAAGGTCATTCCATTCTCTTTGGGTTTGGTAATTTTTAATGGGTGAAGAGTGACTTACATACCACTTATGTCTTGCTTAAAACATTCTAGTAGAAATTCAGTGTCAAGGAGATTTTGTATGGGTCCTTTGCAGAGGTACAAGTTAAATTCAGAAATGTCATTCATTTGCACAGGGTAGGAAAAAGACTTTAAGATTTTGTTCTGTTCTTAAATGTATTTTATTATACAGTTTACCACTCTAAACCTTGCTTTGATATTGGGATCATTATACATACTTCTATTGTCTTAAAAGGTTGTTTTCAAATCTGTCTGTCTGTCTAGCACATAATAAATCTACTTCAGTCAATTAATATGTGGTGCAGTACTTTATACTGCAAATAAATCTACTTTGCTTAATTTATACGTAGTAGAACAAATGCTTGAGCTGGGGACCGGAATCATGTATCTAATACAACTGCCCACTTTTGGTGACATGGAGATACTGTGCTTTCCATAACAGTCTTTTGTCTTTCTGTGGAATATTTTGAAGCATTAGATTAGTTAGTCAATTGCATATTAACAACATATTGAAGCTCAAGTACAGGTACAGCAACAGCTTTCTGGAGTGAAAACTGAGGGATGCTTTCCAGCTTTTCTCATACTGTAAAGCCATGTATCAGTGGCAAAATGGTGGGTTTATGTTCTCTGAAATATATTAAAACCATTTAAATGGGCATTACGAGAAGTAAAGGAAAGGTAGATGTGCTCTGGAGAAGAACTGTAGACTGAAGTTTCATAAATACATGCCATGACATAGACATATGATATAGCAAGCACCAATGTTACCTCATTGGTGTCCATTGGATATGATGTGCAGGAAGCACCAGTTTCCTCTTGATCCTTATTCACAAGGCTTCCACTGGGGGATAATGATACGGGAGTTACATGTGCCTTGCAGTCCTAGAAACTCCTATTTTTTTCTTCTTAAGCCTACTACAGTGCTGCATCTTGATGGATAAGGCCAAAAATATTTAAAAATGTTCCTAAAAAGTGCAGCCTTGTTGTTTCAAGGGAAGGTAAGGAAAAGATGCAGCAGAACAGTCAGGGTGTTCGTTGTGGGGAACAACGGACCATACCTGGTACACGTTTGCAGTATGAAATACTAAATGATGCCTTCAGACAACCTGAGTCTCCAGAACATACTCCAGAACATACTGAGAGGGTGGTCAAACACTGGAACAGGCTTCCTAGAGAGGTGGTTGATGCCCTAAGCCTGTCAGTGTATAAGAGGTGTTTGGACAAAGCCCTTAATAATTTGCTTTAACTTTTGGGCATCCCTGAAGTGTTCAGGCAGTTGGACTAGATGATTGTTGTAGGTCCCTTCCAGCCTGTTCTGTTCTGTTCTATTCTATTCTATTCTAACCTTTCCTGTTGGAAGGGGAACTTTTGGGAGAATGAGGAGAGAAGCATCCATTCCCAGTTATATACCAGCAAGTTTGGCTGCCTTAATCTCTTGCAGCCATTATGTTAGTTACATTTGTATATGTAATTTAATTAATCCAATACTTGCCAGTTTTCTTGGCATCAACCCCAATGCAAGAAAAATAAAATGCTACTTTTTAAACGTTCAGGAAATTCTTTATGTATGCGTGCTGATACTCAAGGCTTCATTGGAAACTTTGGGTCAGTGAAGGGTGCAATGGAAACTGAATATGGAAGGCAGAGTTCTCCAGTCATTTTGAGTTTCCCAGCCAAAATAGTTCTGCTGTTGGCTTGCTCTCTGACTACACAAACATGTGCAGGCAACGCTGGGGTGTTCTGTAAACTATTTTGTATGTAGACTTGACCAATGAAAACATGTAATTGAGAATGGGCATTTTCCCTTCCTTTTTTAAAAGTTGCCACTAGGATTTGCTCTCTGCTTCATATTTAAATAACATCCATTGTAGCTGTCTGCTCTCACTATTCCCTGAGCATAAAACAAATGAAAGCAGAATATGTTAAAGCATGTTAAATTCTCTCTAGCATAGCCTCTGCTTTTCCTTCCAATTTCTTCTTCCTATGATTACGTGAAACAATTCTCAGAAGTTAAGCTCTGCCTCATTCCCCAGCTCCTCCCTCACTTCTTCCAAATATTCTGGATTTAAATTTGAATCTTTCTGAAGTTTCTAAAACCTTCAGTTAATTTGCATGCTTTTCACTGTCATAGTTTGTTTCTGCACATCATTTTGAAGGGTGGTCCTGATGGAGCAGCAGGTTTGCCTCTGGCGGTGGTCCTGCAGGACAGGAGACTAGCCTATTTCCCCCCAAAACCCATCCCCAGCAACCTTTTTTAAAAAGTTTCTGGATGAATTCTACAGGCTATTTTCAGAAGCTGTCCCAACAGCTATCCAAATATTTTGTTGCTTCTCTGGACGTTGTTGATAAGGTTGATGCTGTCATTAGTTGTAATGCTTTTTATCTCCCAGAGCAAACAGAATTGTTAATGCAGATTAGCATATTTGTCAGTGTGTAACTAGTTTTAATTTCTATGACTCTTTTGGTCATCCTCACCACTATTTTTCAGCATTGGGATAAGGTAGTATTGAAATTATTTGTGAATCCTTAAAGTCCATTGAGTTGTGGTGTGATTGATAATTTGTCTAAAAATTCGTATTAAAAATGTATTGCGTATCAGAGGGGTGTCAGCAGCATACTTAAAATTTACTACTTTCTAGTGCTAGGAAGCAGGAATGGCTCTTAATATCTTGTATGCTTTGCCAGGTGAAATGGTATATTGCCAACACAAAGAGTTTGGGAGTAAAGTGTACATAAAAATTTTCCATGAAAATAATTCCATGAACACTGGCAAACAGCAAACATAGCTGAATAATATTCAGATTGGATTGTAAATAAAACTAAGACAGAAATAAGGCGGTATATAACTTCTAAACAACAATGTGATAAATCATTTTTTCCCACTACTTTATCTTCTAGCTGCCATTTTTCAGCACCAATCAGAATTACTGTGGTTATTTCAAAATGCATATTTGAATTACTGGGTTTCGGGACACATAAATCTAAACAGCTCTGTTATCACCTTTGACTTACACTGCACATAAAAGGCAGTTTTTTGTTAGGAGCAAGTTAAGAGGAACATCAGTAGCCTGGCACAGGTAGAGTTGAAGTTTTGTGAAGTGGGGCTGGTGCCAGAAGCAGGGGTGATGGTGCGAAGGGGAGGAAGGACACTGACGGGGTCAAACCCTGCCTCCGCAGCAGCCAGTGGAAAGACTTTTGTTAACGCTGGCAGGGACAGGACTTCATTCAGTGTATTCGGGGAACACCAACATGAAGCTACAAGTGAACCAGCCTTGTACAGGGCTTTTTCATGATGCACTTAAAAAAAAAAAACAACAACAACAGAAACAAACAACCAAAAACCAACAAACAAAAAAACCCAAATCAACCCAACCAAAAACCCACAACCAAAACATCCATTTCAATGGCAGAACACAGTTTGCCTTTCAGAACAGGACAGGAATGCCGATTTTCAGCTCCCTTGAATTTGTACCCCTGAGGGCACAGCAGAAAATCCGAGGAGAGACAAAAGCAACTGAAACACTTCAGTGTGTTCTCCCACTCCAGTTGTAATGAATTCTTCCATCGCATTCTGCCTCTACCATCCTGCTAGGCATTTTACCTGAATGTACATTATTCTTTTATAATTGCAAATATTTGTTAAGAGAAAAATTCCTGAACATTTAAAAATCTCTCTAAGGGAGAAAAAAAAGTTAAAACACTAAAATCTGTGAGACTTCACATCAACCTTTTCTTTTTGAAGGGGGCAGGGGGAGCACAGGATGGAGAAAGAGGATAAGTCAGAAGGAGAGAGCGGTTCCTCCCTCCTGAAAGTATCTGCCGCAGGCGTGATAAGTGGTGAGAGGCTGTGCAGTGCTCGACGTATTGAGATTGAACACATGCCGTGTTTCTTGAGTGACTGTCAGTGGTGACAAACCCAACAGAAAGGAGCTTAGGCTGTCTGTCTCCCCTTTGGAGAACTAGCACAGCCCGAGCCTCTCTCTGGTATTTTATCAGTGCTTGCATGAGGAGTACCAGCTTACGCTGAGTAACAACACATCCTCTATCTTGCTTGACTTTTTCTTTCCCCTTTAAGTCAAGGAGAATCGGCTCTCAGAGTGTAGATAGCATGCTCTGTGATTACAGCCAATGCAGTCGCTAACATCTTCCAGATGTTTTATAGTCCCTCACATCAGTTTCACAATGAAATTCCTCTCTTTGTTGGCCACGATTTCTCTTATATTCAGTTAAATCTGTACTCTAACAGATACCTCCTTTATAAGAGGTAAATCACTCTGTTTTAGCAGTCTGTAAGAAACATTTACTGCCTGACAGCTCTATGTAAAGTTAGTGGGCTTTTTATAAACTGGCTTCAATAGAAACAAGATCGAATATGTAGTAAACACTTACCTTCAGAAGCCTACTGTCAAACAAGGAGTCAAGGAAATAAGTAATTCTTACATGAGATTATATAAACCAGGATATTCCTGTACATAAAGAATAGGGATTTAATTCTTGCAGTCCTGCCTGGCTGCTGAAGTCAGGGAATGAAAGGGGGCTGGGGATTCAGCTGTGAATGTAATGGTAAATGCTTTCGTCTTCAGCTGGAGTCAGGCATTTTCAAGCCCTTCAGTAGGCATCAAGTCTCAAAGCTTGGAAGCGGATCTGTATGATTCAGTTGAATAAATGTGTTTGACATTGAAGGCAAATATTGTACTCAGTAGAGAAATTCTGAAGTCTAATACTCTCCTCTCCCAACTAATTCTAAGGCTTAATTACTGAATACCAATATTGTATAATTCACAAATAATTCCCTGTCTGCCTTTTGTTCACTTGTGCCTTTAGTGCCGTATTATCAAATACCAAAAAGATTATCAGACAGCATGATTGGTTTGCAGATGCTCTGCAGTGCCAAAAAATATCAAAATACAATGATTTGCCAATTCGCAAAGTGGTGTTTCACTGGCTCCGTAGGAATATTTGGTTTTCCAAGCTTGATTTACATGTAGTAATAAAACCTTCCCTTCATCATACTATTTATCTCCCAAATTTGAGAAGCAGACAGACTGAGTTTCCTTTGTCTTAATTCGAGAAAATATATGCTTTACCTGTATAGCTTACCAATTATTTATCTTCCATCAAATAACTGTAGCCCTAGGAAATAGAAGACCAAGTCTTTCTGCATGAACAGCTTCTGCCCGAGTATAAACAACTGCAGCTCTACTGACTTTGTGTTGCAGCCTTTTCCAGGAGGGGTCCATTTGGTCCACTTTTAACAGCTTGAGAAAATACTTTTTATTTTTTACATTAGTTTCTTGAAAAGCCAAGCTGTTCATACGAGTTGTGAGTGTCAGTTTTTAGTCAGTTGAAGCACTGTACACAAAAGGACATAAAAGCAATATATCTAGCAATGGAAATTGCTAGAATTGATTTTTGTACCATAAATTGATCTTATTTTTAGCAAAAATCATATTACATTATTACATCTAGAGATTTGATAGATGTGTGCAGTTTTTTCTCCCTTTAATGAAAAGGTGTCAGTCAGAAACTTTTAGCATTTCTATGCTCAATGTAAAAATAACACTGTGGGAAGGACTGGGATTTTCACTGTGAATATATATCCCATCATCAGACAGAGCAATTCAAATATTTCACCTGACAAAGGAAAAGGTGTGAAAACTGAATTGCTGCAAAGCCCTCGAAAAGCAGCAGAATGGTTCAGACTTTGGGCACTTATGGTCTCACCCGGTAATTGCCCAGCCTCAGGAGAGCAGCTTTCCACCCTTCTGATCCTTTAATCTTGGAGAGGTGCAGAAGGCTCCATGGAAAGTCTTTGCTCCTGTTAGTTTGTTAACGTATAAATGAGAATTTTGGGTTGAAGCTCAGTTTAGTCATGGCTCTCGAATTCTGCAGGCCAAGCGGTGTGTTCAGAGTAGTCCTCGTTGTTTTCTGTGTTTCTGGCCTAGATCTCTTACTAAAGTGCAGTGTCTTTAATCCCCCTGAAATATCACATATGGCAGCCACAAGAAGAGTAACAGTGCTGCCAGCCTGCCCAACAAAGATGGAGTGACATGGAACTTTCTTTGCATAGACTTTTCTCTACTGCTTGGCTTTTTGTACTGAAGGAGGTGGCAGCAGCTCAAAGTGTTACCCCAAGCATCAGCGATCAGCGAGAGCAGCAGCTTGAGTCCTTCCCCGGGTTGAGCTGCCGCCACATTCGGTGCTAGCAGGGCTGCAAATCCTCTGTCACCAAATGCAAAGCCGCATACCAATTCAAGGCTGTCGGGCGCTAGTCGTGGCTGTGACTTGCGGCACGGTGACTCGCGCGAGGGGCTGGGGGAGATGAGGAGGTTAGAGAGTGGTAGGGCTGAAGATAAAGCCGTTCAAAGCAGTTAGCGAGATAAATTACGCTGTTTGTACTACGACACTGGGTTGGCAGCCGTGGCTTTGCATAGGGGTTCAGTTTCATTTCCCCTAGTGTGTGTTTATAGAGGATGCAGGCTGCCACGCAAGGAAGAGGAGGAGGCTTCCAGTGCCTTCTGCCGTGTGCCCAGGCAGATGGCTATGCCCTCCCACGGTGTTCTAGGAAACCGCAGCGGAGCAGCAGAGCTTATTGCAGCACAAAGAGCAGTGGAACGGGGCTTCGGAATCCCAGACACGCTCCTGCACTTGCAGAGCAAAAGTGAGGCGACATGGGTTGCGGAGAAGCACGTAGGCACTGGGGGCTGTGCTGTGCCAAGCCCAGTGCTCGAACGTGGGGAGCAAGCGCTGAGTTAACCCTTTGAGAAAGATACACTTTTAATGGTGCTGCTACAGCGTAGAGTGAAAGCGCATCAGTGGGATGCCTCCGAGAAGCTTTGTGCTGCTCCTGACCATGTGAAATCTATCCGTGCATGAACAAAGGCTGTTGGTTTCTAGGGCTACCTATCCATTACCTCAGAGGAGTGAATGCAAGTGCTGGAGAAGGATGTTTCAGCAGCAATTACGTGAGGTTGTATTAAGGAGCCACAGCTGGCCACTTAGCTTGTCGTTAGCAACCATCGCTAGGTTCGAGTCAGGAAACCCTAGAAATCTGCCGAGGAAGCCTGAATTAGCAAAATTGTGAAGACAGTTTTGAGATCAGATGTTCAAAGGATTAATTAACTTTTGGAAAAAACCACCTGCTGATGGATCCATACTGAGCCTTTGAGACTTCAGGGTTCGGACCACCAGAGAGCGGGATGTGGTCCTGGGGCTATGGTGTGGCAGAAGCCATAGCCATGTAACCACCCCTCTGCCCCGACAGAGCCTGCGGCAGAAACTGGGCTGCAAATTCAGTGTTAGAAGTGCTTGAGAAAAATATAGGGTCTGAGCTGGAGTTTGCAGAGATAACGAGGTACAATTTTTGAATTACGAAGGGCGTGCATCAATAGCAAAGCTGGAACAGTGTGTTGAATCCTGCTTGCTTGTCCGTTCATTTGTTATTTTGTACTTGAACCCTCTAATGGCTTCATGTCTGCACTTTAACATGAAGATCCTTTTTAACTTGCTGATCTCCAGAAGCTACTGTGAAGCCGAGTTTATTAAGCTTTGAAGTTTTCAGCCTCAGCAGAGGCTGAAGAACTACCAGCATATAAAGCACTGTAGAAGGAGCACAGTGGTATTTTGTTAAAGCAACACATCACACAGCCTGATTATACTCTTGTAGCACCAGTCCCTAGAAATACATAAATAACCAGAGTTTGTGATTTTATTTTTTTAGGGGATTTTGCCCCTTGTTTGAGAGAAGCACTTAAGAATGGGTACTAAAAGAGTACTTTGGTAGCAGAAGACTTCTTCAGCCACTTTCCCTCTGATTCAGTATTATGGCACTGTGTGGGACTCTTACAGCTGTTACTGCCTTATAATGCAATGAGTGACAAACACTACTTAGCATACTGAATGGGGGCACTGTCTCTAGCTTAATCTACCTAATGCCCCCACTGCAAGATATAAATAGATTAAGAGAGAAAATCCAATAATTTCTCCATTCTCCCACCAGAGCAATACACATTACATGTTCCTTGCCATCTAATTGCATTACATGGCAGGGATGCAATAAACATTTAATGGCAGTCACAGTCATCTGTCACTTCCCCTTAGATTGGTAATGTTCAGCATGATTTACATGCTTAACACTGTACATTTTCAGGGGGAGGGAGGAGGATATCAGTAACCCACATCAAAGAAGTCGTGCTTTTAGCTAAAAGATTTTCTTTAATTAGAGTTAAGAAAAAGGAAGAGATTGAGTACCCAGTGTTCCTGAGGTACCTTAATTAATCCCTCATGAAACCAGAATGGGCCTTTAAAAGTCTTGGGCCTGATTTACCTCCAATAGTACTTTAGTTTTGCACAGGTATAATGCCACGGAAATGAAACTGGAGTCACACCAGTGAGTTAAGTGCAAATGATTAGAAATGTTTCAGAAAAATGTTTTGAGTCCCACATCTTTACAAATTAATGTGTTTCAGAGGGAGGTGCAGTGGGTGCTTGGAAGCAACGTGGTCTGATATATGTGTATATTTCAGGACATAGTGAATGTAATTGATCTGAACAGTGAATCTTCCATTAGCTTCAAGGAGAACAGGGCAGTTCCATCACAAAAGTCTGTTAAAAACACGGACACCATGAAATATGTTGTTCATGTTGAACACTTTAATGGAAAAGCTGCAAATGTTAATATCAAATTATAATTCCCTTCCCCCCTCCTCCCAGGGCAGGGTGCGGGGAAGATCTCAGCCACACTTCTCGTAAAGCTGCTCTGCTTTGCCTTGTGTAGAGTTTTACCATGTGATGGGTAACACGTCACACATCCAGTGGTAAAACCCAGCTGTTTCTAAACAGGGAGAACAAAAGCTTTCACATACTTGTTCTTGTAGTAGCATCAAGGGCTGTGCTTTTGAATACAATATATACAAGATATTGGCTTTATTGAGAAAAGTTAAATGACAGTGCTTCAAAAAGTGTCCTCTCTACACCAGTGTCTTTTGAATTTACTAGATAGGCATGAAATAGTAAAAAAAAAAAAAAAAAAATCCCAGTGTAGGTAGGAAGAAAGCATAAACCTGACACAACAACAAAGTTAGTGTGAATTAGAAGAGTGAATTTTTAAGGCAGATAGGAAGGCACCAGCTTATTCCAGACAGACCACCAGCAAGTCATCATCTGGTGAAAACTTTCAGCCAGTGTGAATTTGAGCTGAACAGTAGCCTGCAGGTGACAGTCTCTGTAGCCCATTAACAGTCTCTCGAGGACTGTAATCCTGCAGCTGAGCCCATTTCTTACTCTTCCTGAGAGCTTGGTTCATGTTCGCATTTGGTTTGCTGTTCTTGTGGCTTGCAAGCAAATTGGGGAGCAACTGTGCACTGCTATGGCATCGTGGTTCCCCAGCAGTTAGGCAGCGTCCCTTCTCTGGCTCCTCCTGTTGATCCCGAGAAAGATTGCTCTAAGGTTTTGTCTACAAACACAGAGTACAAAAGCAAAACTATGAGACAAGAAGAAGGGGAGCAGGATTTAGTTTTCTTGTCTGTTATAAAGTCAGAGTTGGGCTTCCTGGGATCTTTCACCAGGGGATGGGATGAGCAGAGCAGAAATCCAGTGCTGAACTACTCTGTCCTAAAAAGAGGTCCTCGAAATTGTGCTCAGCAAGGAAGAAACACAGAGAGAGTGTGTGTGTGCGCGCGCACGCCTGCAGGGATTCACTTATTGATAAACTCACCCCTGTAATTTGCCCGCGAGTTACCTGCTGTATGGTGCTCTGGGCTTTTGCTAATTTGACAGGGTCGCTTCACATGGCACTATCTGCGATGCAAACAATTACCAAAGGCGGCAAGGCAGCTTTTCTTGTATGAATCACTAAATCATTAACTTCTGTGTCACTGAAAAAGTATCCTAGCTCCTGTTTGTGTCCTTCTCAATCAATATCCCCAGACAGAGTATCCATGTCCTTTATCCCCCCCAGGAACGACTAAACCTTTCTAGCAGCTCCGAATCACTCAGCTAACGGGCACGGGAGCACAGACCTTAATTGTCCCTGACACCAACACAACCGCTTTTCTTCTTTGCATATCAGTACTATACATCTCTGTCAGAGCAGGGGCAAATTGAGTTATGCAAGCGCTAAGGCCGGTCTCAGTACATTACATCAAGTTTGGGGCGTATTGACTTGATTCTGCTAACATACCTGGGATTTTAACGCCCGTTGGAAAGTGGTTACTTGTCATGCATGGCTGAGGTTGTCTGCCTTGCGCTGCTACAGAGTTGCGCCACACAGGTCCCGCAGAAGCCTCCCGGTTTCAAACTTGGCCTATGAAACCACTGCCGGGCCAAGCCCGCTTTCACGCGGGGATGGGGAGAAGAGAAAACAGAAGGCACAAACCGCCGTCAGTACCCACGCAAACTAAAAAAAAAAAAATAAAAAATAAAATTTTTAAAAAAGGGCCG
>JAVJGG010000007.1:5700554-5720541 GCA_035590195.1 Aviceda cuculoides | reverse complement strand
CCCCCCCTGTTGTTTTGAGGGCCACGCAGCTGCGTTGCTGGGGAGCCTTAGGACGGGGAGACGTTTTAGGCGCTTGGAGCCCTTTAATGCTTCTGCTAAAGCGCCGTGAAACTACTTCCACAGCAATTAAAAGCGAAGATTGCAGCTACTGCTATCAGTCCCTTGCATTCGGTGAGTCAGAGATGTTAAACGCCCGGAAAAGATAGCAACGACTGAAGTTTTGATCGTGTTGTTTTTGCACGTACGCTTTGGATTCATCCGTGCGGATGTTTTAATTGGGAGTTCTACTCATCTTTAACAGTACAAAAACAACTCGGAGAGTCATTCCTTTTATGTTTCACATTCTGTGGTGTATCGCGTAACTTTCTAAAAGAAGTTGAGGTACTAACGTAGCCATAACAACTGCAAAACTCCAGGTCCTTTCTCTATGATTTGAGAAATGCGGTGATCTGTGGGGCTAGCAACACCTGCGAGCGCGGACTCGACTGCTCGACCAACGCACCGAGTTTGGGGATGGCAGAGCAGGATTGAGTTCTACACCATCCCTTGCTGTCCACTTAAGCATAAGTACATGCTTTGATTTAATTTTCTACTAGCAAGATAAAATTTTACTTAACTGAGAATGTCGCAAGGATTACTGCCTGTCTGTGCAATTGGGATTTTGTGGGCTGAGACGTTGGGAGCTTTGTTTTTTACAGGTGACAGGTCTCTTCCCATACAACTAATATCCAAACGGTATTTTGAAGCTATACCTGTATAGATAGTATCAATATGTATGGTTTTTTCATCCTGTCCCATATTTAGCATAGAACGATGCATGATTTCATCCAAGGTAGCCGCCCCAGTGCCAACCCCTCCTACCCCTACTGCAGCCAGTGGTGGACCAGGAGAAGGCTGCTGCAGGGGGAGGGTATGGTGCTCCCAAAACACACGGTAGTCTGTACGGTCCCCCTGAATCTGCCCTTTCTCCCCACCCACCTGGCTGTGCTTTCTCTGGAAGCGCCTGCATTTGTGATTGAGAGTGGGAAGACGTCTGCTTTTACACACTGGCTTGAATATTCAGCTTTGTTGCCAGTTTATTATTGTGCTTCAGGCCTCGTTAGAAGTTTTGATAGAAGCGTGTGCATATAAATATAGTCATTAACACATTTATTATTTGCAAATTTACACTTAAGTTTGGCTATTAAATAAACAAATGGGAACAGCCTGTACCAGTATTACTAAACTGCCTGAAATATTAATTTCAGTGAGGTTTTGCAGTGCTGAAAACTGCTGTAACTGCATTCAAATCAATGTTACCATGCAATTTAGTGCAATTTGAAAATCTGGCCACAGTATATATTATTCGATAATAATTTGGGGAGGGAGTTTTATTTATTCATTTGAGGACGAACTCAGAGAAGCCTAGATTTAAAAAAAAAAAGTGAAATAACCTATAATTAATTTTACGTACAATGCACATCTCAGTAGCATATACCATAAACCAGTATAAAAAACTAGCCCCTAGAAATCTTCTTTTTCTTTAACAAAAATATGCATTTGTATAGCATACAAAGTGTGACTCCATCAAAAATAATAAAGTTTTTGTAAGCTGTTTTCATACTGTGAGAAGGCGTAAAGGACCATGTTGGAGAAGAACAGCATAGAGAAGCGGTGGGTAGAGGTTACTTAATATCCCTGTTGACTGGCTAGCCCAGAAAGGGAGACCCAAAAGCAGAAGAGGGTGCTTAGGGTGGCTCCTGATGGGACTCTCGTAGGAGCGATATGTCAGTCCCTGGTCAGCGTGTAGAGAAAGACACTCATCTCTTCTGCTCATTTCAGATGTTCTTGGAGATTTTCATATATATATGTATATATTTTATATATACATATTTATATATAAAAATATATTTATATATATAAAATATATTTTTATATGTAGACACACACACATGCATACAATAACAAGGAATGCACAAATTTAGAAAGTAATTTCCATCCTACTGCAGTGAAAATAGAGTTTTGTTATTGGCACCATGTTGGTAGTATGCTTTGAACACAATATTACCAAACGCTCAAGGCTTTGCATCCTTAAAGGAAGCAGTTGATTCTTCCCTTTCCACCGCAAGGCAGGGGAAGTGTCACTGTCCCTCTGTTACTGCAGGAGACCCCAGCTTGCACTCAAGTTAAATGTCAAATTGAGCACTCGCAGTAGGGGAAGACTCAGTGTTCAGGAACTTTAGGGACATGTGCGTGGACTGCCGTCCTGTCCTGGGAGGAAACCCCAGGGCTCAGCAAGGCAGGGGTGAAACGCTTCGACCACCACGGAAGCTGGTGGACAAAACCCAAAAGTTCCCTGGGAGTTTCGTGGCTGTTCGATGCAGGCAGGATCCTGGTTTTACAGGTCTTATCTGTAATGATTTGGGGGTGGGGAGACTGTTGGCTTTTCCAGACCTGCTCTGCCTGGCAGCAAGTGTGCTCTTGCTGTGCTGCACTATCATTACCTATTCATCAGAAGCAGTGAGAGTCAGCTGCTCGGTCCTCTGAGTGTTCTGCCTTCCTTTAATGTATTCCTAAATTGCTTAAAAGTTTATTTGTAGCTGTAATAGCCTGTACTATCCTAATTTGTCTGCATATTTGTAAAATCATATGTCAGCAGCCATCAAAATCATTGAAATCATTGCAACATATTTCAATTATATCCCTTTGATGCTGGTAAAGACTGTTTAAGAATAAAATAACAATCCTGCACTTAATGCAATCAAAGTTTCCTCAAAACTAGTTTATACCATCATCACGCATTCAGTATGGTTGAAAACATTTTGTGTAATGCTATTACAGTGACTTGCCAGTGAACAATACAAGTTAATACTGATTTTAACATACACAAGTGATTCCTTAAATCCCCAAATGGTTTATGAAAATTTCAGTGTAGTCTTACAAAAGAATGCGTGGATGTGAGCTGGATAGCATGCAAAGAACAGTAGATTCTTCCATTCCAGTATACAACATGATATATGGTATATTTGTTTATCTTACTGACCCTCCAGGTAAACAGATTCATGGCTCTATAAATATTTGACATGGTTTCTTTTTTCTTTTTTTTCTTTTTCTTTCTTTTTTTTTTCCAAAGAAGATCACAGAAGTGAGTCTTTAAGGCTCTATCTGCACTGTGAAAATTCATAAAGTAATTCCCAGGGTTAGCAGTGATAGGAGTCTTGGTACTGACAATGCTTCGTACTCAGACCTATTTTTAGTACCACTTCACTTCACTGTAATGAAAACTAGCTGCGTTGAGTAGCAATGGGGATTTCTCCACCTGACCTCATCCTCTAACCTCGTTGTGACTGTTTTAATTTCTGAGCTCCTATAGGAACTGTGTTCCGACCAAGCTAAGGGGGAAGACATGGAGAAGAGAGATCTGTAGTTCATGGTGAGGGGAAGTGCTAACAAGGTTGGTTGTTTAATTGTTTGTTTGGTTTTTTAAATCAGACCTGAAAGTGTGCTTGCACTGTAAAAGTAGAAAGCCAAAGAAGAGGATTAGTTAAATAAAGAAATAAAGAGGGCTCAGGAGGGAGATCAGAAGAAGAGGTATGCGAGGGCCATGCAAGGAGAATGGAGATCCCACCTTGCAGTCCAGATCTGCACAGATCAGCTGGGTCAACTGGGAAGGGAAAGCCTCTTCCCACCATTGATGCTTGCCCTTCTTTGCTGGAGCTGGTGATTTTACAAGGTCTATATAAGCTGGAGAGTAGTATATACAAAGAACTCTGAGATCAAAAAATCATTTTACTTGTAAGCCTCCAAGCAACAGCAGACACTAGTAAATCTGAGTCACTAGTAAAGGAGGCTAGATTTGCATTAGTGACCTGTGGTGAAAAATTCCATATGTGACTGATGCTCCCTGGAGAGATGCATTGCCTTTTCCCCTGTGTGGTTGTTAAGCAAAAGTTACATTTTTATCTCTCCAGCTTATGCATTAAGTGCTAAGGGAAGGAAGATATAGAAGATATGCAGAAGAAATACCTTGCTCTAAAACTCTGCAAACTTGCAAATATTTGTGCAGCCTTTCATTTTCTCGATTTTTCCCTAATTTTTTTGAAGTTAGAGTTTGCTGTGCAAGAAAGACTTGGCACCCAGGCTGCAATGTGAAATTGCGACCAAAAAGGAGTTCTTGTTGCTGCCTGGTTTTTTTTCCAGCCTGAGAGATACAAAAGCACCAAGGGGCATACTGATGTTATAACTACGGATGTCCAGCAAGCACTGCATCTGAGCTTTGGGCAGGAAAGGAAGCGTGAGTGCAGGAACTGCCCGTCTTCTCTCTGGTCTGCTCTCACCTTCCTTTCCCTTCTGAAACCCCCATTAGCTGGTCCATTGCCGCTTCCTTTTGGACCGATTCATGCATGGAGTGTTGTTTCCCCTGCCCAGAGGAGGGGGGAACGTGGCCCTAATGCCTTCATCCCATTGAATTCAGCAGAGTAGATGGCTTTGCATCCCCTGCTGCGTTTAGTTCACCCATTGCCACCCTTTCTTCTCCCTGGGGTGCCAAGGGGGGGTTGTGTGCTGAGTCAGCACACAACACGCCTCCTGCGTGCACGGCACTCGTGTGGGCACACCCAGGCACGCTCAAGTGCCACTGCAGCGTGTGCCTCAAAGCACAAACAATTCCTCTCTGAAAATTGCTTTGAGACTGTAAATTGCTTTTTTGATCCTTTGGGATGAAAAGTTCTATATCTGTGTGTTATTATTAATGACAGTAAATTATTCTGGAGGCGGTGGGTCTGCTTCGGTTCCTATGGAGCAAAATGAGTAAGCGCTTTCCCATGACTACACTCAAAATGCGAAATACCGTCGGGTGAGCCTCGTGACCGGGCAGCCTGATGCTTCACCGCCGTGCGTGCGTTTTGCTCGCTGAAAACACTGCGAGAGAAGGCGCCCCGAAGAGCAGGCGCACAGTACTGCTGGGGGCACGCTGCCAGGCCGCAGGGCTAGCGCTAGCCCTGCGGCTCGCTGGTAGCCTTTGCAGGGAGCTGGCTCTACCAACACCCTCTTTGAGAGGCTTGCTGAAGTCCTGGCTTGGTGGCTGAAGCCTTTCCACCGTTTGTTTTTCTGGGATCTCTTCCAGTTCCTCTGAATCAGCCTCTTGTTTGCCCACCTTCCCCCCGGCCTGTGCACGGGCTTGCGGCACTCCCCGGCCCTCTGCCGCTCGCTCGGCTCATGCAGGGGGTTGTTTGGGGCCAAGGAATGATTCAGAGTCAAATTTTGGTAATGGACAAAGCGGCCGTTAACTCCATCACCAACTTTCGGCAACAACCTTGTCTCCTGTTTTTTCTAAAACACCAAAGTTCATTACTGCAAGTTCAAGAAAGAAGAAATAAGCCCCTACACTGTAATCAGTGGCTATGGAGAAGCTTGTTTTTTCTTACACCGCTGCTGACTTTTAAATACTCAGGATTTATTGTTTTGAAAGGTGCCCTGTCCAAAGGCACATTTCAAAAGGGAGAGGGACTGACGGTGCTTAACTTGTGTTCTGGTGCTTTGGGAGCACCGTTAACAAAGTGAGCTTCGCAAAGATGCATTTCAACTAGGAACGATAGAAATGTTTAGCGTGATAGATCTGTGGCCAGGCACGAGCAGGAACAGCTTTGCGCAGGCTTGGGAATGGGAGAAGTGGAGGGATGACAAGTCATGTAACGGCAGATTTGTGCAGCAGTTCTTTTCCTTCTGTTTTTATAGTAAGTGAGAGGCTATGGCAAACCGTTTTGTGCCAGGGAGCCTGTTTTCTGAAAGAAGTTCAGACGCTGTGGAGAAAAAAAGCAAAAAACAGTTGTGAACCACCCCTCAGCCACTTTATACCAAGTTTTCAAGGCTGAACTAAAGCCAAATCATAAAAAGGGCTCTCATTAATTACTGTAATTTCATGCAAAATGCATTTATTTACTAATCTGAGAACAAACTAGGTGAGAAGGCCAAAAAAAACCCCACAAAACAAAAAAACACCAACAACTTTTTTTTCTTTCTACAGAACCTAAAGGGAATGAGATAGCTGATGCTTTGGCAAGAGAGGGGTGGAAAGGGGCCAGGGGCGTAGCGGTGGATTTATCCAGGTCTAGCACAGGGTGGTCCTATTTCATGGCAAGCACTCCTAGGTGGTCTTGCAATACAGCTGCTGATAATAACTAGCCCAAGAAGTGGATGCCCACTGCTCGGTGAGGCCGTAGCCCTGTGGCACAAGGTCTCTGGCAGCAGTGCCATCCGAAAGGGGACATGCAGCCCCCCGCTCCTGCCTCGAGCTGCGTGTGTCACCCCTGCGGCTCGGCCAGCTGGGTTCAAAACCACTTGCGAAGCTGGTATTGATGCCAAGGCCACTGTACTCTGCAAACTTGGCTTAGGTATGTGGAGCCCATAGTTGTTTGCTCATGTTTTCTTAGGTAATAAAGTACTTCTTGGCCCTGTGTGTGCACGTGTCCCATTTTCACACTTGCGTGCGTGCCTCTTCCAGGAGTGCAGAGATGGCTAGTTTTTTAATGGTAAGCTGACAATAAGCTGATAAGACTGTCCTTCTGGATATACTTTTCTACCAGTCTGAAAGGAAAAAAGTGCAGTCAGTCCTCTGGAGATCAGGAAAATATTCTGAACAACAGAAAACTCTTTTTCCTTTCTTTAAAAGAAAATGGTGAAGAATACAGCAACTGCAGGCTTTGGTTGCTGGGGGTCTGCTGGGGGAGATTTGGTAGGAAATTCTTTGGGAGGGTTTGGTGGAGAGTATTACAGCTGAAACATATAATTTCTCTAAAGAAGGCTAGAAGAATGATAAAAGGAAATTCCTTTTTACCCAAGCCATTGAGACGCAGCACTGAGAAGAAGAAAAGAGGGGTTAGGTTTTATGCACCTTTTTTCTTCTTTTGCATAAACATTTGTATGAATTTTCAAATGCATAAACACAGGTTTTTGATCCAGCAAATGCTGGGCTAGGTACTACCCACTCCATGCCTATGTGTTGGCAAGAGACAGGAAGGGAATAATGAGAAGCTATAGAAGCATTTTCTTTTTCATAAAGCTGAGAGTCCTTGTCTGAAGAGAGCTCTGTGAGTTCAGCATCTGGGCAGCTTTCCCATCTTCTAGGAGTGGGAGCATAGGTAAGATAACCAGGGGAGCAGTTATGAGCTCTCCTGGATCTGTTCTGAATTGCACAGATGGCAGATTGTGATCCCAGGCTCAGATGTAGCACTGGGTGTGGGTGTGCCTTTGAAAGATGCTAATTCGGAAAGCTGGCGTGGTTAGTTTTAAGAGATGTTCTTGCAGACAGATGTAAACGATGGGGATAGTATGGTTCACTGTAGCTGTTGTTGTTTGGGACTACCAGTGTAATCAAATATAAATATATCAAATATAAAATACTGTCTAATTGATGGGATTTTCATCTTAGAGGCCAGATCCTCCATGGAATTGCTCCGTTTTAACCACAGCTTTCAAGGACAAGAGGTAAATGGATAGGAAATGCAGCTTACTGCAAGATGCCATATCATCACGGAAAAGGTGGGTATAATAAAAAGACTAAACCACACTAACTAGACCACATCTTGACTGTGGTGTTCTTCATTCAGAATTTAATGTCTGTTGCAGCAAAACATCCTTAAAAATGTTAGGCTGGCATACAGGTATTTACAGGCTTCATCAGTAAAATGGAAGAATATGGGTCCAAAGAACTGGTGATATTATTGAAGGCTCTAAACTAGACCTCAGGGACAATAAAGAGATCAAATTTGCATGGATGATTTTTTTTTTTTTTTTTTTTTTTGAGAACTGACTGCACTTTTCCTCCACTCAAAGATAGGAGGAGTGGATGGCCAGGGACCTATTCTCTTTTTGCCTCTGATTTTCTTGATTTAATCTTTCTTACTGAGACAAAAATGAAGGAACCGTTTGCCTCTTTTTGTAGAGAACAGTTTAGTATGACCTAACAAGAGCATTAACAGAATAGAGGTTGAAAATTGTAACGATAAAGTAGACCACTAGTAATCTATTCACGTGGCATTGCGTATGGTGGTTTTTTTTTTTTTTAAAAAAAAGAGTAAGCCATGCAGTTGGTCTAATTATTAGGAAATTAAGAGTGAAAGGGAAGTCAGGCAGAACTGTTCTACTCGGAGGGAAGCAAACATATGGAATAAGTTGTTGAGCAAAGCTATTAAAACCAGTATGTGAGTTACAGAGAGACAAAGAGGGTGATGTGTTTATTGTGAACATGGGGGGGGTTCTGAAAACACAGAAACAGATGCAAGGGAGGGTGGTGAAATAAATTTGAAGGGGATGGACTAGATTCTGAGGGCATAGTGTCCTTTTCTTATGTGATGAGTTTGTACACATGAGGTAAGGAAGAAACTTATTTTTACATTGAAATTCGAAGTTAACTGGGTGCTTTTAAAAAATAAAGGAGTATGGAGATGGAAACCTTAATTTTTCTTGCAGCTACTGTTTCAAGAGTTTCATTTCACATCCACTAGACCTTTGTCGGACTCTGGTGACACTGGTTTCAGTGGACCCGGGTATTTTATACCAGCCAGTAGGTCCTTGTGCAGGTCTGCCCTTCCTTCTGAAGTCAATGGCTGTCCTGTTGCAAAAAAAGATCTGCTGATGCTGTGATTCTGGTGCTTCGGCAAGATCCACAGCAGAAGCAGAAACCATATGATGAGGGTGTCGTCTTCACAGCGCTCTGCATGTAGAGGGTTCAGCCCTGCCCTGAGAGACCGGCTCTGCTGGCCTCAGTGAGACTGCTCAGGCGAGGGATGGGCAGCCTGTACAATTTAGAAATTAAGCATCCTTGTGACACGGGGAATTAATTGGGAATGAGCCCTGCCTTTCCAAGAACTGGTCAGGATGCTTGCTTTTTTCCTCCCAGTTTCAGGAAAAGTGTGGCGTTTCTTTAAACGGGAATTTTAATGATCTTAGCACTGCCAGGGCATCCAGCTTCCAGTCCTTCCTCTCCCTGCAAAATCGACCTCTTCCAGGAGACAGCTCTGATCACGAAGATAAGGCTGTTTTGTGAGAAAGCATCCCCTGCCCCCTGGGGTCTCCTTTGTGAAGTGTGCTGAAATGAAGAGCAGGAGGACAGATCCTTTGGTCCAAAGCGATAGCGAGAAAAAAAGGAAGCATGACCTGAGTTCCCCTTATTACGGCTCCGAGCACAGAGATCCAAGGGCCCGGGTCTGGTCTTTGCCCCCATGCCTTTTTTTCCCTTGATGTGGAACAATCCCATAAGTGTGATAGCTAGTCTGTGGGTATCCTAGCAATGATACGTGCAGCTGGGAAAGACTGTCTGCTGCTTTGCATCAGAAGTCTCCTTATTTTGTGATTAAAACATCACAACATAACATCAATCTCTGCATCCTCTCTTAGGTCTCAGAAATTCCTGGCTTCTTGACCAAAAAGTCAAGCTAATATTTAAGGTTTCTGATAGATTGTTCACTAATACAATTAAAAAGTGCATAGTGAATAACATAGTGTAGGAAATTTTTCACTTTTAAGATTTGTCTTTTTTACAAATTGATAGCAAAGACCATATTTGAAAAGTCATAGCAAGCCTTAGTCTGGGAAAAGCCAGCCCCGGTTGTGAGCTGGGCCCAGCCACAGTAGAATTTAGTCTCTCGTCATCTTTAAAAAATTTGCCTGTTTCCCAAGAAAAAAAATTCATCGATCCTCTGTTTATTTCTACATCTGCTGGAACCATTTTCTATTGGATGATGTGTGAGCTATGATTAATTAGTTGCTTTCGTTTCGGCTTTAAGGTTTGTGCAAGTGAGAGTGGGAAGAGGGGGTTTGTGTGCTGGTCTTCTGCCAGGGGTTGTCATTCACGTGGTTGACAACTCCATCTCTCTAGAAGGCCATATAATAATGTATTTCAAAATAAAAAGTCGGTTAAGGGGACATTCATCACTTTGAGAGCATGTTCAAAGGGAGTGTCAGGCATGTAATTCAAGAGTGCTTCAAAGCAGGGCTCCTGAGAGAAGAATTAACAGGAGAGAAGCACAGCCAGTACTCCCCGTGTCCTTCCCTACCTAACTTTTCCTAATGGGAGAGACACGGCTTTTTGTCTCCGTCTCAAAGACTCCAGGTTCATGGTTACCAGCCGTGCCTGAGCACCACTGCCTGTTAGCATGAGCACAAGTTCAGCTGGCCGGCGGTGCCCTTCCTTCTGTGCCACCTTTCCTTGGACAGGAAGGGACAGCGCTGATCTCACTCACAGTATTTTCGCACTTGAAATGGCTCCATTAATATGACATCGGTGTGAGGCAAGCACGGGGTCCGGAGCATGCTTGCCAGCTGGTACCTCGCACTCCCATGGTAAGAAAAGGCAGCAGATGTGGTGATGTGGTGTGTGCTGTTGATTCGACAGCAGCAGATGTTGCATCCCTGAATCACTGGCACACTTCTGCTTTAGAGCCTGACCTCATTCTTGATGGTCACCTCACTCTCACTCCCACCACTACAGCTGCCATTCAAAGATGAAGTTTTGGGGTCCTGGCACAAACTGGGGGTGTTTTGCTATGGCCATGAGACCCCACTCAGTAGCCCAGGACCTAGCCACAATCACATGAGTGTTAAGAGGGGTACTTGAGTCCTTCAGAAAACTGAGTACTTTTGTGTTTTCTGAATAAGAAAACAGGGTGAAACTAGCATGTGTTAAATTGCTCTTAATGCTGGTTGAGGATGATTTTATCATTTCTTGTCTCAGTCTTTAAATTCAACTTGCCATTTTTTCCATGACATTGCTTTGGACCAATGTAAAGACATTATTTCTCTCATCTTGCTGTTTCTGTGCAACATGCCTGCTGTTCTGGATCTCAATCTGGGTAGAGTCTTCCACTGTTCTGTGACAAATGTGTATTTCGGTCTCGCCATGATCTTATCTAATATCTCCATCGATGCATAGAGCCAATGGGAGTTTTAAACCCAACTTCTCTTGATTGTATTAGGAATAGGAATGCGTCTTAGACGCATTTGTGCCTTAAGTGGAATGCTGTTTTCTGAAATTCTTGTCACTTTGCGTCCAGGCACATACTGCGTGTCAATGTTTCTGGGCAGAAGACTTCAATGATTGCTGTATGCTATCCCCAAACCAAAAATGTCTGACAACTGCAGGCAAGAGGATCAAGGTGCTATTGGTGAAACTATAGGTTGTTTTCACCTTTAGATAGCTGGTAAATGAAAATTGCTCTCCAGTTTCTCAGAGGGATGTGTTAGAAACTATTAGCTAAAAGCTTCCTGCCTGACAGCATTAATTTCCTATTCATTTCATTAAAGGGACATTTTTTGAGAGACTTGTCAATTGCAGCATGCTCCTAGCAGAATAATAGCTTCAAGGAAAACATGTAATAGCTCTCCTTAATCAAAATAAGGGCAAGTTGTTGTTTATCCAGCTGAAGAGCTGGGGATCACTAAAGCTTGATTTCTGTTTTTCACATTAAACAATTGCACATTTTTTGAACTATGTTTTCAGAGAAACATGGTTATATTTCAGTAAAGTACATGCCTATTTGGTTATTTGTTTGTCCTGAACATGTTTCTGCTTCTGTTTCCTTTCTTATTCCTATACTGGACTCCTTGTCCATGACCTTCCTTGACTGTGACACGTCAGCCAAAAAGAAGCAACCTTGAACTGTTGGATAAAACAGAATTCTGCCCCTGTGGGATAATATAGCAGATAGTATCATTGTTTAGAGAAAAGCTGCTGATAAAACCTCTTGACAGAGCTGAATGATTCTTGTCTTAGTCATGTAATGGATCAGGTGGGAGTTTCTGCTGGTGCTTGTGCTGTGATGCTCAAGATCAGTTCATGCTAACTCTACAGATGTAAATAATGAACACAAGGTAGCAGGAGATCCAGAATGAGGCCACTGATTCTGGTGGGGCTTTTCAGAGAAAAGTGGATGCAAGCTGGCTGGAGATAGCTAGGACTGTGATCTTCAAAGATGTTTTTGATACCAAGTCTAGATCCCCATGGGTATTTAGAAAACAGAGTTCATTTAAAATTAATGTGCCAAAAAAAAGGATTTTTTTTTTTCTGGCATACCATTTTCCTGCTTAGTTTGGCCTATGTCTGCTTTTAATTGGGTTTTAGACAGTTTGTACTGTGGAGTTGTGATTCCTCTTGCATTATCTTCTCTGCACTTTCCAATCAAGAACAGTTTTATTCTGTGTTCCTGCAGGCTGTAGGTTTAATTAAACCTCAGAACCTCAGTTTACCACAAAGGGTTTCATTTTCATTATAAATAAATAAAACAAAGCAAAGAGAATTTAAATAAAATAGAATAAATACATTTCTGAAATAACACAGCAATTTAGTAGCTGTAATCCCTTGCTTATTGCTTGTGTTCTTATGAGGACTGTCAGCATACTACGGCGTATCTTCGTACCTCCCAAAACCTGGGTGCTTGTGCTCTTTCCTAAAAGACTAAGACACAATAAAGCTCGGGACTATTTTTTGAAAGTTAAATACATGAAGAGAATTTTTTGGAGTATGTACTGTGTTGGATTTTCAGAAATGCAGATGATTTCCATCAGTAAATTTGTAGTGTGATGGTTGGGTGGAGGCAGGATGGGTTATATGGAGGTGGGGCAGGACGATAGTGTTACTGGTTGCAAACTATCATGAGCACTGGCTTTTCCCTAAAGGAGTCTGTCAGCATTTCTAGCCTGTCTGTATAGACTCCCCTGGAAAAGGGGAAAGTAACAGCCCTCTCTGCATATTCAGATTGATGTGTACCTTTCAGTTGGCTTCCTTGCTCTGGTCCAAGAAATGTATTTACAGGTCGCAGGGTGGCAGGGAGTCGGAGCAAAGAGCTGGGGCCTCTCCATGTCATGGTAGAGGGCAGGAAACTTGTGATTAGCAGTGCAACAAAATCATACTTTTCAGCGCTAATGGCTGACTTTACTAATAGTGGTGTCAATGCACATGGGGAGGAGCAGAACGAAGAAATAATTGAGTAAGCCATGAACAGCAGTAACGTTCCCCAGAAATAGCTTTTTTTCGTAGATATATGAAGTGTGGCGTGCGGTGCTCTTGCCTATATTGCATTCTCCATCTGGCTGGTTACTGAAAGCTCAGATTCTCTTGGGCTTTTCTGAGTTATTTACTTTAATATTCTGCCTTTTATAGAAAAGATTATCTTACAAACTGGATTCTTCATAGTGGATAGATTTTTATGGTTTAATCCTGTTTTTGATATCTAATTCTATTTTTTCCCCTTGAATTTAATATCAATTCCCCTGACACACATGTATAAACATGCACAGGATTTCATGGGGGGGTTTTTTGTTGTTGTTTTTTTTTTTTTGTGGTAGTGTCTCATGCAGAGATTCTTTTCTTACCACACTTGATTAAGAAATAGCTCCTGTGGGATTCAGAGAATTGTTCTATACCTCCAGCTTAGGGACCAAGAAATCACTGTGCGCCTTGTTCCCTTTAAATGGGGACTACAGCCAAAGCCCAATTAATACAGACGGAATCCTTCCATTGATTTCTGTTATCTCTTGGTCAGGCTGTCTGTCTTTTATGCTTCATTATCATTATCACTGAGCATGTCATAATACATGTATTTATCCTACTACGTGCCTGTGAGGTAAGGAAGCAATAGTCTTTCCACTTTATCGATGGGGATTTGAAGTACAGTGAGATGAAGTGCTTGATCTGGAAAGAGACTGAATTCAGTTATTGAAGCCCTGGTTTAGATAAATTCCAACGTATTGCCACCAAAAGGCTCTGCCAAGTGGCTGTAGGTGCTGGTGAAATGTATGTATCCTTTATGCAGATGGTGCAGTTCATGCGAAGCACTGTGGAAACAGTTCTGGGAGCACAGCTTGGGATTCAGGACTAGCCCTCCTGGGATGATGGCCTTAAGTGAGGACAGCAAGTCTGCTTTGTCTCTCTCTCTCTCTCCCCCTGCTCTTTTTCTACTGGGTACACAGCTTAGCATTATGCTTAGTGGCATACATGCAACGAGAGTAAAATCCACCCTGCACAGAACATTGCTTGGTGGCTGTAGGACTCTATCGACAAATTATGGACCCAAATTATCTGGAACTGAGCCTGGGTAGTGAATGACCAGTGACATATTGTTCTGCTTTGTTCCTGTGAGATTTCTTTCAAGACATTGGCTCTTCAGAAGAGGGTTCAGGGTTGGAAAGCCCTAAACTAGCAATTGTGGATTTGGGGTTTTTTTGGTTTCTTTTAGCTGGAAGGTAATTGGTCTCCAGAATGGCTGGTGACAGGATGCTTTGGGATGCTTTGGGTTGCACTGCAGGACATGCTTAGGATGGGAGGAAGAACATCTTCCAAAGTGTAGCGAAAGTACAACAGCTGGAGTTTTGTCAGCCTTGGGGTCTTCCTCTATCCCACTCATCATGCTCCCTGGTACAGCACTGCATTATGCAGTGAAAGATGGATCTCTTCTGGTTTAGGTATTTAATTTTATGCAGGAAAATAATATTTTTTTTCTTTTCTCTACTTTTTAAGATGTCTGTGTAAAGGTCCCGTAGTGCCTTAGGCAAATCGCTGTGAGATTTAAAGCAGAAAGCTTAGGACTCTGTTTAGTCTTCCCATTAGGCTGAAAGGGGTTTAGATTTCCACTGATTGACCACTGAACCCTCCCTTCCTCCCTCCCCCCACCAGCTCCACTTCTCTGGCCCAGATCAATGTCAGTAGTTAAATGGATCGGTTATTTGAAAGCTGTCTGTTGACCTTTCCTTCATGATTGATTGCATGAAAAGTGCACAGGAGTGTGGCTTCCAGCTAGGCAAGCAGTCACTGCTGACGGCTCTCTTTCACCACTCCCCATAGCCCACTAAGATTTCCCACAGAGGAATAGGCTGCCTGCGAAGATGCCAGACCAGAGAGTGCTCTCAAGTAACCATAATGAAGCTGAAAGCCAGCTCTAGTCTTCCTCAATGGCCGAGAGGAATTATTTATGAAGAGGAGACCAGGGCTGAGTGGTTTACTGGCCTTCAAAAGACTTCCTGACCGGAGGTCTGGAATTGGAGAGCCACAAGAGCCCTGGGTAGCAGTTGCCTACGGGTATTGGCAGGTGTCCTACCAAAAATGAAGAAAGAGGACAAAACCAGGGCCATCTCTCTCTCTCTGGTACACACATCAGCATGCACTTGCCATCTCATGCGCTCGCCACCTTGCACACGTGCTGTCCTAGCCCGGAGAAATAATTAACTTTTCTATCTTTCGATATGCTTTTGAAATACAAAAAACAGCCTGCAGTAGCAGATGCACAGAATTAGTCTTCATGCAACTCTTCTTTCTTATGCTTTCCCAGTATAAAACTAATGTTGTCAGAGCTTTAATTTGCTTTAAATCTCCTGTAACCAATTCCATGGTAACAGGTTTTGATTTCTGGCATATGGAACATTTTAGTTACTCCTGATTGTTAGCATTATGAATAATAAACCCACCTTTTAACTCTTAAAATAAAGTTTGACAGTGCAGTAAGTGACGTTCTGTTTGCACAGAAGCAGAGAATACAAATTACCCCAAATCAGGTAATGGGAAGCTGATGTATGATGATTATGTTGTTTCATCACCCAGTTTTTTAGTAGGTTGTGTAGGATCAGTAATTCACTGCATGATCTCCCTTTTAAATCACTTTCTTAATAAACATGTAACAACACTAGCCTGATGTAGGGCACAGCATGACTCTATGCTTAATCTATATTTTACAAACCAGCAATACACCACAAGTAATGAAAAGGTTCATAATGTCAACGCTTGATTCTGATTATCAGGGAATTGCTTTCTGTAGAACGTGGGGTGACATGGAGAGCTGGAGAGGAGGGTGGAGCAGGCTGAGAATTGGGCTTTCTGCTGATAAGTACCATGTACCAAAGCCTGGGCTGGTACATGAAATGACTATTGTAACCTAGGTTAGTGGTGGATGCTGGGCAATTTGGCAACTGGAACAAAAGTTGTGTCTTTTTGATGGCAATGACTTGCCATCAACTGGCTTCTCTGTTGCCCATCAGTGCTTTTCAGCTCTGCCACTGCAAGGTGGTCGTGCTGAAGGGTTAGCCTTCACCACTCACAAACAGTGGAGAAAACAGCTTGTGGAGGAGCTCTGAAAGGCACAAGCTGGGAGTGAGGAATGAGTGAGTCTGTCTGCTGGAGGCTGAAGAGGTCTTGGGAGCCTTAGAGAGGTCAAGAGTGTGATCCTGCTCCCCAGGGAGGGAAATACTTGCAGTCTGCTGTATTAATCCTTGGCAAATGGTGTGGTAGAAGGAAGGGCAAACAGAGCTGAAAATGTAAGACCTACCTCTTGAGAACTGCTACCTGTGTAATAGCCACCCTAAGTTTCAGCTGCTGTAACTCAGCACCAGCAGATGAAGACAATATAAGCCAGGTTCAAGTCTAGGTAAGGCTGCTACAGGTAGTTTCACTACATTACATGTACGACAACTTTGGATGAAAAAGCCACTGATTTGAATATGATTCCCATGTTCAAACATGGGAATGCAGAGGGCTTGGGAATAGTGCTTTGTAGTATTTATGACTGACTAACTTTGTCCTCCTGGCTGCTGGAGTCTGACTTGGGGTTACCACAACTGGTGTCGTGCTGTGCAGGTCCCAGCAATGGGGCTGAGCTGGTCAGGCTGAGCTGGAGAAGCACATGACTGCCCAGGTCTGCAGCCATCCCCAACTGCTGGGACAGAGTGGGCAGAACCAGGCCACCTGGCTCTGCTTTCCTGCTCAGCTCTTTTACCAAGGTGGTGTGGAGAATCTAAAGAGAGCATCTCTAAGTCAGTTTAATGTCCACTGGGAGAGTGCCTTCGTCTTTCCAACAAACCTTCAGGTTTTGTTCCAGTAATTCCCTTTCTTATATTGTTTTTAAAACAGATACTTTTTTTCTGGAATTAAAAAAAGAAACCTATAGGGACATTCTTCTGTTGCAAAGATGGGATGAGGGCCTTTAATAGGGCTAGAACCTACAGACCTATCAAAGAAGACATTTAGAATTACAAAGCTGTTCATGGGAGGATTAATTGCTTGGGAGTAGCCAGTAACCATTGGTTTGGGTGGTTGGGGTTTACAGGGTCAAGTCTCCATTCTGTCTGACTTGGACACAGGACTTGAATTTCAGTTTCTACTGAAAAACACCCACTGAGTGTCCTGACTATTGGCTGTGTGGGTTCATTTCTGAATCAGAACTTTTATCTTTGATCTGAAGAAAGGACTGGCAAAGGCTTCAGAGAAATAAACTTATTTCATCAAGTTGTTTTCATTATGGATACTATGCCAATTTTCCTTTGGGAGGGAGTGAAAGAAGTCTGAAAATTTCCAACTAACCTAATAAAAAATGAAACAAAATACAGATGTCATATTGGTACCCACTTTCCCTCCTTTCCCCAAGGATCCTTTCATTGCCAAAGCTGAGATACAATGATGACTCTGCAACAAGCACTGGGGCAAATCCTTATCCCAAGCCTAGTGTCTTTACATGGTCGTTCAGACCCGGTACTAAAGGGAGTCCTTGTGTCTACCACCAGTCTTGCCAGTTAGAGCCCATGGACAACTTCCAAACACAGGTTTACAGCTCGGGGAAGCAATTACCCAGGGTCACTGCAACGCCTTGTTGGTGGGGAGTTATTCCTAGCAGAGTACTGTGTAGTTCCTACACAGGGTCTCACAGTGTGCCCGAGATAACAGCACCTTACCTTCGAATAAAACTAGGGTTGATGAAGAATTGCTTTGGTAGCTGAACAGAAATGAAGAGGATGCAAAGCTTTGCCCCTTCCTTTCTTCTTTCCACGTAGCACAGCTGCCCTTAGCTTTCCTTCCCACCCAGCCCTGGGTGCCTGACTGTTCCCAGTGTCATGGTGCTCTGCACCCACGTATCTGCAGGGAATGCAGCCATCCTTTCCACAGCATCCCCCCCTCCAGCTACCTGACATCTGATAGACTGGAGAGTGAATATGCTTTCCTGTCCACTGCCAGTGCAAGGATGACACCAGATTTTGCAAATGACCCTTTCATCCCTCATGGAAAACTCTGGGTCTGGGCTTCAGGTTTCAGCAGTTTTATTTCCCAAACGGGTCTTTCCCAATAGGTATGCAGAAAGCAGAAGGTTGATGGAGGACACACAAGAGCTATTTAACTCCCTACCATCTTAGTATAATGGCCTGCACCAGTGTGCTGTCTTGAAAGGGGAAAAATATCAGGCAATCTGGTTTGTTTTCATTTAGAGGGAGAAATGGAGTCATTTTGAAAGATTAAGTGATATACCTATGGCTGGGCAGGGGGTCTGACCGGAGCTCAGACCTGAATTTACTGTTGCCTGGTCATGTAACTCGAGCTCAAGACTTTTTCTAACCTTTGAATAAAACGTGTTCAAAGCCAAACAGTTACAATTCTTTCTGGCATGGCTTCTTTCACATCATCCTAGTAAATCCAAGGATATTAGAAAGTTTAAGAATAAACCCAGGTCACAATATCCTGCATTTTCCTGAAGTCTCCTAGTGAGTTTTGAGAACATAATTTCTATTTTATCATGGTGAAAAGTAGCACCTGCAGTGGGTTTATTTCTTTGCAAATGCCAAATCTAATGTTTCAAAGAAAGCTCAAGATGAAATGAAAATGAGAGCAGAAGGGTACATAGCTGTCATTAGCCTTAAGATCTGTTTATGAAAACCCGAGATGACCTACAGCTTTAAATGACATTGATTGGCATACTTTAACTTTGTGCTAATGGACTAATGACTTGCAAAGCTCTGAACATTCAAAGGAAAAAAAAAAGGACTGGCATATGTGAAAGATGTTGATTGCAATCTGTGGCATTCAGCTGACTTTTCCAATAAGTGTTAAATATGCAGGATATTGCATAGAATTGTAATTGTTGCTATTTAAAAAAATTTAAATAATTCCTCAAATAACAAAGTCTTTTGTCTTTAGTGCCAGGAATACAAGAAGTTGAAATGAATACTTTCAACTGTAGCCTCTGGACACTAGAGGCAAATCTTGCTACAATTAAGCAGCACGTAGTGTCTGAACAGTCCTTCTAAATCTTTAGTCTAAAGGAAAGTGTACTGAGGGAATAAAGCTAAAAAATTATGAGAAAATCCCTTCTTCCTCCTGCTGCAGAACACATACCAACTACCTTTGATTCTTGTTTTCCCCCTTAACTCAGTTGGATGTTTGGGATAAAAGGGAGGGTAGGTTTTGCCTTAAATTTCCATCATAGTGGTGATTGTTTCTTCTCCTTTTATTACCCCGAGTAAAATGTGCCGCTACAAGAATCCTTTTGAGACGTGAAATACTGCTGAAAGGTCACTGTTTAGAGCACAGCCAATATAGCACGAGGCACTGCTACTCTATCGGTTCTATGCTGAATATGTTGACAAGCAGCTGAATTTTAATAATTAATCATGATAAAACTAAGGCGAGTTAATAATTTAGAGTCTGATAATGGAGAGTGGTGTGACTCCTTGAGTAGGCAGTTTCTGTTAAGTTTCACCTCTGTTAATTTTAACCAAAAGGAGCACTGTCACTTTTAATTATCAACGAGAAGCTCTTGGAGCTGAATGGGTGGCACAGAGGAGGTCAGCTCCAGTAAATGTTAACAGCTCAGAGAGAAAATTTGGGGAGCACATATAAAGTCAGGCTAAAGCTAATCAATGTGGCTGGTTCCTCAGAATGTATGTTTACTTTAGCATAGTAGTGCGTTACTGGAGAACAAGTAAGCAAAATGGTAAAAAGGTGAATAGCTAGAAATTAGATGTTTGTCATCCCAAATATGTCAATCATGAAAAGTCAGTGTGAAGCCCTAACCTTACCTGTAGTGGTGGCAGAATTGTCATCATCTCTAATGGTACCAGAGTTTACCCATTTATATGCATGTTTTCACCAAAATGTTCTCATGAATTCCTCTGCAATTTAGAATCATAGAATCATAGAATCATAGAATCATTTAGGTTGGAAAGGACCTACAAGATCATCGAGTTCAACCATCATCCCTGC
>JAVJGG010000007.1:5688317-5700454 GCA_035590195.1 Aviceda cuculoides | reverse complement strand
TGACCCGCCGCCAACTGGATTTCACCCCATTCACCACAACCCTCTGGGCTCGTCCATCCAGCCAGTTTTTCACCCATTTCCTCCTCTGAAAATATTTTGGACTCCTAAACATGTAGAGATGTAGGTACTCACGCTTTTGTCAAGCAGGTTGCCCCTCCAAAAACTGTATTTTTTAATTTAAATACCCAATTTCAGCAGAAAGAGGTAATAGACCCCATGAGATATTTCTCCAAGCTCTGCGAAAATCCGTAGCAGGATATGAGAGGACCTCAATGATGTTCCCGCGGAGGGAAGGATGCGTGTGTGGAGGGAGAGGTACGCACACCCTGCCTCTACAGCCCTACTCCATGCTGCCCCAGCAGCTGCAATGGGAAGACCGCAGTGCTGCCAGTGGTGAGAGCCCACTGGGACCAGGGAAGGAGGTCTAGGGGTTGTAAAGCAGGACTTTAAAGGAAACCAGGCTTCAGCAATTCTGCTGCTGATGGCTTTTATATCCCAACTGATAAATGCATCATGCTTTCTCAGGGCTGAATATGCCAGTGCAGGGCACTGAAGCATGTGCTCCGTATAAGATTGCCAGCGTGGCATTAGATGCTGCAGTGCCTGAGCATTGACTTGTGTTTCCTGGTACTTACGGTAGGAAATTCCTAGAATACTGGGACTACTGAGGTACCTATTCAGTTATCAGAAGCATTTGGCAAGTTCTAAGGGCGGCCACTGTAGCTGAAATGTTATTTTAGTAATTTTACAAAGCTCTTTAATAAACAGAGGTTGACATTTCTAAGGAACCCTGTTCTCTTCACCCTTGTGGCGGTCAGAGTTGGCCAGTGGAGAGGAAACACCTCACATGGTGTGGCTCAGGTTACACAAATCAGATGATTTAACAGACTTTTAAATGTTCGCTGTTTAAATAGCTGCTTTTGTTCCAGGCTTGGCTGAGTTTTTAGAGGGCTGCCATTCTCCCTGAAACTGTCTTGTTTTCAAAAGTTGGCCATTCGTGTTAAAGATGCATTGGCGTGGTTTTAAAAGAAGAAATAATAAGCAGGGCAGTAAATAGTTAAAGTATATGGTATGTAATATTCAGAGTTACTTTACTTGGCCTAAGCACTGTATCAGGGGCAAAAAAATTAACACCAAAAAAATGCATGCAAAGAATGGCTGCTTCTGAGAAGCACTTTGAGCAGTACCCGCTTGCCACTCTTACATCTCCAAGTGTGTGATCTTGTCTCTGTTAGTTGTTTGTTTTGGCCAGACTCCAAGGGATTCGTACTACAGGCTGTTTTGTCACTGCAGTTGACATAATTCACAGTTTTTCTCTTTGGTTTTTCACTAGAGATAATTGTATTTGTTGTACTGCACAGAATAACTTCATCTCACGGTTTGTAGTTTCATGTCATGTTATGTTGATGTGTGATGAAGGCATGTCCTGTCATGATTTTATGTCATTATATGACAAGACACCTTCCTCATAAATTAACACAATTTGATTAATTTGCAGTATTGGGTCAAGTTATTCCATTGCGAAGTTTCAGGAGTCCTGGAGACCCAAACTATTTCAGAACAATAACAAAACTTTAGGCTAAGCTCGCGCGATGTAAGATACTCCCATAAAATCAGGATTGTCCCATGAACTTCTTTGTAGACAACCTTTGCATCATATCTCAGCCTAAGGCTGTTATTAAAAATGTTCCTGAATTGGCTAGCAAGCACAGGTGATGAAATATATGTGTTTTAGGCATCCATTCCTCTAAAGACAAAATTTGCATGTATCTGTACGTGCCAGTTTCCAGACAACCTGAATGAAAGGGGTCCCCAAATGTCTGTCCTTCTTACTCCCTAAATCCATTATGCAGCGGTAGGATGTACCATGGCAGATGTATGGATGTTTGAAAGAATGACAGCATCCAAGGCACCATCTATCCATGAGGATCCATGATCCATAAATGATTACAACTCCATATATCAACCTGCTGCATATAGTATGGCACTTAAGGTATGAACAGAGAATGTTACCTGGCAGGGAAAATAGAGCTATGCCTGGTTTAGAGTAAATCATAATTAATTGGCCATGTCCTCAATAAAATGGACAATCTCTGAAGTCATATGTGAACCACATGCAATTATGGACAAATGTCTGCATGAAAGGGTCGGCTGTGTTTCACATGCCCTGAGAAGTCCAGTTACTTAGCACCAGATTTAAGAGCTAAGTCTGTATCTCAGGGGTCACCAAATTCAACCCCCTTATGTTAATACTATCACCTACTGACTTGATTTATTTGTTAAGGTAATTGCATATGCTATTACTCAATTACTGTAGAATTTTTATTATAATTCACTCATCTGTAGATTCCAGGCCAAATTAGACTGCATATCAGATAATCTTTGTATTTGTTACATCTACAGAAAGAAATAGTTGAATCACATTTTTATGTATGACTATTTGTATCAGCAGTCATCAGCTTCCTTTCTGTGGGCTGGAGAAAGAATAATATTGCATTCTTTCTTAAAAATACATGCTTTTAGTTAGATTCCATATATATGTGTAGAAGGCTTTTGAGGATCTTGTAACTTTTTCAAGCATTGAGCATTTTTTGTAGGTGACAGAAATGCGCTGAAAGTATAAAATTACCAACCCCCTCTCCCCCAAGTTTTTCTTCTTTCCAGTCATTCGTCACATTACAGCATGTAAAACTCTGGAGCTTTTTTTTTTTTGTCCAGCTTTGTACTTACTACATAACATCAATAACTACTTATATCTTCAATACAATCTATGGACAAGAAGACAAATCAAGTCTAGCTTGTTCATGATTTATTGTAAAAGGGTTAGCTATTAGGTTTTGATTTCAGGCCAGCAGAAAGCCCTTGCACTTTAACTATCCCTGTGTAGTAAATAATTTTTTTCAAATCATTCAACCAGTAGATGTAAAAAGTGAGCTCTCTCCTACAAACTCACATAGTTGTTGAATGGTTAAAATTGCTTCTTGCATTTTGGCTTTTACTACGTTTTAAACAACGGGCATCACATTTATTCCTTCCCTAAACAAATGGTGCAATGAAGTAACCTATTCTACATGACTTAAAAAAAGTAATGACAAGAGAGTTTAGTGTTTGGGAGCTGACAAGCTCACTTTAGGATTGAGATGAATCACAGCCACTGGGTGTATATGATAATGTTAGTTCTTCTCTGTCTGCTGCACTGATCTGCAGCTCAGAGATGATGCGCAGGGATGTACTGCAACCTCATTCCTTGGGTGTCTTGTGAGACATTCACATCTTCCTTTATCTAAGGGGGAAACACACCTTCATCTGCCTGTCAAAGGAATGACAAGAGAAAAAGAGAAAGGGCCCAATCCTGCAAAGCACTAAGCATACCCCAAAGTCTGCATTCCCTCAGCTCCCTAATGATTGAGATCCTCGGGTTTGTCCGTTCTGCATTAGGCATGGCAGCATGGGGAATTTCAAGTGCTCATTTCTGTTTTGCTTGTTTCTGACCACTAGTAGATCTCTAGTGTTTTGTTTGGCTGTTCTGTGGAAGCTGCAAGGCTGGTGCACTGTAGCAGTAAAAAGTAAAACCTGTTACATAAATCAGATAAAGAAAATATCAGTCAATTCCTTATGGGAGTTTTATCTGTTTTAAATTACTTTCATATGACTGAAGTTGTTGCTGAGCTAAGAAGAAAAGACAGAAAGCTGACAGTACCTCTGGCCATTTTAAGATCTCTTGTGGAGAGTTTAATGCTCCTTTTGGAATCGTTTGGAGTCATCTACTTGGGCTGATCATAAGAGAACAGTGAAGTAAAGACCATGAAATGAGCAGTGAAGGAAAGTCAGGATTTTCCTCCTGTGGGTTCAGACCTATCGTGGTGTAACTGCCTGTTGTGGTTTAACCCCAGCCAGCAACTAAGCACCACACAGACGCTTACTCACTTCCTCCCCCCACCCAGTGGGATGGGGGACAGAATCAGGGAAAAAAGTAAAACTTGTGGGTTGAGATAAGAATGGTTTAATAGAACAGAAAAGAAAAAACTAATAATGATAACATTGATAAAATGACAACAGTAATAATAAAAGGATTGGAATATACAAGTGATGCACAGTGCAATTGCTCACCACCTGCCAATTGACATCCAGTTACTCCCCGAGTGGCAATCCCCCGTCCTCACTCCCCCCAGTTTGTATACTGGGCATGACATCCCATGGTATGGAATACCCCTTTGGCCAGTTTGGGTCAGCTGCCCTGGCTGTGTCCTGTGCCAACTTCTTGTGCCCCTCCAGCTTTCTCGCTGTCTGGGCTTGAGAAGCTGAAAAGCTCTTGATTTTAGTCTAAGCACTACTTAGCAACAACTGAAAACATCAGTGTGTTATCAACATTCTTCTCATACCTAACTCAAAAACACAGCACTATACTAGCTACTAGGAAGACAATTAACTCTATCCCAGCTGAAACCAGGACACTGCCCTTAGCTCACTGTTGATCACAAGTTGCTCCTGAAATAAACTGCACTTTATGTAGTCTAAAGGTGTACTCCCATTATTTTTGTTTTAACAGAGAGAAATATGCTTGGGTTTTTGTTTGCTTTATTTTGCAAAGGTTTTTTAGTTTTGTTTTTTTAAGAAAGTGGCAGGGTGGAAAGTGTTTCCGTATGCTGCATTATGGAAAATTTGAAACGTAAAACTTGATACTGGTGAATTACTATAATTTGCTGTTTATACTAGAATACCCAGCATGCTGTAGGATCTACCCAGAGATGCCAGGAAGGCATGATTCCTCCACTGCAGAGCTCCTCAAAATCAGTATAGGCATGGAGAAGAAGGCACAAATCAGTGCAGATAGAGAGTGTTAAAACGGAAGTCAACTCTGCTCGCTGTAATATGGCACAATTGTTTCTTAAGGGTATTTCATGGGTAATGAAGCTAAACAGCTTAGTTTCATTATCCAAGCTGAGATAAATGCATGGGGAATACATTTCAATACATCATCTAAGCCTCCATGTGATTTAAGTCTCCAGTCAAGTCATGGTCTGTTCAACACAACACTACGTTTGTAGGAGTTGGACTTTTAAATACAATTAAAACTTCAGTTCCCAAAAGTACATGAAGTCTAAATTTTTGTAAAGGATTGAGTGATTGCACAAATAAAGATATTTCCCCGACTAATTAGTTTGGGGTCACTGCAGACTATCATATCTTTGGCATGTCCCGTCTTGCAGATTGTACAGAGGTTGGGCACTCTCGCTGTGCTTAGGGCTCGGGCAAGAGAGGAAGAAGCAAACTGGAGGGTTGCTGGAGTCGCTGGCTTGGCAATACCGGGTGGTTGGCTTCTGGATGCTTGACCTTGGTAGAAGGGTGAAAACAAGTATATTTTCTTGCCTGTTGTATGGAGAAAGGCCCTGTCCCTCTATGGGTGTCCTGAAAACAGAACAGGATATGGGAGTGAGAGCTGGGAAATCAAGTAGCTTGTGTGGATGTAAGGCTGCAGACATAACAACCAGTCTGATGTGTTCCTGAACTCAGGCACATGCACTGAGTTATGCCTTTGAGAGGGAGATTGATACTGAATACATGTCTTAAGGCATTTTGACTTAACAGCATATCTTATGCAGTGTAAACTGCACGGCTTTAAAATTTCTTCTAGCTACAATGATCTTAGAGCAATTGAAAAAAAGTAGGTAAGAAGCTTAAGATGACATGAAGCGGGCAGAGCCCTTGGCTGGCCTCTGCCTGCCTCTTTCCAGCAGGACTCTGGGCAGGGGTTTGGCCTGTGGCGTTTATCTTAGTAATGTCCCTTTACATGTCTTATGTTCTTCAACCCCAGTAACTCATTCCATAGCATCATTTCTGTTTCCTCCTGTGCAGTGCATGCACAGAGTGAACAGGAAAGCTTCAGTGAACCAAATCTGTTCCCACCAGAAGTCAGTGGAGAAATACTCCCTGATACCTATGGAAGTGAGATTTGGCTTCACTTGCTTGATAGATTACATTCTCCAGAAGGTAAAACTTTCCATTTTGAGTTCTTTGATGACCCTGTACTAATTACTGCTCATTGATAAGCATCGTGCTGTTCTTCAAGCGGTGAGCAGAAAGCAGAAGATGCCGTCAGTGTGTAAGATCAAGAGATACGGGAGACATCATAAGGCTCTCTGTCTGGCTCATTTGCTCGCGTGCCCTCCTGTGATCTCAAAAATCTGCTGCGACTCTGCGCTCTGTGGAAAAGCCGTAATATGCAAAACAAACATGATGCTGGCAATGCAACATTAAGCGACTGATGATGTTAAGAAACATACTAATACTCATGTTTGAGGCTGTCTGGTCTGGTTTAGTCCTCCTGAGCCTCTTTAATAGATGAATACTGTGTATTACACAATGAAGTGCTTTAGGATAAAAGTCTTCATGTTATTGTGGCTACATTATCTGAAATTAATATTTTCTGTTTTGTATTTCCCCTGCCTCTCTCTTCTTCATATGTATGCGTGTATGTACGCAGTGTATATACATTTTGAAAGAGAATTTTGTATTTTATCTCTCTTGGGAAAATTATTTTCCCTGGTTTTCCCTAATGTGGGCTAGTGGCAGTGATTTAATGAATTTCTGGTTCTTTCCATAAGAACTTTCACCAGAAACACTTCAGTAACAGGATAGTACTGAATGTAAGTGGAATATAAATTTTACACAACTGAAATGCCTGCTTTGATGGAAGGGGGCAGAATTATGAATGTCAGATATTCCAAAGTGTTTTGAAACGACTGGATTCATTTGAAATACAGCTTTGGTGCAGAGAAACAGCCTGGAGGTGGATTGATCTTGTTTACTTACTGACACATTCCTTCCGTAGTTGGTTGTCTGTGCAGAAATTAGCCTGTGCAGAACTGTACGCATTGAGGAGGCAGGTTCATTTTAGACCTTTTGACTGATTTTCTTTAGAGTATCTGGTTTGTGAACAAGGAAAAAAAAAAAAAAAAGTGTTGCACTGTTCCTTAAGCTTGAAAAAGGAAGCTCAGCTTTCATTTAAGCCTTTAAAATATTTCAAAGTCTTGGTCTTCCTGCAATGTCCCAGTGCAATGTTGCATCACACAAAAGAAATACTTGGTATTTTTCATTCTGATATTGTAGAGTTAGCCAAGGGACCCAGTGTAAGAGGTAACATCCGTACTGGCACGCTGTGGTGCAGTTTCTCTGTTGGATTTGTTGTTTCCCACATTCTGCTGAAAGCATGTCAAAATGGTGCTGCTGCACAAGTTCCTAAATCAAAGAGCTCTTCCCTCTCTCTTACCTCCCACCCTCACCTACACACCCTGCTGGGGCCCTTGGGGTAAAAGGGAAGAGAATTTGAGTTTCCCTGTGACAGCATTGTTTATAATGATTTATTATTTCTATTACTGTGGTCCTTAGAGGCCACATGTAAAGATCAGGGCTTAATTGCACTAGGTGTATTGCAAATGTAGTAGAAAAAAGCAGGCATCATCCTGAAGACACTTGTTAATAAAACACCCTCGCTGACCGCAAAGTCAAACAGGTGTGTGGGGTGGATACAGGGGAGAGAACGTACAAGATAAAACAGAGAATGAGGTTTGCCATACAGTAAATGTATGCAGAAACTGTAGGGAAGTGTACTTTACTCAGGTGTCAGGCACTAAAATAAATCATACCAGCCTCTGAAGAAGAGTCAAGACTGAGCAGAGTGGCTGAACCTGGTGCTTACCAGTAGAGTTAACAAGCCTAGCAATAAAACCCTGGGTAATGATGGCTCTGAAGAGTTACATTTGCTTTGGAATTTACTTTTATAAAAGCATGAAATTTTATGTATAAACAAGATCTATAACCACCTATATAAAAGTAAGGGGGTTTAGTACCTCTGAGAATGATGGACCATATTCTGTATACTACTGCAGGACAGATCTTGTATTAGGACTGTAGGAGCAGAGCTCAGTGAGTAATTCAATATTGGTTATTTCATAAGTTTTGTCTTTGGTGAGCATAAAATATGATTTTCTTCAATCAAGTTATTATATGACTTTTTTTTTTTTCCCCCCTGCCAATCTGCTCCTGCCAGACTTATTCTTAGCATTTCCTGGGTCGCTAAGCAGTGACTCAGATGCCAAACCAGAGGTGCCCCAGCCGGGGTGTCGGAGCCCACTCTGCCTGGGGCAGGGAGGGACCAGCCCAATCTACTGCCTCCTGTGAGCATGCCCTTATCACCCTGCCTGGCCTTTCTGCTGTGCGAGGACACGCAGCCTCGAGACCATCCTTCTTCTGTGGCTGGCAACCTTGCAGCAGCTTGTGGTGTCCCCGCAGCCAGCCTCTGGGCTCCAGCTGTGGCAGGAGCCGGGAGATACAGGGACAAAAAAGGAAGGAAGACGTTAGGGAAGGGCAAAAGATTTTTTCTGAAGTCCGTCTTGGGTCTCTTCCTTCTGGAAACACTGGGGCATGAGTTGTGTTTAAGGGTAGTGCAGGTACAGTGTTGCCTTTGGCAAGAACACGCTGAAAAGCAAACTTGCTGGAATTACAGTTTTGCTTATTGCTCCCATAAAGCAGCAGCCTTGTGAACCTGGTGATAAATCATGGTCCAAAGCCCACAGCGATAATGAGGTGAAGCACAGAAAAACCCTGCAAAGGAGAAAGCGAAGACAATGGAGGAGGCATTGATTTGATTCTGATAGCTGCTAAACAAAGTGGGCTGACAAAAAACATTAATGCCCCTTTCAGCCGGCTCCATAGGAGGTCAGCTGCCAAACAAGAGAGGAAAAGGCAGGCGTGAGTTATGTGCCAGCTATAAGACCGGCGACTCTTGTGCTTGATGGAGCCAGAGTTGCTTGCTAGTGGATGACCTGGCATACTGGAGGCAGGCCTGGGTGTTTGCTTTCTGACAGGGGATCCTGAAGGAGAGGCGATGAAAGAGTGTTGCTTGCATTGGGCTGGCAACAGTTGGCTGTGGGAAGTGCCTGAGCCCTGCTGCGGCCCCGGGATGCACTCTGGGATCACCCGAAAATGCCCTATTCCTGCGCAGGGCATGGCAGCAGGGCACTGCCAGCCCCGTCGTGCTGCAGGATGTGCTGAAGGTAGTTTTGGTACAAGTCCTTAGCATAAATATGTCTCCTTGCTGGACTTTTTACGGTGATGTTTAGTGTTAGCGGTTTTGTTGCATGATCAGCTTTCGTTTTCCTATGCAATGAAATTCAGAGATAACTAAGGTACTGCTGCTTGTGTTAAATAGCCCCAAGAAGCGTAGGGTTGTGGGAAGCAGGGGAGCAGGGTGTGGTGGTAGGGCAGGGTTAATCTTCCTCCTTTTGGTTTTCCTCCACTTCTGCCCACTCTTCCACCAGGATATTCCTGTTTGGGTCTATGTGCATTTACAAACTTGCTTTAAGACCATATCTGAGCTCATTCTTTCTCAAAGTAGTTTCCATGTTGGCCATGATTAGAGACGCCATTTGTGTCACTATTAATCTGTAAAAATTTTTGCCGAATCAATAAGATACTGCTTTGAGATCACGGGGCCACTCTGCACAAACTCAAGTTGTTTCAGTAATGGAGAAAGAAAGAGCAGCCACAAATTGAACATTTTATTATTGATAATGGCCGGCCAAGATGACTAAAACAGGATGCTGGCTACAGTGCTGGTTCTTTCTTCTGTTTTAACATTTCTGTGGCTGGCAACTTGAAAAACACAACTAGATGTTGCAGTAATCAACAGACATGAAGTTTAATTACAATGCAGTAAGATAGCTTGCTTAGTGTTGAAGTGGTGCTCAGCTGATGGGCTAAAGAAATTCTGTAAGAACAGTTTTCCTGTTCATTTTAACATTGCATTCTTTCACTGGATGTTTTCACATTATGCATCATGGAAAACTGTTGGCAGTCTGTTCTGTGTGAGTGACGGTGTGTCTTAAAATACTGTAGATTTTGACAGCGAGTCAGAGTTTGCTTCTTTACTCAAGTGGTGGACTGTGGGCCAGAGACTCAGTAGCCCTAATGGAAATTTTGCCGGTAAAACTCTGCCCTACTTTTAAATGCCTAATTTGTTTCCATTTCATGTGAAAAAAGAAAACCTACTCAAGGCTACCTTGGAAGAATTTTCTTTGAATGTAGATGTCTGATGTAGAAGTCTGTAAATTAGTAATAGAAGCAAATTAAGTGAGATTGCTGACTGTTTTCCTAGATATGTTACCAAATAACCTAACTAATGGCTTGTGCCTAACTAATGTGCCCTTCCTTGGCAGCAAAGTTAAATCACAGGGTTTCTCTGTGCTCCCCATCCTCCCTTTGCTCACTACTACCCACTTCACCAGATTCTTCTCTCTTGCCTGTGCCCACACTAGTGTTTGTTGGGCAGCGCTGTAACCTTATTGACATGGTCTGAGTTGAGAAAGAATGCCTTAGAAGAGATTAAGAGCAGATTCTTTTTACCCATATTGCTTTTCCAAGGCAGTTTGTAATAAAAACTTGAAAATTATCAGCATAACTGGGCAAAGAGTGAGCTGTTTTCCCCATCCCCAAGTGATGGAGACAACACTCTCTTAAGCTGCAAATACCACTGGCGCCTACTCTAATCTCCCTCCTTTTGATAATTACCTTTATCCTACCACTTGCTGCATTACTCTCTTTTCAGTTTCCATCACCTTCCTTAAGCGTCTGATAAGCAAGTAGCTTCTGCATGTGTACAGAATTGCTGGCTTCCAGGACTTTTATTTCCATTACTTGCATCAGGACAACGCTAATGAGGTATGAAATCATGCTGGCCATGAGACATTTTCTAAGCAAATTCTCCTCCAAAATAAGCAGGCATCTGGGCCTGATGGAGCAGTGGAAGTTGCATGGCGCAAGGAGGGCCTTGGAGAGCCATATGTTTGAAGGCTGGTGGTGACATTTCTGCTTTTCTTCCTTATATGGTTCATTACTACAGTTTGTTTGTTTTCTTAATTGCTCTCTGTTGCTGAGCCTCTGTGGACTGTAATGTATGTAAAACAATGTGTATGATTCAAGGAAAAGCAAGGGTTTGACTGTCTTGCTATACAAACCAATATGTAGAATACTGTGAGCTGCAAATTTAAGGGACCCACTGTCCTTTGAACTAAATCCTAAACCAGTTGTAAGATAAATCTTTTGTTCTAACTATAATTTAATATTCCGTAGCGGCAGATTTGCTGTATAGCAGTACAGTGCCTAAGGCACTAGCACAAGATCAGGGCTTACTTGGCTGGACTGCTGCACACGCCATAGCTGTTCCAGCAGAAAGGAGTTTGCTTTACCTGAGCAGGCAAAAAGTCGGGAGAGAAGGGAGTATTTTCATCCTCGTTCTGCAGAAGAGGTGGACTGAAAAATTAACAGGCTTGCCCGTAATCTCCCAGGGTATTCACAGATGTGCTGGCAATTGAACCTCCTGAGTCCCAGTACATCATCTTCATCACAAATTCTGAACTAATCGATAACATGTTTATTTGCCATCCCATAATTGCAGCAGTATTTTGTTGTTAAATACCCTGCAGTGTCATTAAAACCTAGGTTATTTAAGAATTGTAACCAACGTGGGCACTTGAGGCATTTTTAAAGGAAATAGTGTGTGAGCCGTTCAATAGAACTAACAATAAAGCAAAACACCCAGTGATGCAAACCTGAAATCCTTCCTGAAGTAATCTGGAGAAAGCCTGACAGTGTCATACCACCATGGCACATCCTCTTTACTACTCTGCATAGTGCTGTAAAATGGATACAAAATGAAACACAAGATTAAAAAGAAAAAAATAGACCTGGGCTGCCTTGATCTGAGGCCAAGAGCAAGAACATGCCCCCTCTGACACCCTGAAACAAAGCACCATGGCACAGAAGGGGAAATACAGAACGGCAAATTACAGCTTTGAGATTCCAAATTTGGCATTAAAGAAAATTGAAATGTGGCCCAGCAGGCTGGTGGTCCACCGGAGTGATCGTCTGCAGCCACATTTTCAAACAAAAGCTCTGAAGAAAGCCATAGGGTGACCAACAAAGGGGGAGAAAGCTAATTTTCCACCTACCTTTTGTTATAAATGGTAGTAAACTGTGACTCCTGGTCCTAGAGGCAGAACACTGTAAGGGGGTGATTCTGTGGCTAGAAATGATGTGTTAAGGCACTTTAGACAAAACCAAAAAATTTGGGGGGCGCG
>JAVJGG010000007.1:5630940-5687087 GCA_035590195.1 Aviceda cuculoides | reverse complement strand
ATCTCAGAAAGTGCATATCCCTAACTCTTGGTAGCTTTTTTTGTTAGAGAAGTGTCCCATTGTGATTGTGGTAAAATGTGGTCATGAAGTTGCTTGTGAGAATGTTTGTTTGTTAGCTGTCTGTTCAACATAATTAGAAATCCAAAGGTTTTATAATTCCTGTGAAAAGCTTCCGATTGCTTTACTCATCAGCATTAAACCCACATCAAATATTTTGCCAACTGCATTATGTATGCATAGCTTTGAAATACTGCATTAAAAAAAAGGAGGGGATTGGTCTGAGAAATGCAGAGCTGATGGTTTTTTTCTTATTGATCAAGAAAGTGTATCTGCTTGCATGCAAGTCGATTACTTTCATCCTACAACATATTTCCTTCTCCATTGAAAGTGAATAAGTCTTATTTTCTTTCCATAAGCAGAACCATCATTGCTAGTTTGTTTTGGGTTAAATAACTGTTTGGAGACTGCTTAATGCTTTTTATCTTATGATATTTTTACAAACAATATTCTTTGCAAACAGTTTTTAAGGGAGGTTTGCCAAGTAAAAGCCACAGCTTTTTCATTTAGGTGGATTTTGGAGCTGAAATGGGGTTTCCTATGACCTGTTCAGGCATGCAAGGAGATACAAACCCACAAAACGTAATAGTTTCTTGATTACTGAAAATATAGAAAGATGGGGGGAGAGAAGGAGACTGGGGTTATTCTGCATCTCTCCTGATTTGGCTTCTTTCTCTTTGGTTTTACATCAAATTTTGAGGCTTGAAGTAATTAGTCTTCTGGATTTTTTAATTTTTTTTCAGTAGTTTTGAAATATTAGTATATTTTTCTATGTAAAAAGGTAAAAAAAAAAACCCTTAGCTCTTTTGCACAGTGCTTCACAGAAGACAGAGGAATGTGACATACTGTGATAATCTCCCTTTGATGTACCCCAGAGTTGGAAATGTTTTCAAAAACCCAGTGAATGGGGATTTTATTTCCTACATCAGGGTCTCAGGGCTCCCACTGGGTCTGCAGCCAAAATGTCCACCGCTACAGCAAGAGTTTTACCCACGTAACCGCGCAGTGAGAGCCTGTGCCTAAACAGAACTGAGAAAAATAAATTTTAAAAAAAAGGTGTAAGTGAAGACTGTGACGTTAACAAATCATTGCAAAAACGAGTGCAGAGCTGATCTTAAGAGAGAGGTGTCACGGTAATAAATGACTTCTGAAAACTGTGGTGACAGGCAGGTGTGTGCTGGAGCGGGGTGTGCAGAGATGTCCGCCGGTGCTGTGTTAATGCGCTGCGCTAGGACATGGCTTGTCCCACATCTCTTTAGAAAGATGCCCATTCTTATCCATTTTCCTTGTAGTAAGGATTAGTGCTGTCTCCATTTATGAAGTTCAGCCCTTTTTCAGGGACTTGAAAATAACGGACTTGCTGTTCTTTTCAATTAGTGCTTTATTTTGTTTAATCAGATGGAGAGAGATCAGTTTTCTGTTGTCATTCCTTAATAATAAAAAATACACTGATGAGCCTAGTTGTTATAGTAATTAGACCTCAAACCCAGGAGCAGTCACCCCTAAGTTTTGTTGTTCAAAAAAGGATAAATGCAAGGCAACCTTGAATGTCTTTCCAGACGTTCATTAGCTGTGTAGCCTAAGTACTGTGATTCTTCTGTGTGTTGTTTTTACTGTTATTGGATGGTAAAACAAAGAAAAGAAATCCCGAGGAGTTCATCTACATTGACATGATAGATTACAAGAGCTTCTCCAGGGCATTTGTTCATCACATATAGATAAATTCAATCTCTCTCCTTTTTCTGTAATGGAAAGATTGCTACAACGTGGGAGTTAATTAGCAGAGCTGTTTATGAAAGGCGGCGGGGGGGGCAGCTTATAGGCATGGATAGATGGGTGGATGGATTGATGGATGAACAGATAGATGCTGGGATGATTTTAAGTTTAAAAAAAATCCAAGTTTACAGGGGATTGCAAAATTTGCAGTTTGCCGATATTTATATAAACAAAATTACTGCTTGCTGTTAGCCCTGGAAAAGCATTTTACCACAGAGATATTTTTTATTTTTGTGTGTGCACATGTGTTTTTGTTAACTGAAAAGCACTATCTGGACATTGTGTAATTCCACTGACTAACAGGTAAGTCCCATCATGTCACCTAATGGAAGCAGAACATGCAGCATGGAAAAATAAAGGAAAAATAATTATGAAGTTTAAGAAATTGTTAAGGAGAGCCTGGAGTGGTGGTGTAGTCTGTTAGTTGAATTCTTATGTTGATGAAGAAAATACACATGGTAATAGTATTTGTAAAGAGAAGGCAACGCTATTAATTTTGCTTTTTTTTAAAGACAAAACTGGGTCATATTTGGGGGGTATTTCTTTATTACTTTCTATATTACTCAATTTGGAAAAAAGTTACAGACTGCAACGAATACATTTAGTTTTCTGCATTTCACTCCAACGGGGGTAAGACAGTGACCTTCTCCTCTTTCCTCTTTAATGGCTTATACTGATATAAATCTGAAGAGGTTCAGGCCTTTTCTGTTTCTGGTGAGTTTCTATTCCTGGTTTGCATTCACTAAGGAAACATCCTTGTGGACCAGCACAGCACTCCGCTACTTGGATTTCCATTCCTCTGTTCTGATGTTTATTTCATTTAATTTGGTTTTTAAATAAAGCCATTGTTCCAATTTAATTATAAAAAAAATGAGTAGCTCTTGAAGTTAGGGAGAGAGCTCATGAAATAATTAATTCCCATTTTAACTTCATTTAAGTAAATATATATTTTTAAGAGATGGTTGAAGCCTTTTCATTAGAATATATACATATATTTCAAGGTTTAGCTGAATAATGTGTCTTTGACTCAGAATAGTTTTTCATTGCAAATATAAATGTTAAAAAAAATATACAGAAGTGTTAAAAGCACTACAATTATTTGCAAAGTCCATTAGCAGGATGTATATAAATAGCATTCCTTTGGGCTTTAAGAGGGAAAGTGGAAGGTTCAAAGTCAAAACGCAACCAAAATTCATTGCTAATGAGCCCATATGCAGTGAAATATGTAAACATGTCAGACAAAACACATTTTGGGATTGCACAGAAATACTTTGAAACTTGCTGTGAGGTGAATTATATTTCATAGTTGCCTTATTATCTGTTGATCTGGAAGAGACTGTCCTACTGAACATGAGACCAGTGTGTCCCCAGCCTCACAATTATTTCATTCTGTGATTTAATACAGAAAATAGTATGACTGTGTTCTGGAGAAAGTAGGTAGAAGTGCTGCTTAGGAAGGATCTTCAAGAGGAATGAGGACATTTGTCCCAGAATAAGAACCTGTTTGTGCCGTTTGCTCCCCCGTTGCCCCAGATTTGGTCTTGGACTTTTGGAGCAAAACATGCCCTGGGCTGAAGCACACCTCACCCAGAAGCACCATCTCTCCCCCAAGCATGCCTTCAACTGAAATGAATATCCACCCCGTGGCTTGCCGCCACTTCCCCTGTCCTTGCTTCTCGCAGCAAAGTCTTTCTTCAGGGAGGCTGTGAGATGTCCAGCTGCACATGGTCTCCTCACCAAAATGTCTCACCGAGGTATCCCATGAAGTTTTTCATTTCCTAAAGCTGCCTGCAAGAACACAGTTCAGTCACAAACATACAGCATGGCTATATACTGACCACTGTCAACAAATTGTGACATGTCCTCCATGTGCTTTCTATATACAATAGTAGTAGAGAAAGTGAGAGTCCTTCCACTGGGATCTCACCACCGATAGACGTTAGTCAGGTTCATAGTGAGCACTTATATGTAGGCCATGTTTTCAAACATTATCAGTTGAGATCCTCCTCACTAACAAAAGGGAAGATCATGAACCAGTTTTCAAGGCGATAAGCTGGTGAAACCCACTTGGGGCAAATGTCTCCCTGTCGCTTGGAAAAAGAAAAACAAGGTGGGGACTTGTTTCTTTGTCCACGTGAGAAACCACCCATTGCTCCCTCTCGAGTGCTCGGAGGGGGGGCTCTGCGATTGTTAGATTTTAAATTTTTTATTGTTTTGTTAGCTTAACCTGCAGTTGACCCATACAGATTTCATTCAGAGTGATGCCACTTAGTAGTAATGCATTTTCTGACACCCTGTAGAAATTATGCTGCCAGCATCACGGTCTGGACCATCAGTCCAGGTGGAGCTTCTGGCAGGCTCATCCCCTGCCGGGGAGCCTTGTACAAGGCTGCTCTTTTATTATTTAGCACCTTGCTTATGGCATCGCGCTTGAACTCTGGAACTTTTCAAGTCCACTTCCCAGGGGTTCAAGGGCAATTATTAACCCCTGCAATGCCAAAAATCTCCAAGAAGACAAAATCCTAGAGGTGCGTGTGTGCCTGGCTGGTGTGTACGGGGCATTCACTTACTGCTTGACAACTTTAAATTAATTTAGACACCATCTTCTGTAACTCCCTCAAAGACATCTGTGGGAGTCCCAGCATGGGGCCAGACCCCACAGGATCAGCTGTCACCACCCCAAACATCCCTTTGCATGCTCTTAGGCATGGGCATAGCCCCCTAAAGGCAAAGCTTCCTTTAGCCTTGACATGGCCAAGATTTCACTCCTGACGTCTAATGCCTTCATGTATTTAGAGTCCTACGTCGCCTGCAGAAAGAGGTGTGTAGTCCAGTTGTTTTCCGTACTTGCCAATATATGATACTGGTTTCTTCAAGTGGAGCTTGTAACAATGTCTAAGTAAAATATGTCTGTTATAATGTAATGAAGGCTAACAAAACAGGCTCATTACCACACTGATTGCTGCTGATATTCACTGTTCAACGCCTTCTTGCAAATGTGATCCTTTAGGAAATCAATTTTAATTAAAAAAAAATAAACAAAAAACCACGACGAATTAAAATTAATGTTTCTGCTGTGCGTCAGCCTTTGGAACAACCAAAGGAAGGCAGATTTCAGGTTTTCTTCTAGAATGTGTGAGAAATGAGAATATTTTATCTTATGAAGTAGAAGTTATGAAAAACAACCAAACTCATTAAGGTTTTATTTCGAACTTGAAGCTGGAGCTCAGGAAAGCATCAGGCAAGACTATAATAATGCCAAGAAAGGCTCGGCGATGAACAAGCAGGGTTCTTGTGCTGGCACGTGCTTCCCTGCAGCCGTGTGCAGGTCTGTGGGGAAGGGGAAGCCGGTAGGTGAGCGCTTGTGTTTCGGAAGGACTTTGGGAAGCCATCCTGACCCTCCTACTTGCTTCTCCCATTCTCCTTGCGACCAGTGAGACAGCTCTCATGGGAATTGCATTGCAAAGAACGGGGAAGGAAAAGCCAGCACCTGTGAGTACTATTAAAGGCTCCCTGGAAGTGCTGGCACGAGCCCCGTGTTTTGGAAGAAAACATCCTTAGGGTCCCCCCAGACAGATTGTCTAGGTGGACTTTGTCTGTTATTAAGGCAAGGGGTTGCTGGTGGTAGCACAGCGAGGGTCCTGTAAGGTGGAATGGAGAGTCAGGGGCTGCACATGGTGCATCACCTTCACAAGGGCCCTGCTCAGGGCTCTCTTGATAGGCTACTCCCTAAAGAAAAAGGCTTAGGTATTTTAAAATGGAGTTGAGTGACTGTCTCAAAAACAAAGATGGGCAAAAATGCCTGAATAAAAAGCCAACCCTACACCTGTTTCCCTTGTATCTTTTGGCCCCTTCTGTGCAATGGAGAAATGTTTCTTTTGTACTCGAACGAGCTGGATGCAGATGGCAGCTACCTATGGTCCCGGTGCAGCTGTACTTTGAGATCTTTGCATTTTGCTCGTTTTTCACACCACAGCTTAAACTCTCTCCTAGGGTAGGCGCTACCTGCCAGGTGGTTGCGGCAAACCACTCTTCCAAGCACATGGGGCTGATCCAGCCTTCCTCTCTGCAGCTGCTCTGTCTGCCCTTCTCAACGCAATGGGAAGATAAAGATGTAAATGGTATGGCAGCGGCATGAATTTTGTCCTAAATAGAGCTGTACCTCCCTTAGCTTTGTAACTGTGGACTGTGACTCAAAATAAAATGTGGCAAATCATTATGCAAATGAGGAAGGGAAAAAGTGTTATTTCTTAAGTGCTAGATCTTGCAAATGGATGTCTGCAGGCTGGCAGAGCCCTGCCCTCATGGAGAACTGAAGAGCTCTGCAAAAGGAGGAGAGGGCATCTCTGTGCATTGGCTTGCAGGATTAGGACTGGTAAATTAAAGTGAGGAAAAAATGTAGAGCCATCATTTGTCTTACAAAAAGTTAGAGTTTGGAAAGGTTTTTCTATAGATAGGTTCTCCCTGCTTCAGAACTAAGTACCCACATGAAGACGCAAAATGATTGCAGTTCCTTTGTTAAAGGGATATTAACTTTTAGTGGATGTGAATTTAATCTAACCTATCTATTCGCATTAGACAGATCATGCATTATCACTGATGATTATTGGAATTCTGCTTAAGCATTTGAAATTCAGACAGGATGCTATGAAAGTAAAATTGAGTAGGAAATGATCACAGGCAAGTGTGAAGCTGACTATCCTGTCTTCATCAAGAAGGGAAAAATAAAACATTTTAAGCCTGGAAAAACAAGCTAGGTGGTCAGAAAATCTTTCTGGTGTTGATAATCTTCACATGCTTCTACAGTTTATATGAATTCTAAAATCCAGCATTTTTAACCTTATGAATGTATTATGACTGTATGAATGTAACCTTATGAATCATTTGATAGCATGTTTATTTTTCAGCTGTAGAGTCTGTATCATAAAATTCATTAGCCAATTGATGGGGAATCGGCTGCAAAAATAAAAATTAACGAAGCCCCCAGAATCAGAAGTTACCCACCTCTGAGTATTTGTTGTTGGTGGTTTACAAGGTAGCATTTGCACTTTGGTGGCTAAAATCCTTCTGATCAGATCTACTGTGCCATCCTGTGGCATTTCACAGGGTCAGCTGGTAGGAAAGCTTTGCACTTGTGATTTATCACATACGTGACTTGCACTGCAGTTTTATTAATGCAGTAGACCCAGCTTAGGCTGAGTTTTGAATTAAGAAGGACCTTGAGGGAGAGGAAGACTTTTGAGATTGATCATCAGATCCTTATATTGCCTCTTTTTGCTTATTTTACACTGCAAAAAGAGGTTATTTTCCACCTTTCAAAATGGGAAAATGAGTCTGAACTGTCTACTAGAGTGCCCAAACTTTGGATGGTAAGACACATCTCTTTAGTTCCATCTCGCTCATAGTTTGCCATAAAAAAGCAAACCTCTCCCAATCAACCAGAATTTTGCATAAAATACTTAAATTTGAATTCTTTAGCTCACAGGACTGTTTGGGGAATATAATTATTAATATTTATTCATTTAATTTTCTTTCATTAAAACTAACAGCTAATGTTTTAATTTTTAATACTGCTTCTGCTATACCTGGTCCTAGAGGGAAAATAAGGATGCTCCTGGGAATCTTGTTAAATTTATAGCTGACCTATCCAGTATGAATCATCAGTCTTCAGAGAAATTAGAGGTCCATTTTGGTACTCCTTTGTCTAGGGTTTTGCATCTGCAGCAGGGAGATAGGGTATGTTTAAACACCTACCAGCTCAGTAACTATCTACAGACGATAACTGAAAAGCTCAGTTGTAAGTGATGGCCAGGCAGTGGTGAATTTGGTCCCATATGTTGGAGGAGAGAAAGGGATATAATCCAGTCAGGTGGGCTGGACTGTTGGTAGGTGACTGGAGAAAAAACAATGTATGGATGAAAAGAGTCAACAGGTAGTTTTTGCTCCAAACTGCCTTTCTGAGGAGGAGCAAGCTCAAAAAAAGAGGTATAACTGAATATTTAAATTGAAATCCAAAGTCTTCTTTGGTTATCAGAGTTCATTAAGCACTTCCTTATCTGAACTGCTTTCACTAAGTGTTCTTGTGACTTCCTGACACCTCCAGAAGTCCCCCAGAGTCCCTAATGATCAGAGGAGGTGGTGCAGTCAGGAATAATGTGGGAAGCACAGTCCAGACCCAGCTGTGAACTTGATCTTCCTGCAGTCGATTGCTGTGGCCTGAGGCATCTTGCAGTGGCCCAACTCCAAGGATGGGTGTTCAGAAAAGGGCTGTGCCTTTGGAGTAGAGCTTTCCAGCTGTGAGTCCCTCTGAAGCCACAAGTCCTGCACCTATCTCTGAAGGTAGTATGGCATCCTTCTGTTGAGTAATTCCCACCTGGCTTGAGGCAAGAAGGGGTTTCAATGTGGTCAATGAGAGAAGCTATATGCCTAGTTAATCTTTGGCATGTCTGTGAAAAACACGCTGCTGGCATTGGCTTTCTCTGTTGATTATGTCTTCAAAATGCGTCAAAGGTGGCAGAAACCTTTCAGGGTTTTTTTTGCTTAACTTATAATTTTTAAGAAAAAATTAAGATTATGTTTTGGGTTTCGCTTGTTTTTTTCCCTAGATAAATAACATTAACATTGCTAGAAAGGGATCAAGTCTCACAAATTAATTACTTCTATTTGAGAAATCTCTAGGGAAATCTGAGGGCTTAAAACTTACCTCTCTAAAAGACGGAAAGCAAAGTTACAGTATATATGTATATATATGTATTGAGGATCAGTTCCTATATGCTTAAAAGTATACGTTCTAGTTGTATGAATGAACATGTATGGATACAACTCACACATTTGTTGACAACTTTCTTCAGTGTGTTGGCTGCAATGTAGCAAGGCTTAACAGGAATGGACACTGAATTGTTTCCTCACCTTAGAGTGTCCTGTAGGAATAAGGGCCTGGTCTTGCACCAAGCAGGGACAGCTGCAGTGATGCGTTATCTGGATGAATGTTAACCTTCATTCAGATTTGAGGATCAAGCCCATATTCCATCTGCTCCTACAGTGTACTTGACGGCGCATTTTCGTGTTTTCAGATCATCCCGTAGGTGGTCTGCAGGTGCTCTCCTGCGAGTGCTCAGGGTCACGCAGGTAGAGGTGAGTTGTCCCATCTGCTGCCCTTCGTGACCCTCACGGATTACACTGTCCCTGTGCCTCAGGAGATGTCCGGGAGCTCCCACTGCTAGCTGCTTCTCAGGGTTGGTACCACACCGGAGATGTGGCACTGCTGGTCTCAGACTTGCAGCGAGCATGCAGAGGATGGGGAGGTTCCTCTCAGGCGGTGGCTTTACACACCAGGTACAGGGCAGTGTGTGTAGCCCACCCTTCTTGCTAGCATGGATTTTGCTAGAGAAGAGACAATCCAGCAGTGATGGTGAGTGCACAGCTCCCTTTGCGAAATGTTGCCTGTCTTAGACAGATGGCAAGGTCAGGTCCTGTACAAAGCAATATTTAAATTACAGGCCATGGAAATGACTATTCTGACCTTTTTTTAAACTTTCTGCTACTCACTCTTTTCACTTTTATTCTTCGTTCATCAGTGTTTAAAAAAAAAAAAAAATCCAGCAGAAGGTCTGAGACTGACATTTCGGAGTGAAACAGAGAGTGCAAAATTTCAGTTTGACCCTGGCACTGCAGCTGCTGAAATATTAACGGCATTAAATGCAGGTGAATCGGAAATGTGTGTGCAGGCCAAAGATTCCTCCAGGCGGTTTTCTTTGAGCTCACCCGCTCCCTGCATTGCTGCTGCCGGTGGGGAGTCTCCTCTGCTCACCCAAATGAAGAGTGACAGGGGTGATGAGGACGGCAGTTATTGCAACAGCCTTTCTTTGATAGCGAAAGCTGTCTGTCTGATAAGATTTAACAGGCAGCATGGGTTGTTCAGGCAATGGATAACCACTGCCAGAAAGTGCATAAGCCAGCTAAGGAAAAACCATGCGTTCTTGCACAGCGCTGGCTGCCACTGCCAAGCGCACGACCGTGGAGGCTTGGGGACATGGGTGACATTGTTGAGGCGAATCAAGACCTCAGGCTGGGCTGCATTACCTGCCCCGTACCCAGCTTTGCTGGCGGCGTTCCTACGTTTATTTTATATATGTATGCTGTAACGTGGGCTGCCCCAGCACGCGCTGCAGTAGCGAGGTAGGGGAGTCCTGCAGACACTCTTCCTGGGAATTGCTTGTTTGGATAAACGCTTGCAGCTTGAAGCCTAGAAAAGGAAATATTTGATGAATAGAAAAAAAACACTCTGAGCTGTCTGTCCCAAACAGCAGAGAGGGCGGTGGTGCTGCACGGCTGTCAGGCACTAAGCTCCCGTAGCGGCAAGATTTTGGTGGTGTTAGGAGGTGAAATATTTGGAAGCATGCACTCTTGTGGCTGCCAGAACCATTTGAATTGTTAATTTCCATCAATGTCATGCCAGCTTTTTCACAGAACTAGTTAATGAGTTAAAGCAGTCATTTCGATATTGCCACATTTAGGTTACTGGAAAATCTGCCCTGACATAGATGGATTTTAAAAAAAAGCCAAAATAAAATGAAATGTCTTTACTTATTCCCCCCCTCCCCTTCATTTGAACAAAATAAAATGCTAATAAGGGGATTTAAATGACTATGTGTTTGCCTAAGGCATGAGTTGCACTCTTTTCTCCTTTTAGGACATGAATGAAGACCACGAGTTTGTTTTCAAAGTTAGTTCTCCATCAAGTTTGTTGCCTGATTTTTCTTAACTTTCTGCTCTTTTACCCCGTCATTCTTCCCTCCCCCAACTGCCACCACACACCATCCTTGCTCGCTTTCTTGCAAAGCTGCCAAGAAACTGTGAGCAAATTTAATGTCTGAATAACTGCTCGGTCTCTCAGTGACCTTGAAAAAATTACTTTGCATCATTAAAAATTCATAGAAATGAAATTTTTGTGAGGAGACTGGCACATGCAAAATTAGTACTTGTTGAAATGCAGCTGTAGTAATCCAACCTCGTGAACTTTCGAAATTGTAATTCTTATGAGAGCTAATTGCAGCCACCTTACAACTTGGATCAAGTGTTCCTGTTTGACTTCCTAGAATAATATCATCCTATGTATGATGTACCTGTAAGCACATACAGTAAGTGGAGGTAATATTGATACATAACTTCGCAGAGAGAAAAATGTTTAAAGATTGTTAAGTGGTGATATGATGATACATGCTGTAACAGGATACAATGACTGAGTGGGATAATTGGGAAGTTAAGTAAATTATAATGCTTTGCCACTCTTAATGGGCTGCATAGAGCTCTGGGCTGCACATCGACTCTGTGCCGTTAATTAGTTGTGGTGCTGTGAAGTTCAACCCCATGTTGGATTTGACTTCCTGAACTCCGAGAATTTAACCAGTCCAGATTTTTTCCCTTTGTGTTGGTAATCTAAGCTGTAAAGTGTGGTTGTGCATTTGGGGGGGAAGCTTGTTTGGGTGCTAACTATGTTCCGTGTTGTCTCGCTTTCCTGTTACACGTGAAGAATGTTTTGCCGGGGAAAAAACATAGTTAAATAATAACCACAGAAGGACAGCATGTAGTAGCAAAGTGCACTTTCCCTTCTTCAGCTGTGTGGCAGGATGGAGGCTTTAACAGATGTTGCTTGTTCAGTTTTCAGTTCAGGGAAATAAAATGCAATGTTCATGGGGCCTGAGCAGGAGGGATGCTGTCCCAACCCAAGCGCACCAGGTTGTTCGGCCCTGATGGAGGTAACCACTTCTGGCTCTCTATTTTTGCAGTTCATCCCTTGAAGGCTGTTTGTTAATACAGGAAAGCCCCTCAGTGTATTGGGCATGATCCCAATTTCATGAATACCTATTGAAGACTTTCCTTCTACTTGCTGTATTTGAGATTTGGGTTCATTGCATCCATGGGAAAAAGAAGGAGATACCTTTTATGCTTATGATCCACAGAGGTTGTTTTATGCTGTCATAACATAAAAATCACCAACTTTGGGGGTGATTTCCTGTGGAATTCAGTGCGTGTCACTAAAAGTGTGATGTCCCGGGCTCGCAAGCAGAGCTGGGACCACGCGAAGGCTGCAGCCGGCAGCGGCAGTATTTCATTGCAAGTAGCTTTTGTTTGCCTGGCTCTGAAACATGCCTGTGAGCTCAGTGGACATGCTGAATACCAGTTGCAGCTCCATCACCACCCACGCTGTGGTCCATTTTGCTGTCACATCGTAATTAAAAAATCATTGCTCTCAGTAACGTTTGGCATCGTGGCTGAACTGACGCAGTAACCGGCTCAGCTAGGATGTGTCTGAATGAAAAAAGTTTGACTGCCCAACCAGCGTATTTTCAGCCAAAGTCTGTGAGGATAGCAATACAACTTTGGGGAGCAAGCTCACTCCTTTTTGATCTGGCTTTGTTCCTGGGCATTTTCCTGCCTTTGTTATACAGTACCTTGGTTTTTTTGAACACATCCTGTTGTCTTCCCTAGTGCCTTGCTGCTGGATGCCATTAGCATATATCTGGGCTACCCCTTGTGCAGAGTTGTCCCCAGGTGAAAGCCCTTGTGGTCTGGGATGGAAAGAGGCTGCAATTTACTGAGTCCATTATCACCTCCGGACGTGTAGAATGATAATGGAAGTGACAGAGGTGCAGCTGAAAATTGGCTCTTAATATTTTATGTGTTAAAGCTGAGGATTGGAAATCTCACACTGCTCTTCAGGGAAAATGAAGTGTGTGTGTCTCCCACCCACACCCCCCCCCCTCCCCCTCCCATCAAATTCAACCTTTGGGCAAAACAGCTCTCTTTTTACACCTATGCATGATGGAAACATTGTGCCTCAGTTGTGATATTTTAAAAGACAATGGCATGAAACAGTGTGAAGAACGACGAGTTATCCTGGATGGTAGTATGGTGCCATCAGGATCACTGCTGCGGTGAAACTTTGGAGGATGTAAATGCAAAGCTACTTCTTCCTTTCTCCCTTCAAGTTAGGGACGAAACAAAATGTCTGCCCTGAAGCAGCATCTTCAGATTGCTTTCCTTCCCATCTTGTAGTCTGTAACCTGGGTAGTTTCATCCCTCTGCTCTAATGCTTGCAAATTATGCTCTTTTATCAAGGCAGCTCCCTTCCCCCTCCTCTGCACATAGACACTGAACTATTATTCAGGATTACTGTTCATCTGTTCACGTGTAATGTGTCATAGATACATAATTTTAAATAGTTTCTTCTTCTAAATGACTTATGCAAATGGAAAATTAGCTTCCTGGCCTTTCACCAAACTCTGTCTGCAGACTTTCTGCGTCTTCTTGGTAGTGATTACAAGCAATATTAGATGAAATTGGTTCTTGCAACTTGGATTTATTAATTTCTCGTGTTCTTACATCAGTTAAAACACTTAGGACTGGGTGCTTCTGTGATTCCCATTGACCCAGAGATTTCCTGAGTGCTTTGGAGGACTCCTTCCCTTCTGCTTAGCTTCTTCTGTGCAAATGCTAAGAGTAATGGGGTATTTTCATGCATACGAAAGGGATTCTGGCTTTCCTTGTGTGCTCTGCATTTTTGAATGAGATATTCAGCAAAGTCTTCATATGTATTGCATCATTTCCCTTGCAGGCGAGTCTTGCAGCAAGCGGATTTACGGGCCACATGTTGTAAGACACTGGTGCAGTTTAATGCCTCCTGTTAGCCTGTATTATAACAGCCCCTAAATATAGTCGCATTCAACTTCGTATCATGGGCTGCTTACTCTGTGCTGTGCGTTGTTTCTGCTGTCCTACCCACAACCAGAAGTGTTTAAATATTAATGCAAACCACCATTTTGTAGTTGTCATTACCATAATGGGCTGTGAGTTGTGTAGATAATAGATTAATCTCGGATTTGGGGAGCCTAGGTGCTAGCCGTGGATCTGCAGAGACTTCTTCTGTCGGTCCGAATGCGTGATTTCTCCATGACTCGGTTCTTCATTTTTTAATGAGAAGTAAACACACTTTCTCAGTAGAGTTGTTGTGACATAACTGTTACTAATTTGGAGGTTGCTCAACTATGATGCCATTATGACAATAGGAAAGCTTAGGAAAAGTCGATATTACTCATCACTTTACAAATTGGTAGAATAAAGCCTTGAAAGAACTGCAGCATAAACGAGGCTGAGGCATCATAGCTAATCATGTTTTTATAGTGTGCCGAACTAATTTCGCAGAACGGAGAAGCACTACCCACCCCCACACTGTTCCTGCTTCTCTTCTCCACAGAGACGTGCTGGGATGCAGGGAACACCATTAGCTGTAGCTGGTTGCAACTGGGGTGCAAGAGATAGACATGCCAGTTTGACGAGTGGGGAAAATTGCCAGGGTAATAAACATCTTTTCTTTAGCAGTTCCCGCTTGACTGTTGTGAAAGTTATGGAGGTTTTTTTAATTAAAAATCGTTATTATTGAAATGAGCAACCCTGCATGCCATATGGGTGCAAATAAAATATGAAGTCCAACCTTTCCATAGTATTTGTATTCTCTCTTTTTGCTTGTTCTGTTTTAAATAAAGAACCAGGGAATCACCCTATTAAGATTTAATTGACTTAACACACACAAAAAATCCTAGCTAAGAATGAGGAGCAAATGTTTCCTGTAATTCCAACAACATTTTATCTGAAATAGAAAAAAACTACCCACATTCAGAGTTTGTTATTTAATCACCATGTTTGTTCCCAATTTCTATGTTTCATGCCAAGCCTACTGCAAATAGGCAATGAGTTTTTCTAATGGAAAGCCCTTGTGCAGATGGTCAGAAGGAGCAGTATATTTGCAGGACGTTATGGGAAGTCATAAAAAGTGAAAGAAGATGCTCCAATAGCCTGAGCAAGGTGAGCAGAGAAGAATGGTATGGGAGTCGAAGTGAAACTGGGCAGCTGGAGTCTTAAATCCTTTTTGAGGGTGTTGGAAAGTGTTGGCAAGGGGAGGAAGAAAAAATTGAGGAAGATTTTTCTCCGTATCAAATGGTTAAGATGAGCGAATAATGAACTGCACATTAAAATGTGGCTCCAGCTCCTCAAAATTCAGGCTGTTTGGATCTTCTGGGTTTTGGATTTGTATTAAGTCCTGCTCCAAATAGAAGCATTCAGATGTTTTGCCTTTTGCAAAATAAAAATTTCGGGAAGGAGGTAACTTTTTTTTTTTTTTTTTTTTTTTTTTACATTTACATCTGCTTTCCAACAACAGTTATTTAAATGTATCTACTGTTTTAGGGTTTTAAAATGTAGGGAGTAATTTCTTGGCTACTACAACAGACATATTTCAGAATGGGGAAGAAATCAAATTATAAAGTATCCTCATGAGCAATTGTAGAAGGTTGAGATTCAATGTGATCTGGTGCACATGGATTTGATCAGCTTAAGATACGAGTGCTTGAAATAATGACAAGTAATAGTCAACCATTTCAGCAGCTTGACCTTTTTCAGGATGCTGCTAGGTTGCTCATAGGTAAGGAGCTTGGCGTAAAGGCACATTCATTTCTCACGTCCCATCAAAGACTGGCTCCTGGCTGGAAGCTCTTGCCCAATGCTGTACGAACAGGCAGGCTCCTATGGCAGGGCTGTGTCTCTCTTGCTTCAGAAAGGTGGAAGCAAGTTAGACCGAGCTCTTTTTATTTCAGGGTTTTCTGCTGGCTGATGTTGTTCTCGACACTTCACAACTTAGGAACATCTGCCTGTTGCTGTGGCCTTCTTTGTTACCCAGATGTGGTGACTGAGGCAGGGAGAACAGGAGCGGCCAGTTTAATGGCAAGCAGGATGCTGTGGCAGGAGGAAATCAACTCCAGATCGCTGATACGATCATTCTCTGCCTCCTCTCGCAGACCGCAGCAGCGCTGAGACATCTTATTTCAGTTCCATATACTTAGTACTCACATCAAGTATAAATAGAGCTATTCATGCTTCACTGTCTGGTTGGTATTTTCCCCCTTTTCTTTTTCCCGTTGCTTTAAGAGCAACAAATGAAAAGATCGTATTTTAGTTAGGTCTTTATTACAGCTGCACAAAGTGCAGAAGGACTGACCTGGGAAACTTTGCAAGTTAGTAGTTTCTGAATAAGCATAAAACCATTTTGTTTACTTTTTTCTTTTTTTAATTTTACTCTTTGACATTGGGTTAATTGCCAAATGTTTGAGAGAGAGAGAGAGAAGTAAAACAAAAGCACTGATAAAGGTGGTGGGTGCCTCTGTGTGCTGCAAGACCTAGAATCGGAAGACTGAAGTTACTCAGGTTGGAACGACCTCAGGGAACTAACGTGTTCCCAAAGCAGCCCCAGCATATGAGTTTTAGCACTGACAGTGTGTTGCTTCCTACCTGCTATTAGTTATTCCTTAATTTTTATTATTCTTTTTTTATAAAAATAATTCAGTCAGTGAATTAGCAAAGAAAAAACCCAATTCTATATGATTAAAATGACTGGTTCTTCTGGGTTATTTTGCAAATACTTCTAAGTAACATATATCCCCAAATTCAAGATCCAGACACAGACTGTTTTCATTTGAAGAAGGAAAGCAAGCAGGGTTACACGTGAAATCCATTTTCATAACAAATTATTTTGACAATATTTTGACATGATTTTGCACAAATTAATCATATATTTTTAAAAGTGATTACTCCTTAATAAATACTAGTCTGCTTTTATAATTTGAAGGAAGAGATACCATTGCCTGGTATCTCTTGGTTAGGTAATTCCCTGGTGGGAATTAGCTAACACTCCTTTTCTTCCACAGCCCATTGGGGGAAGAGATCCTAAGGATTTACAAGTAAAGAAGGAGTTGAAGAAGTAAAATACTCAGTATAAATACTTTGTGTAAAGAGACCTATTGATTTAAGGAGAAAATGAGAGAGGGAGAAGAATTCCATTGTAGCAGTTGGCTTTTCAGACACTTCTAGAGCAGATGGTCTAATGGTCTAAGCATCTGGTTTGAAATATCTGCTTTCCCTAGGGCCATCAGCTCAAATTTAGGCAAGCTTCATTTATACCTTTATTTTCAAGACAGATCGTTTGGTCTGACTCTGGTTCGTTACAGGAGGGGATTTTGCCCTACTAACAGCACTGATACTGGCTCAAAGGGTTTTGTGCCATTCACAGGGTACATTTTTCAAACTTGACCTTAAAAATGGAAGTTCAGTTGGCTATGTGTCATTCTTTAAGAGGATCTTTGTGCCTCAGAGGGATTTGTCGTGGTGTCGTTGCTCAGAATTTCCCCCATGTCCCTACTGCTATGTAACATGTCTTTGGATGGATGATGTATTATTCTTGCTTCTCTTTTGTGCTTTGAGTATTTAATTGAAAACCTTGAAGATCATATCTGAATTCGGATGGAAAGCTTTTGGGTAAGAGCAGGTAACCGTTCAGAGTGAAAAAAAAATCACTCTTATATGGCAAGTAGTACAGGAGTGTTGCATCCTCGGTGCTCGTTGCATGGGGTTTTACAAGGTAAGGCTTGTTATGTGCCTTGAGTCACACTTATGTCTTGCTTTGCTCTCTGCTATCTATCACACAGAGCATTCCCTCAGACATGTTCTAATAAAACCTAGAGGTATATTTTCTTGTAATAAAGAGGCAAATCTGAAACAACAGTAGGAGAATAGGAGGGCAATGGAAGGGCAGGTTCATTTTGTGATCATTGTGTGAAATTGTTTATGCTATCATGTATTCCTCATTGCTGAAATCATCCTTCTAACAGATTTCCTGCAAATTTTGTATTATGCTGCGCTACAGCTGGTGACCTATATGCTGTCATCTGCATGTTTTTTTTTATAGTAAGAATTTGAGTTTGAATTAGTTTTCTTCCCTATTATTTATTGATAGCATGTTTTTAGAAAACCGAGGAGGAAAAAAAAATGAATAACAAGGAGATTTATAAGCCAAATGATGAGAACGGAATTTAGCCTGCTGTATAGTAACTGAGTGGCAAAAACAATTCCCCTTGTTGAAGAGAGATTAATCAAAAGATTAACCAAAACCACTTGCTAACGGCAGTTCTTAGGACAGTCTGGAATATGTACAGGGCAAAATTAATCCTTCCAAATTGCTAGGAAACTCAGGGACTTCGAGATTTAACCCAGAGTGCTGCAGTTAATAAACCATTTCCAATTAGTATGTCAGGTTTGTAATTCTTTTTTTGTTTTGTTTTGCTTTGGAAATACAAATCTCAGCCATGTTTGTGCCGGGGGTCAAACCCTTGCCTGGACTGTGGCATGCTTGTGTCCCTCAGTTCCTGTGCAGGTTGTACAGGGCTGGGGCGCTGGAGACTGCTCCGAGTTGTGCCGGCTATCTGTTCAATAGAAAATTGGGTGGCCGCCATTGATTTGGAGAGACTTCCTTTAGCTTGTGTCCCATCGACATCTTTGCCCACCTCTAGAACGGATCCCAGACCAGTTGATGTAGGCACTATGCTGATGGCTTTTAGCCACTTTAAAGTCTAGCTACATAAGCAAAGGGATCCTTCATTAGTCAGCTGTATTGATTTTATGTTGGCTTTGTATAATTGCTGCCCTACAGCAAAAGAGGTCTTACTCCACAGTATTGGATGTCACAGAGCTTTGATGGGGCATTGTGGATCTCTAGGGATGATCAAGGGCTATAATGAAGAGCATGTGTTATTAAGGAGTGTCTGTGTACGTTAACTTAATAGGTGACCTGAGCCATTCTATAGAAATATTTAGTACAAATAATGTCTGCTGTGATTAGAATTTAAAATAATCTGCTTCTCAGATCTGGTTCCCAATGGGTTTATTGTGATCAAGGAAAAGTTAAGAAAGAAATGAAAGATAAAAAATACTGAAAAGATAAATGGGAATCCTGCACCATTCATTTAGTAAATAGTTTTTTTCTCAAGTGCCTTTCAGAGTGCAAGGGAGAAAGAAGCAGCAGAAAGACAAAAGACTTCTCGAAATTTCACTGCAATGTTCTGTTTTCTTCAGGCTCTTTCCTCTGCCAAAGCATGACAAAAAGCACAGCAAACTGGGAATGAGGCAGCAGCTTTGTCTTTTTTTGGTTTGTTTTTTCTCTTTGTCTTCATGACTGACATACTCAGTGCTTCACTTTCCAAACTGTCACCTTCTCTCCTCAAACTGCTTTCAAATCCTATGGAGCTCCTGCGAGGGAGCAACCCTGTCAGGTGTACCCATCTGCTTCTGAAACATTGATGAACACAAGGACCTGGAAGAGGAGTTAATCCCTCCGGCTCTTGCCCCACTTCTGCTCAAATTTTCCCAGTCCAAATTTTCCTGGAAGCTGGGGTTTTTTAAGTAAGCAGGGAGCCAAGCAAGAAACCTGAGCTCCATGAACCTTCCAGCCCTGGTGGCTTTGCTTCTGTACCTGTAGTTCAGTCTTGCAACTATCCTGCCACATTTTGGGAAATGACCCGCTGACAGGTACTCCTGCTGCTCCAGGCCCTTCCCACAACGGGACCTGGCGTCTCAGGGGATACATCTGCCGCCTTCGCGGAGAGCTCTGCCAAAGGTTGGCCGGAGACCACAGCAGCCAGAGGGGGCAAAGAGAGTCTCAAAAACCTCTCCTGAGCTAGGGCAGGCAAGGCTAGGAGATAACGCAAGACATGGGGGTAAAAATAAGGTTTCCTTTGCTGTGCTAACCAGGATGTTTCCTAACTGTCAAGTGTTGGGCTCCAGAAAGCTGTGGTTCTCCGCAGGGCTGTGAAATGCAGCATAACATTTTCCTTGCCTCTAAGAAGTGCTCTGGAGGGTGAGGTAAGCCAGCAAGTATCCTGAGTTTACCATTCCCTTCCCTCTTGCTGAATTTTTTTTGTCCCACAGTATCGAATTTCTCTGAGCACATAGAAAATTAGCTTCTAAGTATGGGGGGGTGGGGATGGTGATTAAAACCAGGCAGCAGAACAGTAGGATCCCATTGACTTTCTGAAGGGTTTTCTTCAGAGGATAATCTAGTAACTCAGTATTTTGCTGTTGCTTACTTTTTTGCCACTTTAGAGACCTTTAAAAATGTACTTGTTTGCTGCAAAAAGGGATTAATTCTTGTTGAGTAGCCAGTTTTCTTTCTAGGTGATGGCCAAATATAAAATACTTAAGCAAAACTACCACCATTGATTCTTTATCAGATACTCTGACTCGTTATCACATATTCTGTGTGGGGTTAAATGAGTTCCCATGTTATGTATTTTTGCTACAGAAAACGATCAGCAGTTTTTTCATTGCTGGTCCCCTCAGTATTTTGGAGGGGGCAAAAATGGAAAACCAAACCAAAGCAGTATTTCTTGAGCCGTTAAAGGCTAAAACTGCAGCAGACACAGCCCCATTGCTTTGCCTGGCGAGGCACTCCAAGACCACCAGAGTTTCGGGATTGGTACTGTTGCAATTTCTGTGCAGTTTCCTTTTGACATACTGCAGTTCTGAGCTCCTGAGGTCCCCTGAGGCTTTATGTGGATTGAGAGAGCCTTAGTTAAGCTTGATTTGATGCAGCACTCCTGGAGCCAAGACAAAGCAAAGCTTTTGTATTTCCTAAAGAGCATGTTATCCTCAGAGCACTTAATTTGTACCCTCTACTTTTGCTAGCAAAAGAGGCAGTGCTGCTCTGCCCTCCGTGGGGTAGTAGCAGGGTTTTACTCCCTTCTGCCTCCTCTACACGTCTGTGTTAACCATAGTTATTTACCTGTCTTTGCCTGCAGATCTTGACGAGGATTCTCGTATAAATAAGGTGATAAAAATGAGGCGCAGGAGGATATTTTGCTTTGAGCCTAGTGCACATCTGGAGGCCTTTTTTGTCCCGCTGTGCCTGTGCGAAAGGATATCTCAGAAAGCAAGGGAGAGAAAATATGCGTTAGTAAACATGTGATAATGCTTCACAAATAAGAGAAGTGGGAGAAGAGCAAGAAAAATGTTATCCACCAATATTGTGATATGGGTAGAAAGTCTTGTAGCTGAGCTGGCAATGTACAGAAAACCTAATCCCCGGGATATTTTCCCAGGCCTAATCTGATGGCTTCTTTTCACTGCTGATTGTTGTCCTATTTATTCTTACCCTTGGCCACAACTCATGCAGCAGATAAAAGTATGGGGTGGCATAATAGTCCTGAGGTTCTCGGTCCACGTATCAGCTCGTAAATACCTCTCTCTGATGCACGTGGCAGAGCCTTAGCTAAGCAGAAACCCCTGCCAGCAGTGCCGGGGAGGTGGAGGCGTAGCTGCCCTGATCACACGCAGGGCAATGTGCTTGTAGAGCATCTCATGCTATAGTGTTTGACCAAACAGAATACGGTCACGAGTACTTTATGCGGCAGCAAGCAACCCCCTGCCCAGCACACGCAAATGCTGGAGACACGCCGGAGACTTGCCTTTGCTGTGCAGGTGTGAACCTGGCACAGTTCCACCAGGGTCAGTGGGCAGCCAGCTGGTGGGCAGCGAAACGTATGAGAAGAGAAGCTGCTCCGTGATGTTAGGTGTTACGCAGCTCTGTACTTATTTACGCCTACATGGACCATGGTCCGGGATAAAAGAAATAAGAAGGATGAGATCCAGCATCCAAGAGTGCCACAGGGTGGGACTAAGGATACAGAGATGAGACAGCAGCTTAGGGAGTGTTTTTTCTCCACCCACCTGTGCTTTGCTGTGTGGATGTAGAGTAGAGGTACTAGAGCTTTGAAATGCACCTCTTTTTATTCTTATTTTGCATCCTCAGCTTGTTAAGGATCAGTAGTAACCTAATTTCTGTAAATGCTTGCAGTTTTGCCTGGAAAGTCAAGGACCAGTGTGATCTGCAGCACACAGAAGATGGAAGAGATCTTTGATTACCTGCTGTGTGCAGGGATCAGGAGATAAAGGTTAGGTTCTGAGAGGTGTCTTGTGGAGCTGGTGACATGCATCTGATCCTCCTGAGATTTCCATGAAAAGCTGTGACACACATTAGTGTGGGGCCACAGATATCGCACAACAGAAGTACATAGGAGGTGGGTCAGAATCATAAGTTATAGGTGCTCTTTCATGCCTAGAAATCCAGGAGAGCAAGCCACGTGCTTAGGCAAGGAGATGGGAGAGTAATGAAGCATGCAAGCCTTGTATTAATTCTTGCTAGCCAGCTCTTGCATGCTCCCTTGCTGCATCTATGTGAAATACCCGGAACGAGGGGAGCTCCATTTTGACTGTCTTATCTAGGCACTGAGTAATGCAAGATATCAGTAGGAAAAATTAAAAGGCATTCAGGGATCTTTTTATGTAATCTGTGTAAATCTATCTAGGTAGTGTGTGTTTGCTATGCCTGTTACACTCTCATATTTTCTGTGCTGCATTTCTGTTGCTTTACATGTCCGAGATAATCCTTTTCTAAAACTGGAGGGAAAAGTGGCACTGGCTAGCAAGATAAATCTGATTTACCTGCAGTGCTAACAAAAAATGTTGAAGAGGCGTTCTCTAGGAAGAAGAAGGCAAAAGCATTAAATGCATTTTCCATACAGCAGAGCTCCTTTATTGGTTTCTTTTTTTGGTTTGGTTTGGTTTCAGTGAGTGAATAAGATCTGCACGCATTATTAATAGTCAGGAGCAGGAGTGAGCTGGCTTTTACCCGCAGCCCTGCTGTTATCGCTAACGCACAAATAAACTACAGCTAAATTGCAGAATTAATCACATTAAATTTTTGGTCCCTGATAAGGAAAATGCCACTCTGTTTTTATTTATTTTGAGCCTGGAAAATAATTTAGCTGAGTTCCTCTGGATGTGCAGTTTGCTTCCATTTTGGCATCCCACAGCATTACATTAGATCTTATCATTACTGTTGCATTAGTGTGTCTAAGCAGCATTCCCGTGATTATATCTACCTTCTTCAACTCCACTGCTAAATGAACTGGGACAGAAAAGCTAATTACACCTTTGCTATGGAGGGAGGTTTCCTATTATCCAGTCTACCCACTGCAGAAGAAATGCACTCTGAGAGCTACAAGCCTTGGCAGGTTTGTTTTTCCCTGTAGAGTTGGGTGGCTCCATGAAATGTACGTTTTTGGGGGGGTTAGCGATCAGACGTCTCTGAGATCTGGACCTGTGGACAGAGGCAGCGGCAGCTGTTTGCCAAAAGGTCCAGAATCCTTTTATTATATAACATGCTGAAAATTTGGAAGGGCCTAGACTCAAGATCTGATTTATAATATTGCTTGGTCTGCCAACTGCCTTACCCAGGCCTGCAAGGATTGCCAAATCACAGACCACCAATACCTGTACTTCAGGAAAGACTGGAGGTGGTGTGAACAGAGGAAATTCAACTGCTTTTAGCAGAAGGAGGTGAACAAAAGCGTGCGGGAGCTGGGACAAGGAAATTTTGGAGGCAGGAAGGAATGCAGCCTAAGAAATGATGCAAGTAAGGGTAGGCTCCATACCTGAAGCCACATCCTTTATAGGGCATTGGTAGGTTTGCTGTACATGCAGACCCACTCGTCACTATAAATGTTATAAACCATAGTCATAAAAAATAACAAGTATGTCTGAGGAAACCATGACCTGATTATAAAAAAGCATTCTAGTTTCACTGAATGAACTATTTCTTGAAAGTGATTAACTCAGATGGAGTAATAAATGAAGTAATAAATCTCTGCATTTGATCCTCTGGGTTTAATCCATGAGACAAGATTTATGACTGGACCCATTAACTTTTGTACTGGGAAAATGGTCTTCATCTCTCATCTGCATGATATTAATTTGGAAGATTTGCATTCAGACAGGTACATCTTAGCTTTCAGTTGAAATAGGGAAAACTTTTGAGAATATTTCACACTAAAAATATGCTAGATATGTTCCCAAAGCAATGCTCTTCTGATGTGTGCAGCATTTTGCTGGTTATTCTGAAATTAAGCTATGGTCTGACTGAAACCTAAAAAATGAAGAAAATCCATTTAAAGCTTCAGTCCGTTCTGAATTCATGCTGCTGTTGCCAAATGTGTTGTCTAGTCGTGGATCTATTTCTGCATGAGAGAAGACCTTATGAACTGCAAGGTATTGTCCTAACAGGACATTTCACTGTCTGTCTGGATTTAAGCTGGTCTACTGCAGGCCTGTTCAGGCAATTTGAAGGTCCAGTATATATGTTTGTACATTTTAATAGTCTAAACAATTAGAAAGACACTAAAGCATATAGCTGCATTATGTCGGAGATTCAGCCAAGCCAAAAGACCAGATCTCAACAGCACCAAGAGTAAAAAAGACCTCATATTTAGGCACTTGTAAGTGCCTATGCAACAGCATGACTTGGAATCCTTGCAAGAAATCTAGGAACCTCATTTATAAATACTGTTAGCTCCAGATCTTGTAGCTGTACCATTCCATAGCAAAAAACAAAGACTGTCAGCGGAGATTGCTATGCAGAAGCATTCAGCTGCTGTTGTATGTTAAACCTGAGGAGCCACAGTCTTAGAGTTTGGCTCTTATGGTACACAGTACCTTTCTTAGAAATTGTATTTCAAGACACTTGCCACAGTTACAAAATAGCTGCAGAATGATGTGCAATATTGGCTGACAGTGACGGCATCATAGCTAAAAATCTCAAGTGAGATCTCTTTGTTTCTTCCTTAAGTTGTTTGAAAACAGATTTTTAGCTTATAGGGTAAAAAAAAACCCTGATAAATAAAAGTTTCACAGGTAAACGAGAAGCAATATCACATTTTAGGTTTTTTTTAATTGAATTAGTGCAGAAGATATACAGAAGATATACTGCTGTCTGTATATCATATAATCCAATGGTCAAAAGTAAGTGTGTGTATGTATGCATACATACATATATATATAGTAAAAAATACCCACTGCTTTGAGTGAGTGTAAGTGCCTATTTTCAGATTGTTTCTTATGACACTAATGGGGAAATAAGTTCCTTTACAGTGTGCTTTCAAGCACTAATATAATACAGTGTTACTATCCACAGCATTCAAGGTCCTTTAACATCAGTGAAAGCTTAATTATAAAATGTTACCCCATGATAAGGACATGCAGTGTTTTGGAAGTGAACATTAAGGCTGCTCCAATTGCAGGTTTCCCTGTTTCTGCTCTGGAAAGACACATACCTCTCTGCCTGCTTTCAACAAGCAGAGAAAGGTGTAATCTGTGTTATGGGCTGATCCTGTGCATGTTCAGCTGTACTGGCTGAATAGTCCATTGACATCAAAGGAAGTTTTTGGAAGATAAAATCTTGGCATCCTATGGCCAGCTAGGATTTCACCTAGGTTCCCTAAATTAAGGCGGATATGTACATTTTTTTCAGATTTTGGGCCTTAAAACCAAACACTACCCTGAGGTAGGGCTCTTTTAAAGTCATTAAGACTGCAAAATGAAGCTGTGCCACTAAATGTCTGGAGAAGAAAGATTTCTTTCTTTTTTTTACTTTTTTTTTAAAGCTGGTGAGGTGGCAAACTGTGAAGGATTGGTTCGGGATGAGTATCTGGAAGGTGATTTAAATTAGTGAGTTGCACAGAAATTTCCACACTTCTTATTTGATCGTTTCTGACATTCAGTGTTAAGTCAAAATGTTCAAAGGATGTCTGCAGCCAGGCACTCTTTCTCTCTAGTTCAGCACCTGCATTCGTATGACTTGTGTGCAGTAATGCTGCCTGCAACCCGTGCCCGACCAGCCCCGTGTGCTTTGCTGTGACTGGAACTGACTGAGGTCACCTGGGTTCGATAGCGTTGATGCAAACGACTTTTAAGCTAATGATGGGACATGCTGAATTTCAGGAACTTCTCGGGGCTGCCCATGGGAGACAACAATATGGTTAAAATTCAGTTTGCCTCTGGGCCAATACAAATTGTGTGCTAAAGCAAGGCATGATGCTCTGCAGACCAATTCAGCTCAGACTTGTCAGAGGAGGAGGAGGGCCACGATGGTGAGATGGGTAGCACCCGAATCACAGTCATCCACAACCTGATGACAGATGTAGCTGGGAGATTGGACCTCCTGTTCTCAGGAATGCTTTTCAAAATGAAGCTTCTGCTGTGCCGCTCAAAATAACCATGTGCCAAAATTTCCAACACAATTTTAATGCCACTCTGTGTTTTGTGATGCTGTCCTCTGCGCCTGTGCAGCGTTGGGTGGGTGAGCTGCCCTTCTCTTTGCATGTAGAGCCCTCACGACATTGGGAATGTGTCGCCCAGGGTGGCTGTACTTGTGTGAGCTGGAAGGCCCATGGTTCCCATTTTGTGCCCAGATGTCCTCATGGGTACCTTAGCACGCTCTGCTTTTGCTCTTGATCGGCTGTCAACTTTATACAATAATATAAACACTCAAACACTCCGCCATAGTAGCTCTGGAAGCAGTTAATTAGCTGAGTACAGCCAAAGCTGAAATGAAATATAGATTCCCCTCCTCTTTGGTGGTATTTCTGGAGAGCCAGAGGTCTGTCATCTGCTGCAGTATCTAAATGCTTGCCTTCAAATACTGGACAGACACGGGGTGGGTGGTGGTCATGCAGAGTGCCGGACACAGGGCAGGTGAGATGTCTGGGCTCTCTCGACTGTCACAGCAGCAGAAACGCAGAATAACTCATTCTGCATCGCTGCAGTTTTCTGGCGGTGTAACTTTGCAGAGTTTAACCCTTGGCCCTGCTCATGGGAGCTCCTCTGATCATCCCACTCCCTTCCCTGTCCAGGAGTGGGGGAGTGCGGTCACCCGTGCTCATGGAGTGGGGAAAACACAGAGGACTCTCGGCAGTGGGTCTGGCCCATGACATCCCTTGGCTGTGCACTTGAGCGACCCATTTCTTACCCTTTGTTTTATTCTTTCCAGCCCTTGCACAAGGGAATAATCTGTTTTCATTTTATTCTTCCGATTCAAATCAACATGACTGCTCACATCAGCTACGTTTACAAGATCAGGCTCCCTGGTTTGTAAAGCTGCATGTAGTTCATCTCTGTTGGTGAACTTCTTTTCTTACTTGCAAATCTACTCAAGAGGAAACGGTCAGAAAATGTGTTACTGGCTTGGAGACGCACTAACCTACCATTTAATGATGGTTGAAAGCGTTTCTCTATTTTTATGTAGAGTGTAGATCGATAAATCTTTAATAAACATGTATTATTTTGGATAATGCATCTTTTGAGCTATGGGAATGCTAAATTACCTACAAATATGAGTTTCAGTACAGAATAAGAACAAGAAAAGCTCACACATAAAATTTCAGCCCTGGGATTTTTATGTTTTAATAAGTTTGCTTAATAAAATACCATAAAGCTATTGCAGTTATCAGCAAGATACTTTTCAGAAATCTGACGCTTACGGCTGTCTCATTTATTAACGTGAATTACAAAAATAAATGACAAATACAAAGCATTCAGCCAAAGTTGTGTTAACTCCCAAGATGGCTTTCTTATTCTGTTGCCTCACTAGCTTAAGTTTATAATGACAGCACTGCAGATCGGATGTATTTGTACCAAATTTTTAAATAATCCTTAGAAGAAAGAAAAATCAGGCGTCTAACCAATTAAGGCTAGGGGTTTGGATTCAGAGTTACAGGCACTTCAAAGAAAGCTAAGTTTGCCCAAAAAGACATTTTCCCATGTCACTTTTGGTTCAGATGTGAACTGTGAGATGTATTTGGTAAAAACAAAAGCGGCTTGTTTCATATTTAAAAGCCATCTAAACAAGCTTGTGGTTGTAACAATGACCGTCATGTTTTAAAAATAGTTGTATATATTATAACATAATAAGATAATAAATAATACATGTCTGTCTATATCTATCTATCCACCCATCCATCCATCTAGCCATCCATCCATGTAAATCCGTTCCTTTTAACTGTGAAAATATGAATAACAAAAAATGCTCTTTCTCCCTGATATGCTGTGTTTTGTCCTAGGAATGATTCTGAACCTAAACCTCAGATTTAAAGGAACTCTTGTTTTGATCAGGCCTGCTTACAAATCTAAATTTTCTTCGTGACACCAGAAATGTCAGCGTGACCAAAATGCGGATCTCCCTTTGCATTCAGCAATGACTTTTTGTGCTTGGCCTTTCTTTCCAGGCAGGAGAGGTCTGGTGATAAACCATTATTGGCATTTACAATTTGTTACACTCTGCTTGCGTGCAGTCTGCATCAAATGGTGCCGGAGCAAGTCAGGCTTCACTAGTGTCCAGGCAATATTTGGCATTATCTAGAAAGGGACCAGAGCCGTCCTCTTGTGCAGAAAACACGTACAGAGACACAGCCTTGCTCAAGCGGTTGGTCTCTGTGTGAATCTGAAGACCGGGACCTCTTGGGTCCAACTCCCAGCAGTGTCTCCGTGGGCTACAATCAGCTAAATGGTGTTTTCTGTTATCTGCTGGTGGTAGATAAAAGTCCCCGCCGACCTTGGCAGGGCCCTAGGAGACTCAGCGAGCTGTTTGGGGTTTGGGAGGCAGGCGGGGGCTTTGCATCAAGGCAGCTGCTACCAGCTGCAGGCTCCAGGGATGCCAGTTTTAATAATTGAAAGCTTTGCTCCCCTACACAATTCAGAGCTTTATACCCTCCTCCTACAAAAACTTCCCGATTCCTTTTGCTGCCAGTAAAACCCCCTTGCCTGCGGGCAGGTGCCGGCTGCCTGCCGATGCTGGCAGCTGGAAATGGGCATTTCACCGCGGGGCACGGAGAGCACTGGGGTGGCGTGGGGACCACAGAGGCTCATCCCTGTGCTCCTTGGCAGGTGGGCCAGTCTGCAGCGATGTGCTGAGACAGCCTGGCACAAACAGCCCCCAGGCCCCGGGAACGGGCACCCCATGCAAAGCCCTATACCGGGCTTTGGTGCTGCCGGCTTTTATCATTCATGTGAGGTGTGGATGATTAAATAACCTCTCGAAGCTGAAACTTCATCATCGCAGTGGGGCACCCCTGAGGGAGAGCAGTGAGCGAGGCGGTGGGGCTGCTCTCAGCATGCCTGCCTTCTCCAGCGTGGGGCTGGAAACCGCTGCGTGGGGGTCACGGCAGTATCTGGCATATGGCAGGGATGCTTTCCATGAGAGGAGAGGACAGACAAGGCAGGGGTGAGGTTGGGGTGGTGGGGAGACAGCGAGAGAAATACTTGTCACAGTGTGATGCTGGTGAGACCAGTGCTGCAGAGCAGTGGTGTTCACACAAGTAACCATAACTCTTTTTGGCTGCCTTTGCGTCCTCGCTATGAATTATTTTAATTTCTTCTGCGGATTTATTAAGCGTCTCTTGTCCTGGTGGCTCAGCACTTATTTACCAAGTTAAACCAAGCAGTAAATTACCTGTGCTTGCCTGGCCACAATGGACAACGCGACAGAACTGCCGTTGCTGTGTTAGAAAATTAAAAGCAGGCCAGAAGTAAAGAAAATGAGAAGGCTTTTACTATATTTCCTGCATTTGCCTTCTGCTAGATCTCCCTGGAGAGAGGAATCCATGCTGGAAGTCCTCCTGGAGAAGACCTCTGCTGTCCCCAGGGCCTTGAAACTAAGGAGCCTCCCAGCTGATGGATAAGCACTGATTTTCTTCCTGCTGGAGCCTATGTACACGGTTGCTTTTTGCCACAGCTCCCAATATTGACGTCAAAATGCACCTTCTCCCCAGAAAAGACTGATCCAGCCTGATAACTTGCTCCATCCATTTAATCTGGCTCCATTTGTTTTCTGAAATGGACTTGCAGTGGGGCTATGTTTCCCCCAGTGATTCGCAGATAGGTCAGGTATTAGCCAGGCACGCAGGAGTTTTGCGGCTGGTTCCACAGTTGGCCCCCCTCCATGGAGCCCATTAAAGCTTTTACGCTACAATTTAGACTAAGGAATTCTATTTTATCAATTTTATTGTCCTCAAGGTATCATGGTGAATGTCAGATTGGATTATACAAATGAAGACAGTTTTACTGAGAGCCTGTTAAAGGCTCTGTGCTAATTTTATAACTTAGTTTATAAAGTGCTTCTGCTAACATTGAATTGATTGTGAGCAAAGAGGCAGAGGCTGTTTGGTCTTTTGATACATTGCTTCTTGGTAGAAGCAACACCACTGTGGAGTTTAGTCAAGAGCATCAGATAATCATAGTGGGTTCCCAGCATTTGGTCGTTTACAATCCCCATACGTTTTCTGAGCAAACATTTTCCCTTTTCTTATGCTTGTTTTTGCTGACCCTCTCTAGTCAGGAGACAGGGTTCCCTTATTAATCTGTAAATCAGAGACATTTAATTGCTTCTGCAATTTCAGTATGGGTTTGGTCATGTTCCAGTGGAAAAAATGTTGCTTTGACCAACCGCTGTGACATCTGTTTTTCTAAGCAGGAGACAGAAGAGAGAGCAGAGATAAGATACAGTCAAACAGAGAATGCTTTTTCTAATTACAAATGGCCCATTCTGATCTGCCGTGGGCAAAAAGCCAAATGTAATATATTACAGAATATAACAACATAACAGTATATATGTGTGCTTAATATTAGGGGAAAAAAACCACATGCGAACTTAGAGTGTCTTCAGTAGAAGGAAGCTGCATGTTTCTTTGGAATAAACTAGCAGTTTGTAAAAGGGAGAATTTTCTTCTATCTTTCTGACTAGCTGCAGACTCATGGTGCAGTTACAATGCTGTTTACATTCACAACCATACTCAGATCAATTCATAATGAAGGCAGGCTCCCCTAATGACTGGAAAGAGTCCAGAGTATGTCAGGAATTTCTGAGACTCTTTTGAGGATGCACTTCAGCTAATTAAATCCAAGGAATAATAAAAATAATAATAATTTAAAAAGTAGAGGAAGTGCAAATACAGATTGCAGAACTAATCTCAAGGGTCTTTGCCATTTCTAAGCAGTCTTCACTTGACTCTAACTTTTTGGAGGGGATAACTGCATTTATTTACATTTGTACGTACATCTCCTTTCTCACAGTGCTGCCTCCAGCTTTGTGTGACAAGCATCCCCAGTGCAGGGCCCAGAGGCTTGTGCACAGATAAGAAAGAGCCAAACAATCCCAGTAGGATGGGAACTGCCTTCCTCCTTTCCTTCCAGCTCTTGGAGCACCTCCGTGTTGGTTAGGCTTTGTGCACCCCATCGGTACCCGTAAATGTTTCTTTTCACTTCCACGCGTAAGCATCTCTGCAAGTGTCTCGTTTGCTCCTCTCCGTTTGAAGCTGCCTGAGAGTCCAGGCACACCGCTGAGGGTCTGCATATGGGTTAGGCTGTAAGCATGGAAAGACTTACTCTCTTCCTGAGGTTGGCAGCCTGCACTGGAAGTCAGCAGGCTCTTGCTGGACTCGAATAAAATGCAAAGGAAGGCTTAGGGGGAGTCGAGCGTCCGCGTGCAGGGATGCGGCAAGATAAGGCTGGGCTGCTCAGCGGAGGAAGTGCTGTCCCCGAGGTGCCCTGAAAGCGAGGTTTGGGTGAGCAGGTGGGGTGCAGTGCCCCATGGACTGCGGGAGCTGGGCGATTGCTGCCAGGGTCTCCATCACCAGGGGAAAGCTCGCTCATTCCCCCAGCTACTGCCACTTAAATCGCACTGCCTTAAATAAACAGAGCGAAGGGGGTTAAAGCTTTTAGCTGTCTTTTCAGAAGCCATTACAAGGAGCTGATAGGGTGGCCGGTGAAAGAGAGAGCTGGTTTGGAGCTAAAGATCCAGGTGATGCCTCAACGATGTGTAAGAGATGGCTTCATGGGAGAGGGATACTGGAGCAGGCTTGTCGCAGGGGGAGAGTTGCTGGGCTTTCCCACTTGACCACTGGTGGGAGTAGGTGGGCTTCAGGGGCTCGCAAAGAGCTTTGCAGAGAAGCCGTCTGTTCTGCTGACGCTCGCAGATCCGCACTGAGGCTCAGAGGCCAGCGGCTGCTGTCTCTTCTGGGCCCCTCTGTTTATTTGCCTTCAGAGAGTCTTTGAAAACCTGCTATATGAAGTCTGGTGTAAACATATTTTTTAAAGCCCCCACAGTTTAATGGGAATAAAAAGAAACTTCTGTGTTCCTGCATTTGCTGAGCTTGTTTCCCACTGAGGAATATGAAATTGTTTTAAATAACTAGTAAAGTGGCTGGAAAACTTGAGGAAGAACTACAGGAGGGATGCAGACTTTGAATTTGTAAATCCTGAGGTGTGGTCCTGTAGACTAGCTACAGAAATCTGCTTTGGAGTATTTGAGGTGTACATGCAGGCTGCAGGCCTAGGCTCTGTTGTGCTTAATAATGCCAAAGATTTTCCACATGAACAGATAAATGCAGATAACAAATACTGTGGCAGTAACAAAACTCACAAGGACCCCAGAAACCCCAGGGCAAAGCTGCAACTCGCCTTTTTGCTCATTTATGCTGGTGCAAGGCTTTGTTTCGAGATCAGACCTTGGTACTGCAATGCCATTCCATGGAGCTGAAAACCTAAGAGCTGTACAAGCCATTGGATGAGTGACATGGCTGAATGGTGACTTCATTCAGTGTTCTCAGTTCAAAAGTGTTTTGTTTTTTTTTCAATCTACTAATTTTGTTTATTCTCTGCCAGTCAGTTACCATTAAATTCCCAAATATTTTCTGCCCTTACATGTGTATGTGCATCTGTATGTTTGTGTACGCTTACAATTAAGCTCGAAAGTAGAGTAGACTTATTTCGTGGTTTTTCTCTTTAAGAGCCTTTTTGGGTTTATTTCTTAGTGAAAACATAGATGCTGGGAACATGCCAGGTTGTCATGTCCAGCTAATAACTAGAGGAGGTGCCCTCTAAAACATCACTCTTCATCTTGAAGGATAAGTTCCTGATTTTCCTTTGCTGGAGAAAAAGTGGAAAAAGTAGCAGATGTAGGGCATATCTGAATGATAGCCATGGTGGGCTTTATTCTCCTCCTATTCTCTAACTATCCTGTAAATGGAGGGACTTCCCATGCTGCTGCCATTGGGACAGAAGCATCTCTGAGCTACCCGCGGCCATCAGCCCTTGCCTGCAACACACTTGCTCTTGGGTAGCCATGGGATGGGAGGGCAGTTCCCAGTGTCTGGGAAGGGAATGTGGTTTGTGGGGTAAAAGAGAGGCCTGGAGTGTGGCTGGCTTTCACAGGGCACTCGCAGGTTTTGCAGCATTTGGGGTCCTGTGGGAACCACAGCTGCTGGACTTCAGTTGATATTTGTGATTTCTAACCTCCATCACTGTAGGCAGAAGCCTGACACTGTGACCTTAGGCATGCCAGGACCATCCCAGAAAAACTGCAAAAGACCTTGAACAGATCCTTTTCTTTAGTTATCCTTTTCCTTTGCCATCTTTCACTCTCCTAAGAGATCAGAGTGGGAAGGTTCAATTGATTTTGTTTCTCTTGGCAGCACTGTGTCTGGTACAGGTACAAGAAAAAGGTAGTTGAGCAGTAAGTCAGAAGGAGAGCGGGAGTGCACTCTGCATCCCCCAGGGCTGTACTCCTCACCTTGGGGTACTTGCCAGGAAGGAGGTAGGATGACACTTTGAAGGAAGAGCATTCCAGAGCATCCTTCGGGGAGGCTGGGCTTTTTGCAGGTTTTTTTTCATTTTCCTGTCCCGTCCTGCTCCCACATATGTCCCTGTTGATTTCATGAGCCTCTCCCTCAGCGAGAGTGATGTGCTGGTGCCTTTAGCTGTTGAATCCTGCTAATATAGGAGAGATTTTCCCTGAATGCCTTAACTAGATGGTGCCAAGCTGAACCTTACAGTCTGCAAACCATAGTTCTTCCAGTGCTCCCTGTCTTTTAATGAAAACAAGAGCCTTCCTCTGACATTATGTGATGCTTTTGTTTTATACAGATTACACTGAAAGTCTCACTTACGAGGTTATTACAGTTTATAATCCCCTGAAACTCCATTATGTATCCTCTTGTAGTAACAAGTACCTGACTGTCATGTATGCAAATGCCTTATCTAATGAGAGCAGCCGGGCACAGAGGGTACCCTTTGTTGAACACTTCAAGGTATGTGCTGAGATTGTTTGTTTCTTTTTGTGTGAGTTTATCCCAAAAGGAACCTGCCCTCCAAGAAATCAGTAATGCTTCTATATTTGTCCAGGGTTTTTTGTTGGTTTGCTTAGCTGCGCCAATACAAATCCCAACCAGAAAAGCTACTGAAGCAGGGAGATAAATTTTGACCGTCTGCTACCAGAAATACCTCATTACTTAAAATTTGTAGGTTATCATGCTGTATGTGCAATCTGCCTCGTCTGTGATGATCAGCAGCAGCGTGTACTTTCCAGCAGCCGATTTTGCATGTTTAAAACAAAAATAAAAATTACAATTCTTTGTAGCCTCCTGCAGTACTTTTAGGTCCTTGGAAATGTGCAGTGAGCAGACAGGGCTTTGCTTTGCTGCCTCCCAGCTGAGGGCATCTTCTCATCTTACCAGCAGTAACTTAAGAATCTGAATTTCTTACAAACTGTCCAGTCTAATCTTAGGACTTGATTTATCTCTAACATCTGCCTGCCTACACTTCTCTTCAGCTAATGATAGGGGTAGTTCATCTTTCTGCAACACTGGGGAAAAACTACAAACTCGGAAAACTACCGCTTGTCCTTGCTATAAAAGTAATTAAGGAACTTGCTGCATTAACATGTGCAAAGTGAAAGCAAGATTGCATCCTCTCCCGAGACCCCAGGGAGAGAGAGATACTAGGGCTTTATCACAGGAACACTGGGTCCTCGTCTGGGCTAATTGAACTGTCATAAGCAGTGCATCAGTTAAGACGGCCAGATACATCTCCATTGCGAAATCCACAACTGACAATGTGGCTTTCTCTGGAGAAAATCCTGGCCTCGCTGCAAGGCCTTTGACTTCAGAGATGGGGGCAGGGAGGAGAGAAGGTTAAAAAGAAGAAAAGGGAAAAAGCAGGGCAGAAAAAAAATGCTAGGGCCTAATTGAAGTTAGAAGTGATCTTATTTTAGAGAATGTTTTCTTAACAGAGTGCTGCAACCCTCCACCTCAGCGTTTTGGATTAAATTACTGTTGGTAGAGATAAGCTCCATTAGGGCTGTCATTTCCAAAGGAGGCTTTTCCATAGCCGTTACTCTCCCTTCCTCCCCCAAACCTCAGGTACAACGATAAAAACATTAATGGGAGCCAGAGTAGGCCATGATAATGAACTTTTTATTACTATGCAAATACAGGCAATCTAGGAAATTAATATTTCATGTGTGCCTCTCTTCACAAGGCATGTTTCTGTTATGGGCTCCTGGTCCCTCGGCCGGGCAGCTGGCTGCGAGGGCTCTTGTCATAAGCAGGGTCTTGAACTTATTTTTGTTTCTTGCCAGCTGTTACTGAGGACCAGTAAGGGGACTGGCCATGTTGTGTTGGGCGGCCTGCCCTGCGGGCTGTCTTAGCATTGCCACGAGAGGAGCAGAGCACCTGGGTGTACGCAGCACTATGAGTGCCGCTTCCCAATCCCATAACGCTATGTTGCACATCCTTCCCGGGAAGTCAGCTTACAGAAGCAGCTGAAATAGTTTTCTCTGCGCTTCCCTAGCAGGTAGCTAGGCAGTGCTATGGACAGATGTACGGCCAAGATGTGAGTAGGACAAGCTGCCGCCCGGCGTGATAACCCCGCTGTGTGTTTGTACGGCACCAAGTAACGCAGGCAGCGCTGGGGTGCTCCTAAGAGTGGTTGGAGCAAGGAGCAGGTCTGCTTGGCGCAGGTGAAGTTGCAGATTTCCTCAGGCTCCCCCGAGGGCACTGGCAATCCTTGCACCTGGCTTTGAGAGAAACAGCATGTGGGTCCCCCAACACCTGCTGATGGGCAAAACGCTACCTGCATCTGCGGTGCAGTTTGCTGTGGTCCCTTAGGCTGGGGCTGGCAGTAGGCACGCTGCCCAAAAAGCCTCATGTGCTTGGGAATACCGAATTAAGGCTGCGTCCTGCCCCTCTTCTCTCTTCCTTAGCCACTTTGCAAGGAGCAGCTGGAGCTTCACCTTCATTAAGCCTTGCAGCGTGCCTGCGAGGTGAGTAAATGCTGCTGTACCGTTTGTTCGGCAGGCAGGCAGTTGTTAAATGGCCCAGCCAAAGTGACGTAGCACACAGTAGTGAAGTTCAGGATGGGTGTCAGGATTCAAGTGCTCACTTGCTCTTTGTCATGATTTTAATGAACACTTATCACAATATATATGCAAGGCAAAAAGTGTGAGTCAATACATACCGCAACCTGAGACCACGCAGGCAGCATTCTGCTTCAGATACACGCACCCAGAAGGAGTAAGAGCCTCTTAATGTGTTCAGAGCATTAATAAACTTAAAGTGGATTTGAAGAAAAGGTAAGAGAATTGTGAATTAAATATTGATCTTGCTGTTTCATTGTTGAATTGCAGACATTCAATTGCCCATGGATTACTCTGCCATTGAATCATAGCAGCTAGAGATGGAAAAGCCGTACAATTATCCCATTCATCTCCTTGCCAATGGAAGAGTGTTCCCCACAGTACATTCTTGTAGTGGTTGAAGTTGATTACTTAATTCCAATTACTGACAGTCTACTAATTGCTTAGGCTGTATTCCAATTTTTGTCAGCCCTCCCATCACGTTAACTCCTTATCTAGAGCTCTGCCCTGCCTTCTGGAGGGGGATCACATGATTGGTTTTGAAAAGGAACTTTTAAAATAAGCCAAAGTTTCCCCCTATTTTTTTTTTCTGTTCACCTTCATTTCTGACTGCATGTGCTCTTGATCCACCTGCACCTTATAAAATAAACAGGCAAAGTAAAATGCCTTAAAATGAGTCATATAAGGAGAGCAGACGTGTGTCAGCATTCCCCAGCAATGATTATTTTCCTTTCAGTGTGCCCTGGTCACTAGACTCCAGTGGATGGCTTTCTGATTTTATATACCTCTAAATAAATTAAGGCAAAATATCTCTGCCAAAATCTCTAGCATCAGATTCACATCATTTTTTTCCCTGCCATTAGAGAATTATCCTCCAGCAATCCTTAGTTCCAGAAATTAGTCTTGGTGAAAAGGAAATACTAACTTTCTCTGTTACTCACTGGTAAACTCACACCTCAGCCCTGCACCATCTTTTCTCTCCTTAAAACTGCCCTGTTTTACTCCAGGCCATTTTGCTGTCAGGGAAAAATTAGCTGCACGCTGGCAAACATCAGAGGGCAATGGGCAGTTTTCTGACTGCTCACATTCCCTTAAATCATTTATTTATTCACTCATACATTTTTTTGGCCAGGAAATGTGTGTGAGCAAGGGTTTCTTGATGGGACTGGGCAGCCAGAAAGGTACCAGATGGAAAGGTTGGCAGAGACGGGGGTCACAGGAGAGCAGGGACGAGTCTGTGAAGTTTATTTAGAAAAGAAAGCGCTAGTGATGGAGCCGAGGGGTAAAGGCTGGTGTGGGTCTGGGGAGAAGATGAAATGCTTGAAGGTGGATAAAAGGACTTTTCTTCTGCGTGTGTGTGTGTGTGTGCACTGCAGAAGCAAGTAGCGAAAGGCAGCTGGGGCGACAGCAGCAGACTGGAAGAATGCTCAGCATCCCTGAGTGGCGCTGGGCTGTGCCCAGCACCATGGGGGGAGAGCGGGCACTGAGGGGCTGGCGGGCTGCCTGCACCCACAGATCTCAGCCGTCCCTGGAGGTGATGGCAGTGTGAAAGGAAAGCCTTGCGGCTCACAGCGGCATCGGGAAGTCTCCGAAGGGACCGTGGTAAGGAGGCTTAGTTTTGACAGGTGAGGGCACGGCACTCCCAGATGAAGGGATGTCAGATAAATGGCTGTCATTTTCAACCACATCTCTGATGCGGAGTTTTGTGAAGGAAGATTCCCAGGCACAAAGGAGGAGTTTGACTGTTGCTGGGGATTGCAGCCCGAAAGAAGTAAGTCAGCAAAAGAAAGTCCACTTTTTAAGAAGTTTACAGAAGACAGACAACCATGTGGAAGCAAATCTATTAGACCTCCAGGCACGTGAAAGTAAATAATTCTGCTCAGTCATGAGATGACACAGAGGTATGTCTAGCTTTCAGCCTGAGAGCTTATAAAATGGCTTAAAGTCTTGGCTTTGCTTTTACTTTGAACATCCCAATTGAGTGCTGAATGAAAGAATAGCTGGGGAGCAAGCAGGCTGAAAATGAGCCTGTGCAGCAGAGGTGCTGCTTTGAAGGTGCGTGGCCTTTCACCGCCACACAGCTTTATCATCTGAGGCTCGCCAAGTTTTTAACCTGATAAAATGAACTAGGCAAAGGGAAAGGAAAATGTGTGAAGGGAAAATGTTACATCTGTCTGCAGTTTAAGATGAGCCTCGAGTTCACGTTACAGAGCAAAGTAACGGTCACAGGAGTTATTTTAATATTTCAGTAACTGTGGTCAAGACCATGGTTGCATTTATGACTGGCAATGTAGAATAACCTACAGGAAACGTTATCTGTCCTGAAGAATACACAGTCTGAGACAAGGATGCTCTATGTTAACTCAGAGTGTAATACTAAAAGGAGCTACTATCTCCCGTGATAGTTGCTTATGAAATAAATGTATTGCCAGTTACTGTAGTTACGCTGTGTAACCCCCAAAACAATTGCAACTGTCACCTTCAAACAATAGTTTGTGGATTTTTAATCTGCTATTTGATGGTTCACATGGCCATTTTCTCAAAATGTGAATTGTGTCTTCATTAGAGATGGCTAGCTAAAGCAAGAAATCATTCTGCTTCTTTCTGCTTACCTTACGTTGGTGTGTAGCTTATGGCACATGCATGTAACTGCTCTCAAACCTCAGTATATCCTGTATGTTTCTGTCCCTTGCAATATGAGTCTGAACTGAATAGATGATAAGATGATGCGGGTGATATGGGCCCCACGGGACTCACACCTTAGGCAGTTATCTTTAGACATAATTTTTTTTGTTTGAATAGCACATAATTTTATACTTACAACTACGGCATTCCATAATTAGGGACTGCTTATACTTAGGAGATTTTAAAAATTTACTTACCTTCCTTAATTTCCATGCCAATTCTGATGGTAAGATATTTGTGTTTAAACAGATGAAAAAAAATTACTACAAAGAAGGGATCAGACATCCTTCTGTGTTCTCACAGGCCACAACTGAGTGGGCTGAGATTACAGGAAGGGAGATTTGGGTAGATCTCCTGAAAATCTTTCAAAGGAGAAGAATAATTAGGCACCAGGATAGTTGCCTGGAGAAGTGGTCAGGTCTGCACTCATTGGTAGTGTGTCATAAGTGTGACCTAAGTTGAGCGGATCTTGCCTGTGGACTGAAGGGTGACGTCCGTTTTCAGTGATTCCCAAGAGTCAGGGAAGAAAGACAGCAGGTCTTACACCAGTTACTACTGTTCTGCCTGGATTTAACTCTCCTTGTCCAGGCTGGGTTGTAGGATTAAAGGTCTGTAAGCCCCCAAAACAGTGCCGTAATTGCAAAGAAAGGTCGATGACCTTATTCAGAGTTAAGTGAAAAGATCTATGGTCCAAATGGGAGTAAGCTTTTGGCAAACAAAAATAGCCAAATTTAGCAAACCAAAAGAAAATAAATTAGTGGGCAAATGCCATTCTGTTATTGTTTACACTGTAATGCTCTTCTCTTTCAAGGCTGCTCTCCAGTTGAACCTTAAGCAGTTCCGAACAGAAATTTTAGGATCTCTTTCCCGAATAAATAACAGCTCTGGAAAGCAGGTGCAGATTTACAGGGTGGTGATGAATGACTGCAGAGACCTTGGCACTCCATTAACACTGGCGTGTATAGAGTGTCCTCCCAGACCATACAGTGTGGTTCACATCTCTTCCATCCACTCTCCATGAAGTTTCTTTAAAAAGCAATCACCCTCCATCTGGGATGGCATGTTGTAATGGGCAAGTGGAGGGGATTACAGAGCTCTAGTCTGGCAGCTCTTCTCCCAGTAGATGTTGCCATCAAGGCAGCTTTGGAAAGAGAAAGAGAGAAGGAGGCGATCTCTAGTTCTACTGCCTTGCTGTGATTAGCTATTTCACTGAGAAATATTGAAGGGGTTTGGGTGCTTTTGCTAAGAACTCTTTGTGACAAATGCTGATAATCACGTATGGCCCATCTGGCTGGTGGGAAGACTTTTCAGCAGCCCAAATGCAGCAATACCATCCTCCAAGCATGGACCTTTGAACTGCTCTGAGCAATTACTCTTTGGCTTTCAGTTGTGCTGCAGAACAGCTAGGTGCTCTACATTGCGTATGAAATTAATATGTGTCGGTAAGAATGGAAAACCAAGCAAGCAAAAGTATGTTTCCAAATGCTTTATGTTTTTTTCCTCCAGCTTTGCACCCAAAGGAAAGCTTCCTGGAGCTTCAGGGTTAGACTGTCAATTGAGGAAACTGAGACAGCATGCCCATGCGTGTGTTTATTTTCAAAACAGCCATCCTTGTTTTGGATGTTGTTTCCCAGGTGAAACAAGCAAAGTGTTCCCTTCCCTGCTGCACACAGTTCTGACAGATTGACATAGTATGCCCAGGAAGAAAATAAATGCTTGTCCAAAAATTATTTCCTAGATCTTTGAGAGGAACAAGCTGTATTATTTTTTCCCTTGATTCTTAGCGCTGAAAGCTCTGCCTTTACTCTTTAATAGATGACTGTGTGTGATGAACGTTTTTGAACTGCCTAAATGGTCAGGTGTCAGAGATCTATAGGCAGCTGGTGTTTGTTTAGTAAATGATGTCCCTGTTATTGTAGTAAAAGACAGGCCTCGGTGGGCTATAAATACACTCTGTTCCCATGCATCATACCTCTGTCCAAAGGTACATTTCAGACCTTTGGTTGTTTGCTCTCCGATTTCTTTCTGTTTCATTACATTTCTCCCTCCCTCTCTCCCACCAGGTTATTACACTGAAACAAGACCAAACCAAGTAATTCATGTAATAACCCTTTCAGAAGGAAGCAGAATTTTCTGTATACAACAGTTGTCATTGTGATCCTTATCGTTGTCGTTTGTGAACCTTCGATGCTCCTGTGTTACTTGAATAATGTGACAAAGACAACAATGAACGTGTATTTAGTGGATACTACTACTGCAAAATGCTCCTGTCTATCTGCATGAGAAGTTGTGAAATGGAAATGGCGGACCTTAATCTGTTTTCTGAAGTTGATTGTGCTTCTGCACTGTGGAGGGTTAGAAAGGGAACTCTGCTGGTGAGAGAGTGCATGGGGTTTTGTGATCAGACAGGTGGCCAGAAGAGAACTTAAACACCAGGACTATCTCCTGTCTGTCTCTCCTCATTTTACTTCTATGATGGTTGGCCTTGCAGAGGAATTTTAGGTAATTTACAGGATCAGTAGAGCCCCACCAAGATCCCCAAGCTCACCAGACGTTCATTTGAATATCTAAAGCTGTAAGGTCAGAGGAAAAAGTGGCTTTGGGGAACAATTTTTGTAGAACTATATTTCCTATATAAAAGTTCATGTTCTTCTTGGTTTCACATAGACTGATATAATTGTAAAAATAGCTTGTCTTTTGGTGTCTTGACCATTTCTTTCCTGGTTCTGTTTGGGACTCTGGTATGTAAGAGTGGGAGTTTGGTGCAAGGCTTGGAAAATACACAAATGTGACTTGTGCAGTAAATGGGAGCTGATCTTTCCTTGTCTTGGATACCACATGGTCATTATTATCTCATGTCAACTGGGTTATCTGCTCTCTTTTCCTTGCCCATAACCCAAAGCTGCCAGTCTGCTCAGCTGGAAGTGCCAGTGCAGTGTAATTGAGAATAGAAAGTGCTCTGAACACATCTGCCATACAGGTGGCGCTGGGTCATACATTGGAGTCAAATCCATCCCGAATTTGAAAACATCTGAATCCAGGAGGAGAGTGTATTTGAAAGAGGAAAGGAATATGCAAATACTTTGAACCTTAGAGAGATTCATAGGCTCATCAAATTCTGAGCCCAAGCTTTCCAAATAAGAGCAATCTCCACCCTTAACTCTTTATGCAGTAAAACTGAACATCTGATATTTCACTTCTGGTGAACAACTGGCAGAAAACCCAGGAACACAGAGCCTTGAACTGGCCTCCAGTTAACATCTCAAAGTCTCGAATCTGTGAGTGGGAATTAAGTGTCCCACAGGATCTGGGCACACCCTGTGGCTAGGGTTGCATTTGACCGTGATTTAACAAAGGCGCTTATGATTTAAAAATTGCCTTCAGATTCAGAATCGGATCAAGTTGCTGGAGGAAGTCCTCCCCTGATAGACAGAGAGTTAAATTTACGGTCCTCACCAAAAGGTCATGAGGACTAGAAAGGGTGACATTGCAGGATTTCTAATACTTTTCTGAAAGAACACAGTCATTTGTTCAGTATTGAGGAGAAGCACAACCTCCTTTTAATATTATTTTTTCTCTTCAAGCATATCTGGCAGCATTAGAATTGCAATAAAACTGTCCTGATAATGATGCAAATGTGTGAAATTGCAGATCTCCTTCAACAACCTTTTGCTCTTTGTTTCTTTTCAGCTGTCAAGCTGCTGATTTTAAGCCCCCCCTTCCCGTGAAACAATATTTTATTGGGAAAAAAAAAAGATGTTTTCTCACTTTTTCCTGGCTTAACTTCCCAGTCTCCTCATTGATACTCCAAAGACGAATCTTTGAGGGAACCGAATAATTGGAATCTTCAGGGTATGAATTGTTCATTTTCCACTAAATATGAAACCCATCATGCTGAACTGTGAGTACAGCAGGATACACTTAGCAAGTATATGAAAATGAAAATAAAAGGACACTGATTGAAAGGAGAGGGAAAAAAAAATCATGAAAGTGATATTTCCTCAACTCATCCAAAATATACCAAACTACTTTAACTGCTTTTATAACAGATACCATGCAAAGAGACCCAATTAATTTTATCTTCATGCTGCTATACAATCTGTATAATTCTTTTGGTCACCAAAATGTCTGAGGTACATTATATTATTCACACAGAATTCACTCCTTGGAAAAAGAAATCACATCTAATCTCTTTTTATCTATGGATTGATCTGTCTGTGAACAGCTCCAAATCTTAGCAGGAAAAAAAGTGTGAGTAATAACAACCTGATAAATTCTGGAAGAAACCTTAAAGAGAAAGCATGTTCGCATCAGACAGAAATTGACGTTTAAATAGAGGAGCACATACTGTGTGAATGTAATTGTGTTTAAAGGTATAATGTCTTCTAACTTGGTATATAGAAGAGATGAAGTGCTTTTGCAAGAGGTCACAGTAGCCTTACAATTCGCATGAGGGTAATGGAGGGAACGCTAACAATAGCAAATGAAGCCCTAATTCCTTGCGTATTTATGGGGAGCCAAATCCATTTCTACAATTCCTTGAGCCAGACTCGCTTTTGGTTTCTGCTGCTGGAAAACAGCAACAGTTTTGTGTATCAGCAAAGAAGGGGATTTTTCCAAGAGCCCCAAAGGAAAATGCTGGTTCACTTGAGAAGCAGGCAATGCCAGAAATTTTATGAAACTTCTGTGCAGGAACTCAGGATGGGAAGGTCAAGTTGCCCTCCGGTTTTAGGAATGGGTACCTTGTTTCCTTTGCAAGACTAGAGCCGGGTAAGTCCTTGCATTTGCATTGTTGATCTTTGCTTCAGCCTGTAGTGAACATTATGGGCTGCTCACTGCACCTGAGCCTAATGATCTACAAGGATGTTGGAGAGGGAAAATGACACAATCTGCTGGAATTTGGTTATAGCCTGGCTAGCTCAGTCAGGAGAGCATGAGACTCTTAATCTCAGGCTTGTGGGTTCAGGCCCCACATTGAGGGGGACAAGAACCAGGACAAGATGTTAAAAATGTGCTCTATACTGCCAGCCGGGGAGAATGGCACTACCTGGAGCCCCTGGCAGAAAGCACCTGGGGAGACCCAAGGCTGAGGGTAATTGACAGGTTAGCAAGTGGGTGCTCAGTGATTTGTTCTCCAGAAACATCAAAGAGGGAGGGTGGATGGATAGATTGATTTCATAATTAGATGTGAAACTGCCTCATTTTCTGGTTGCATTGTCAGCTCAGAAGCCAGCCCCAGGTTGATTAATAGTTTTCACCAATTTACAAGGCTTTCAGAAAGCTTTGGTGCAGTTTCAGGTAATCTTGGGCTGAATTCAGCTCAAGACAGGGGTCTGGGTAAATCTAGGTTCGTGTTTGATTTCATGCATCTAGTACAGAGAAATCAGCAAATTGCATACAGTTCTTTTTCTGCCTATGGGCTAACGCAGAGAAGAGCCATAGCCAAATAACAGCCAAATTTTCAGGGAACTCCAAATGCCAACTTTGGTATGTGGGCCTATGTTATTTTTTAATCCCCAAAGACCTAACATTTGATGCTTTATGTTTGTTGTCTCATGTGAATATAAATCACAGTGTAAAACTTGTTTATCTCCTGCAAAGTAAAAGCATGAAAACTAGTCTTGTGATATTCACTGAATAGAGCCTGCTGAATCTAGAGACCAAGCTGTGATCAGCTCACCACTGGGAGAAGTCTGTAGGGTACCTGCGGCCATTTGGCATGTGATATGTAGGAGAACCATCTGGATCTGCATTTGAAGGTAGAAAAAGTAAATGGCCATAGAAGAGAGGAAAGCACCACAACTTTCACTGGCTACAGATTTCAATGGCTCCTTTATATGCAGATGAGAACCGAGAAGGACCTGAGACCTGACAAGGAGTGCTGCTTGTTCTCCAGTTTGCTGCCCAGGTAGCCCTGCTGCTCCCTGGCCCTTTCTCCCAGCAGATCACAACTACAGGCTAGCCTGCCTTGCGGGCTTATTTTTGAAGACAGCAGTATCTTCTCCAGTCTGGCCTGATGTATAGCAGTATCTTCTCCAGTCTGGCCTGATGTCAACCACATAGTAAGTGTGTATTTGTTACAACATGGGTGGGAAGCCTGTTGGAATATAGGACAGAGAGCCTGCCCTGTATTACAGGAGGTTTTTTCAATTAACAAACACTCATTTATCAAGCTACTGAAACCCAGCTATTTATGCCTGCATGCCTGGTAGGATTTAAAAAACACCTTTAAATGTATAAACAGACTTGAAACCCCAAGGGACTTAAAGACAGACATGAAGCGTATGCAAGTTTTCGGAAGGATAAGTAGTTAGCTCCATCCTTACTGTGTTTTTACTGATTCTAGAAAACATCTTAAAGCAGGGATTTAAAAATGCTTCCTGTATTCCTCTCTATGCATTCATCTTTGCATGGTCTGCACTTTTCATGGGGGCTTATTTTGAAATACTGGATTTGGATAGTGCTTCTTCTTTTCTTTCTTTCAAGTCATCTTCTTGGCAGTAATTGTACTTAACAGTAATGCCTAAACTAATAGGCAGAATGGATGCCATTGGCCCTCATTCTCTTGTCTTTGCCAGTCAAAGGGTAACTGAAGTCGAAGTAATTATGTTGGTCTGAAGTTAGCATCAGAGGCTTATGCCTGCTAAAAATTATCTTTTGTGTATTTCTTTTAATATATACAATGTTTTTAGGTTTTTGTTTATAATACACATACGCGCAACTACTTGAAGAATCAGACCTACTTTTTGTGTCCTCCAGTGACCTTATTTATGATATAACTGTAAAAGAAAAAGCTAGGTTGGTTCCTTTTTGAGGCTATGACTTTGATCATAGGACATTGAATTGTACCTTTACTTTATTTTAGAGATTCTAATGAGAACAAAAGTCAGGAAAATTGAGAACAGCAGGGAGGGCATTTCTATTCAGAGGTAGATTACTTTTATCTTTAATCGTCTTCCCTTCCTTGCGTCTGATGCAATATGCACATACACACACCCTTGTGTACACAACTACTTTTACAGTTTAAGTTTCTCTTGCCCTCCCTCAGAGCCAGAAGAATAAATCTTGTTCTTCTGATAAAGGCATTTAAAGCATAAAGTTATGAAAATATTCTCTATATTTCTGTGTTGGGTATGTCACTGGCAGTAGGAAGCATTTATCTTGCCTGTCACTTAGTTTCGTTGCTGAAGTCTCTAGGGACAGCAACATTTGGTTTTCTTGAAATTTTCAATATAGGACAGGCAAATAACGTTTTTCTCTACTAGGCTACCCCAGCTTAGCTCTACCGAGGGTGTCTTCCAGGGACAATTACACCGCCCCATTGCCTGAGTTTCGGTGGACATTGTTATTGCAGCATTTGTCCCCTCCCTGACAAATCACGTTATTCCTATAGCCATGGACCATTAGTGGGCCCAGGGGAGCCAGGAGGGGATCACGACTGCCTGCTTGCCCCCAGGCAGAGGCAGCCCCAAGAGGGGGCAATCAGAAGGCAGCCAAAAAGGAGCTCATTTGGGTGCTCTCCTGTGCCTCTGAGCTGGCAGCTACTTAGTGCTCAGTGTACCCAATGCCCCTTCCCTGTGTGGGGCTTGCTTCTCTGTTAGCTCTGCAGTGCTGCACCCGCTGCCCTCCCTACACGTCCTCCCACCAAGGAGGGGACCTTTTCCACGTGCTTCTGTCTCTGCCCAAGCATTTGGCAATAGGTGGTCACTTAAAGATCAGCAACGCCTGGAAACCATGCCGTTTCACCGAAATATTCCTTTTTTCTTTGCCTTTTGAGTGGGGTTTTTTTTGCTTGCCACCTGGTTTAGTTTCAGGCTTTGCCTTCTCTGGCAGCACAGCCAGGAAGGATAGAAGAAGTCATGATCTAGCTGAGGTTTTGGGTCTGCACAGCACAAAAAGGCTAGAGCTTTTCAGCCTCACATCAGGCACTACACAGGCAGCGATCAGGCACTGTCTGTGTGGGGCATCGCTGAGGCCGCGGGAGCAAATACATCCTTGATGCTGCTCATTACATTAAGCAGAGCTATGCTAGGTGGCAGTTCTCTCTTTGAGACACTAACATGAGGGGGACAGGAAAGTATTAAGAGATCAATAATTAAAGTCTTATCTTGACTTGAAATTCTTCCCCTATTCAGTTCCTGATCCCAAACATTCAGCTGCAAAATCCCCAAAGACGCCAGTTTGTAATTCTCACCTACTCTTTATGTAACCAGCTGTGTTTTCCACATCCCAGGGGTGATGTGGGTCTCGAGGTCTCTTGCTTAAGCCTTATTAATTCATGGGGGTTTTTCTAATATGGATGTTCCCAATTCACTTTTTGACATATAGACAGAAGTGATGATGCATTATATATTTCCTACTATATAGGTATTTCCGTTAACCTAGATAGCCTGCTTGGGAATGGATGGAAGGAAATGGTTGTGCTTTGAGATGTAAACATAAAAGAGCCTCTGGTCTTCTGTCAGCTTGCTTGCTTTGCCCAGAAATCTTCACCCCAGAAACAGCATGTACATGGTACTCCCTTCATGTGTGTCACCTTCATATGGCACTACACCTTGGTGAAAATACACTTTTGGTGTGTTAGATAGGCTGATTTAACTTACTTGGCACTTCAGTTTTGCATCTAGAATCCTAAGCACAGCCATATTGGTAACTGTTACCATTGGAAAACAGATGCTTTGCTCTCTCAGTGAGGCAGGTAATTCGTTTGATGTTCTTGCTCACTAGAAATTTTTAGATTTTGTTGGTATTTGTAGTATTTCCATTTGCTGTGGACAAAATGCATATGCTAACACACCAATCTTGTGCATATTTCTGCTGTTAGAATTTATACAGAATCTAGGTGGAAGCACGTGAAGCAAAGTGGTTAAAGAGTTAACACATAGCAAGATTTGTTCCTTCAGTTCTCTTTCTACCTTTGCTTCAGAGAATGCGTTATTTAGTACAGGTGCTTCGCTGGGAATCTCAGCGCCTTGCAGTAATGATCACTGCAGATAATCAGCCTCTGTCTACAACAGAAAAATTACTGCAATTGGATAAAGTAGTTTATCTCCGCTGGGACTCTGGATGAGGTGCGTTAGCATAACTGCACAGCCAGCCGACACAACAGTTTTAAGTACCATCTTGAACCGTGAGATCAGCGAGATGCTGTGGTGCTTGGTAGGGCAATTGTTGTCAGCCATCTGCCGAGGCTACAGTCCCCACTGCTGTTAACAGTGCGGGCACTGAATTCCTAAAATATTCCTTCCAGGGACCAGAGCCATGGCTAGCAGTCCTGCATTCCCGGTTGTCTTTATTCACCTGTGAAGCTCTTCTGCTTGCAGAAGGAGAAGTGCTGGCTTCGCTGGCATTGCTCAGCTCTCCTGCACTGTTTTGCTAAACTTAGCAGGGTGCTTTGTCTTAGCATGCCTAAAAATAAATGCTGTGTTTTAAAGATAATTTCTTGAGGAAGGGCACCATTTAAAGTTACTGCTCTTATAAAGAAGCCACGTTACACTCCAAAGACTACGCGGGCCTTTAATTTGCTTTGGTGGTTATTTGTCGTGGTTTAACCCCAGCTGGCAACTAAGCCCCACACAGCCGCTCACTCACTCCCCCCACAGTGGGATGGGGGAGAGAATCAGAAGAATAGAAGTGAGAAAACTCATGGGTTGAGATAAAGGCAGTTTAACAGGTAAAGCAAAAATTGTGCACACAAGCAAAGCAAAACAAGGAATTCATTCACCACTTCCCATGGGCAGGCAGGTGTTCAGCCATCTCCAGGAAAGCAGGGCTCCGTCACGCCTAACGGTTACTTGGGAAGACAAACGCCATCACTCCGAACGTCCCCCCCTTCCTTCTTCTTCCCCCAGCTTTATCTGCTGGGCACAATGTCCTGTGGTCTGGGATATCCCTTTGGTCAGTTGGGGTCAGCTGTCCCAGCTGTGTCCCCCCCAACTTCTTGTGCACCTCCAGACTCTTCGCTGGTGGGGCGATGTGAGAAGCAGAAAAGGCCTTGGTGCAGTACAAGCACTGCTCAGCAATAGCTAAAACATCTCTGTATTATCAACATGTGTTTCCAGCACAAATCCAAAACATAGCCTCATATTAGCTACTACGAAGAAAATTAACTCCATCCTAGCCAAAACCAGCACATCACTAGGTAGGTTTAATTGGATGCAGCTAAGCTTTAGAAGCACTGATCAGCTCTGAGATTTGGGAGTGCACCTTGACAGCATGCCAAATCTTCATTAGAGTAAGACCTGAGTGCATGGGAGCACAGCCCCCAGGCATGCTGCAAGAGCTGTAAGCCAGCAGCAAATACTGGGTCCTCGTGGAAGCTCCTGCACACACAGAGATGAAGCAGCCCTGAGCTGCCAGTGCACAGGAGCTCCCTGACAGGAGAGTGTAAAAGGGGTAAGATGATGCAAAATTATGAGACAAGATAGGTCCATGTTTTTCACAGGGTGTTGTTTTTGAGGGTTTTGTTTTTAATTTTGGGGTTTTTTTGCATTTAAGAAAACACCAAGGCTTATGCTTCTGAGAGCTAGGTTTGCAGTGCTTTATGCTACATAGATGTTCATAGCACCTGTGAGTTAAGATCTTGATCCTAATAGGAACCATAAGTGGTATATAATGTTCCTCATTTCACTGGCTCAGCTGAATAAAACAAAATAATAGAAACAGCAGCTATAATAAAGAGTGAACTTTTAAAATTCTTTCTGTTTTATGTAAGGTTAATCTGTGCATCCAGTTGGTCTCATGAACCGCAATGGGACTGTTTGTGGGAATAAACGGGCTAGTTTTTAAGCCTCTCAGGTTTTCCTAATAACACCATTTTGTCATTAAAGCATGAGAAGCATTTATCTTGATGACTTCTTGTTACTTGACATCAAAATCAGATAAGAGTTGAAAATTAATTCAACCTAGCAATCACATTAAGAAGTTGTCTACAATAAGAGTTTCACAGCAGAGTCATTCTGAAGGTTTCATTTTGGTCCTTCACTGAAGTCTTTCCTTCCAGAAATCGACTTCTTGGCTTGGGGCACTAATTACCATCTTTATCAAGAGCCCTGTCCTGAAAATGCCTGCGCACAGTCTGTGTCTCCTGGCATCACTAGCATCACCAAATGGAAAATGAATCAAATTACAAAGACCTAAAGATTTGATGAATTCTAGCCTTGAGTAAGAAATAATACCTACCTACTTCAAGGCGAATTGTGAGGGTTTGATAGGGACATAAAAAATCCCTATTAGTGCTAAAGTATTATTGGAATTAGGTCACGATCCAGTGTCTTTTTCCTAAGGATAGGGGTGTGATATTTATGTCAGAAAGACATGTGAATCTCTGTGAGCCTGAAGCTGTACTAGCTTCAGAGTTGCTTTTAAAATATTATTCTTCCCTCCTCACTTTCTGAAGGGTCTCATGAGTATGTCTGGAGCTAGTACCTCAATGAAGACCATTTTCATTGTCTAATTCAAATTTACTCTAACATACGGTGCTGGTGGCAGGAGCATCACATTTTGTGAATTAAATTCCAGAGACAGAAATAATTCAGCTTTTTTTGAGCTTAAAAATTTCTTCCAATGAGTTCTATTTATTACATGCATTGGTAACAGGAAAAAACCAACAAAAACCTGACATTCTGCTTTGGTCTGTTGAATACATCCAGAAAGTTTCCTTTCTAATAATCTCCCTTTTAATGGGTAAATCTTGCTGCTTGAAAAAAGGTATTCAAAATACTATGTGGAACAGAACTGGAGTATTTTCCCCTAAGTTTTTAACTCTTGCCAACCCGGTGGATACATGATTTGTAAGACAGCACATCTCAAATTACATTAGGTATCTACGTTTAGGCAACTGATTTAAGCCCTTTGTATGGTGATGGCAGTATAATTAATTCATACTATGTAATAAAATATGCATAAGTAATTCATACTGTAATGAAAAGTGACATTCTTATTGTCTAGTGTTAGTAGAAAGACCTGGTACGGAAGAAGACTTTAAGATTTCCTTGGAGGTGTTCACACATATGCAGGATATATAAAAATATATTTAACTTCTTATTGCATTGGGCATATCATCTAACGCAAAAGAAGCAAAGTTGCATTACAAGATACATAACTGACCTCAACCTTGAAAGTAGTGTTAAAGATGGAAATTCATCTTAAGCTCTGTTTGTAAACTCATGGTACAAAGTAAAATTTATTGGTAGGTAAGTTTTAGATGGGCACTCATCAGGGGCTATGAGAATTGGAAAGATCTGTATAGGCAAAGGGAAATAACAAGCTAATGCTGAAGTGTATCAGGAGCAGGAAGCCACAGAAATCAGCAGGTCCCCTCAAGATATTAAGCAGTAATCAGAGAAGATAAGAATGTTGCAGATTCTTTTCCTTGGTCTTTACTATTGAGGATGATGAATAAATTTGGAGTGGGGGAATTCCAGAGAGTAAAGGTGCGGTGCCTCCTTTGACAGATGGTTCAAAAAAAATTCTCTCTCTCTCTCTCTCTGTGTATGTGAAATGGAAGAACTCAGGAAATTAAATGTCAATAAATCATTGGGACCAGATGGCATTCATCTGAGATTTCAAAAAAATGCAGTAGCAGAGTTACTTTAAAAATATGTAGAGATTATCACTGAAAACAATCTCATCTATTAAATGAGAACAGTTATCAATTGAAAAGACTTTTTGAAAGACAAGAATAGTGTCGGGAATGATATTGTGGCCAGCAAATTTAATCTCCATAGTAGGAAAATAGATGTATGATGTTTTAATAAAGTAACATACTATTACTTCTGATGTCCTACAGTCTTTGATTGGTTTAACAAAATATTTAAAACAATGCAGAAAAAACCCCTGGGTTATTAGAACATAGATATAACTAATTTTATTTTCCGAATGTCTTCTTATAAAGTTCTTTTTACAAAGTTTGTTAATGAAACTTGTTAACTAGAGGGTGAGGGTAAAGTTAGATCTGTTCAGAGATTAAGAGAGGAAATTAGATTACCTAGATTACAGATAGGAAAAAAGAATACAAGGACTGATATCTGTGCCTCAGTGCGGAAGGAGGTTATTAGAACATAGCCACAGGGTTCAAACCTAGAGTGGGTGTTGTTAAACACATTTAGAGTAGAAGGGGGAGGAAAGAGGTGATGCTGGCACAACAGGAACTTGTTTGTGCAGCCACACAATACACTGAAAATTCCTAAGAAAGCTAGAAACTTGGGCAATGTAATTCAAGATAGGCAGGTGCAAGGAAATGCATACTGGAAAGAGCAACTTGGCAAGCATCCAGACAGGTCTTGGATTAACCCGAGCCACCCCTAGAGGAGATAAAGGGATGGGAGGTAAAAACCTGCCCCTTCTACAACAGAGCACACCCGAGTCCTTCTACAATAGATTCAGCCCCATTGCTGGAGGGAGGGGAGACAAGCATCAGGTGTCATGGGGGTGTCTGAGGTGGGTACATGTCCCAGCAGCATCAGACGAGCACTGCCTGCCTTTTCTTTGCCCCTCTAGTAATGGTACCCGTGACTGTGTCTCCTAGGGTGTTTATGCAACACGTCAGTTAGCTTTGTGCAGGCACCCGGGCAGCTTCCCTTACCCATCCCAGCACAAATGTGTAATGAGCATAATTAACCTTGCAGAGCTAAGCAGCACTGAAGATAGACAGCTAAAGATATCTGTGTGGCAGAGAAAGATGATGAGTGGAATACTGAAATGTTGCTGTTTGTTAAGGAGGAGATAATGTTGTCTATTATACCTTTTCACCTCTATTAAGGGATTGACTTTTGCTCATTTTCTTCTGACAAAAAAAGTAAAAGATAACAAAGAAAAGAGTGAGGGGAGGCTCACCAAAGATGAGAGGAATAGTAGATAGAAGTGAGAAAAGAGGTTTGGCAATGAAGACTTGAAGCAGTGAAAGGAAATGAATTTGTCTCCCTTCCTATGCGCAGGCTGTAACTAATGATTTGGAGAATGTTTCTGAAGGAGTCACTTGCTATAAACCCCAAACTAACTGATCCATTTCACTTCAAAGTGTGTGATAGGGGAAAAGTCTACTTTATCTTCTCTACTCGGGGTAGCAATAAAGTCCTACTCATACTCCTTTCACTTCCAGCAAGAAGTCAGCATTACCAGCATTTTCAAGCCTAGCTTTGCAAAGAAAACATCTAGAGACTGTTTTTTAAAAGCAGGCTGAGATCTGGTTTCTTCCCTGGGATCAAAAGGCTGGACTTTTCACAAAAGATTTATGGGCATCTCTTCCAAATTCTCAGCATTCAGCTGAATAGGAAGTGTGCCTGTTTAAGAGTTGGATTGATAATGTAGTGCAGTGGGGATAAAGTATAAGCTTCTGATGTTTGCCAAGAATTTTGTATCAGAGCATCCTAAAGGAGTGGGAAGGAGAGCAGAAGAGCTTCTGTGCCTGACATTACAAAGCTCATCTCTAAAAACAAATAACTCACAGTTGTGAGTTTCAAAAGAGGATTCATTTTATTCTGCAGTGTTTGGAGAATTTGAGAGGTCAGGAGAACAGAACTTTCTTCCGCTGTGATTTTTTTTTCTAATTAGACAAAAGCCAACTTTTCCTCAGAAGGAAAGCCTGCCTTCCCCAGCTCCCTCATTTCCTCGCAGAGCGTGCTGTTGGCAGAACGAGGACTTGCTTCTGAAATCATTGCTACCAATTTTACAGTAAAGATAATTCCGCTGAGAAAGTGTAGACCAAACCTTATCTCATTAAGACAAAGTCCAGATGCTCCGTTTATGTGTGTTTTAAAACCAGTGCAGTAAAGTCTTCCAGATACATATAATTGGCAAGAGAAAGCAGAGTACAAAAGGGTAATAGTTCCGCTCTTTTGTTTTAAATTAACAACTGCGGTGTATCGTCTTGTCTCCAAATAGAGATCTGAACAAGGACATGGATTGTATGGCATGCCAAAAAGACTTTGCAGGCATAAGTTGCAGGAACAAAAGGAAAGGACTCTCTGATGGATAGGAGATGCTACAAAACATCTAAGAGAGAGTAATGTTGGAAAGAAATCAAGATGCCAGAAATGTGAGAAATAATGTCAAATTGTTGGCTTCATTATTTTCAGGGTAGGAGAGGAAATAAATGTTCTTTCGGGTCTTTGGCAGGGTAGTGTTTCTGTCCATGAGCAGGGATGGGAAAGACCCTCTCCCAATTAGCCAGGCTGTCTAAAAGCCGGGGTGGGAGAGGTTGGTTATGGACATAGATGCCTTTGTCTTAATTTACAGATACTCAGTAGTACAAATTCCTCTCCTGCCCCCTGGGAGCTTGCTTGCAGGTAATCGAGAGCAGCATTTTACACAGGAAGAGGAAAAAAACCCTGCATTTAGACAATTCTCATTGGAAAATTGTAGCCCAAGGCTGTAATAAAGATGGCAGTTTCATGAAACTGAAACAGGCTTGGACATGCTCAATTATAGAGTAAGGGGAGCCCAGACAATTAATAGTAACATTGCTCTTAAATATAAATGAGAGTTTAGGATAATGTTTTTGATAATAATCTTTTTGTAATAGCACAATAAAGTGATCCGCACTCCTCGCCGTGCACAGAAGAGCTGATTTAAATGTCCCCTATTCCCTCAAGACCAGGCTTAGATATCCGATGTACACCATAATATCAGTCATTATTTCCTGAGCACATCGACAAAGTTTGACTCCATTTATCCTAAGTGCTGAATTTAGCTGGGGGCTCTGCAGGCTCCATATTGCACCAGCATGACCGCGGCTGTAATGCAGAATGATATGCGAGATGGAAACGGCGTTGCCGCTGAAGTTTCTGCCTCCCTTGGCAGGACACGGCGGACGAGCCTGGTGCTGTGCGCTGGTGGGACACACGCCACAGCTCGGCGCACCCGCCGCGGGGCAGGCGATGCTCTTGGCAGGAACAGGGGGAAAAAGCTTGCTATGAGGAGTCTGTAAGGCAAACACCGACAGACTTTTTTCAGTCTCTTGTTTTGAGTAATCCAGTAAGGTTTTTAAATGCATCTCTTGGAAATTATGCACTGGAAGATTGCACGTAGCCGCAGCGCAGGAGATGGCGCGGAATTGCTCCCTTATCTGTTGATGTTGGCTTCACAAAAGAGCACGGCAGAAACTACGGCCCCAATCTGTCTCCCGGCGGAGGGCCGCTAGCAACCCAATCTTATGTCTGCGCTGCTTTATAGGGCATTGATTGTCTCTCTTAGGAGTGGATAAAGCTCTCACTAAATCAAGGACAAAATCCCTATTGATACCAGTGGAAGTAGAATCCGGCTTTTGTGATTTAAGTGGTGTGTATAAGGAGGGGTCTCTGTCCCAAAGAAGAAAGCCTCTAACTTTTTTAAGCTTGGTTGCATTCATCTTACAGGCGATCTGAAAAAGGTATTTATAAGCATCCCAGTTCCCTTAAGTGCTTTCCGGGGGAAACGCCAAGTGCACCAAAGCTTAGTGTTATTTCTCTTGCCTCTTGACTGAAAGGGCTGACTCCGATATTTGTGGATGCAGCAAAGAAGCAGCTCTCTTTCATGCTTAAGGGGAGCCTAGTTGTTGCCCAAAATACCGTGATTTCCTTCCAGCTGGGGCAGTGCCCTCCACAAGCTGGAAATCCAGGCACAGCTTAATGCTCTTGCCCCTGATCTGGCTGTGTTATTGCTGGCGGTGAAGGAAAAGTGACGCATCTTCGTTATACCATCAGGATGCACTGTTCTAGGGATAGGGTTAATTGGCTTTTTAGGGCGATGGGGGGAAAAGGAGGGAAAGTGTGACAGCTGTTTCATTAAACGGGATGTTGAATAAAACAGTTAAGAGGCTGCACCCCCCAGAGTTAACCTTTCCTGCCTGCATTTCAAAGCTCAATCGTGAGGTTAGGTTTGAAAAGGCTGATGGGGTGGGGAAGGGGAGGTTAATGTGTTTTATTAGAGTCAGCTAAGGGAAAAAAAAAAAAAGCTTTTCTTTCGTGATGACCTGAATTATTTTCTTCTACTATAAATGAAATGACAGCTCACCTAGGAGAAGAGAGAGGGGATTTAAAACCAAATAATGATTCATAAAATCCATTGCCGCAAGATAGGTAAGTTTTGAAGAACATATAGTGCTAGGCCAGCTTTGCTGAGTGAAAAAGCCTTATAGCTGAAAGCCATTAAGTCAATTAATACTGTACAATACATCAGAGGTAGTTCATGCCAACAGAAGGTCAGCTCAAGGGAACGATGCCCCTGTCCAACTGATGTACTTAGCTAAGATGTCACGTCCCAGGGCCTTGTCCCAGCAGCACAGGGCAGGACGTGGATCCCGGCTGAGCAGTCCAGGTTTTTGTGGTTTATAGCTGGCTACTGCATAGGCTTTTTTGTCCTATTCCTATCTCCTGGTGTTTACTTTCTGCACATTTTCTGGCTTCTAGGCCAGCATAAATGTCTCTTTGGCAGAAATTTGCATGACCGGTGCACTATCAGAAGATGTCCTTGGGGCTTGTCTCCTGAGCAGGGGAGCCATGCTGCTCTGTGTTTTGTGTTCCTAGGTACCACCAGGCTCTGCTGTGTTTCACACCAGTGTAAATCTGGAGGAAAACTATGGCCTATCAGTTTACACTGAGGAGAGAAAGAGACCCAGTGCAGCAAGTGCATTGTACAAAATTAAGTAATAAGTCAGTCCGGGTCTCCACTTGGCCTTGTCAAAGGGCAAGCA
>JAVJGG010000007.1:5589108-5630840 GCA_035590195.1 Aviceda cuculoides | reverse complement strand
GGTATGGAATACCCCGTTGGCCAGTTTGGGTCAGCTGTCCTGGCTGTGTCCCCTCCCAGCTTCTTGTGCCCCTCCAGCCCTACATCAGTGTGTTATCAACATTCTTCTCATACTGAACCCAAAACATAACACTATACCAGCTACTAGAAAGAAAGTTAACTCTATCCCAGCTGAAACCAGGACAATGACATACTTCACAAACTACATGCACAAGTATATCTGAATGCCTGTGCAAATCTTTGAGATCCAACTTACCACTGAACTGAGGAGCTCAAATTCTTCGTCAGGCAGAAAACAGCGCCAGCCATCTTCAACAATTTCAAACATGGGCCGGTAGAAGAAGGGATACATGAGAGTGACAGAATCCAGAGTGGAAAGTGCCTGTGCGCGTGAGAGAAATAAACAGCTACTTAATTCATTCAAACTTCTATTTTATTCCAAAAAAACCATACAGCAAATAGTGTTTTCCTCTAATATTGGTGATGCAAACTTAAGCTACCCAAAAGTATACAGCCATTAAGCTTGAAATACTAAGTTACCTGCTGGGTAGTTTAATATACATAAAAATCTGTAGGACAAACAAAAGCAGACAATAACAGACAATCTAACTGCAACTGGGGGTTTATACACAGAGTATCATTTCTGCAGGATACACTATGTAGCAGCCCACCAAAGGATGAGAAAGATGCACACTGAACTAACAGGACACATCCTACATGTCATTTACATGATTACTAACAACAGACCTTAAACTCAAGAAGTCACTTAATGTTGTTTGAGACACATGAAACAAAACCAGTCTGATTTGGTTTTGCCTCCTCATGCTTCAGCATAATGAAGCTGAGCTTCATTTTCCCAAATGCTATGGCAAGATATTTGATCAAGAAAAGTATGGTGGTTTGGTTTTTTGTTTTGTTTTTTTAAAAAAAAAAAAACATCTACAAGCAACAAACAATATTTTATCAATTGAAATGAAACATCCCACAATTCTCATTTGCCTTCCAGAACATCAACGAAAACCTTCCCAACTAGAAAAAAAGCTGTTAAGGCTGAGGACAGATCGAGATCTGAGAATGTAGGTGTTATTTACCATTATGAATTCTTACCTCAATAGAGCTAGCAATGTTCAAACACTCCTCCATTCCAGGTATATCCAGCTGAATAATTCGCAGATCTTTGCATTTTATAATGATGGTACCCAATGAGCCCACAAACCTACAGCAAGACATGAAGAAAGTGTCTCTTAAGAACAGGATCTTCTAAGGTATGACAAAGTATTACAGCTCTTCCCACAACACATGCCTACAAGACAAAATTCCATCAGTAGTAATTTGTCCACAATATCACCTTTCAAAAAAATAAGCAAACAACACCACCTCTTTATTTGGTATTTGCTTTTTTTTAATTCCATCCTTGTGATACAGCAGTGAGTGGAAGTGTAAGTATTACAAGATAAAGAGAAGGTTTTCCTCCCAGCTTTTCTTTAAAGCGTGAAAGAGAAAAGGTGTGTTCTGGTATTTCCTGATACTACTGGAAGCTTCAGCTGGAAGTTTCCGGTTTCATTAAAGTAATGCATTGGAACTTTGAGGATTGCTAAAAACATTTGAGTTTAATTTAATTTTTAAAATAACATTTCAGTCTGGCTACATTACACTCCCTTGTCTTTAAGAAGAAAGTTTGGTTTCTGATACCTGCAGTGCCACGGAGCTATTTGCTCTGCAGACCTCAGAGAAGCTGAGGTCTCACCACCGCTGGTTACAACGCGAGTCAACCCAGAAAAAGCTCCACATTACAAAAACCAAACACAGCTCCCAGACGCCCTCTCCAGTCTTCCTTATGTACCTCAGAGAAGGATGATGCCCGAACAGAAATCGAGTGTTTTGTTTACCTTAACTAGCCACCAGTATTCACAGGAATGACGTAGAATTCAGTTCTCAAAGCAGTGAACTAAGGAAAAGCAGCTGAGTCTCCTCGTACAGCGCAGGAGTGCTCGCGGCAGCCAAGGGCGATGCAAGCAGCAGAAGCGGGCAAGACCCAGAGGACCAAGTTCCAGTCCCTCCTGGCCGAACCCCCAGTTAGACCATGAGGGCGCAAGGAAGGGCAGAGCCGTACGCGCTCCAAGAGGAGACCTGTTGCTAAGCTTTGGGTTGCTTCACCTGTGCTACAAAAGGTGCCTGTAATTTATTTCAGAATTATTATTACAGCTGAAAGGTCATTATCTATTTCTTCTGCGCGGACAAAGGTTAACATGCAGAACCCATTATAATTTGGGTAGTGCTGAAGGAAGAACTACAGGCGTTTTGACGGAAAAGTTCTGCAACTCCAGCGGAGCCAGCCTGTGCATCGTTTGCCCTCGTTGCAGCACTATTTCACAGCTCTCCAAGGTAATAACACAGCGCAGCTACAACGCATCACCAGGGCTGCGTTCTCTTTAAGCAAAAACACCACCGGAGATCACCAGAGACTGTTCCATTTCTCAACAAACCCTACAAGTCATATTGAACTTGCTTAAAAAGCTACAAAAATTTAAGAAGCTGTTTGATGACCATCTGATAATCAGGGAAAACGCTGTTTTGTACAAAAGACATTCATGTCATGCAAGCAGAACAGATTTTATCAACCTGTCACAATTGTCACGCACAAATAACTTGAAGTAGTGCCAAACTGGACCCTTCTACAACCGTCATTGCTTTAAGAGCCCTGTTATTCCATTCTCTCTAACACTGAGAAGAATATACTCTTATCCTTTTATATGGCAGAGTTTCATTGCAATTACATTCACACAGAGCTACTCTCAGCGAGATGTCTACTCTAGAGACCTTCTAGAAACCAGGGCTGGCAATAAGGGCTGTGAGTATCTGCAGACATAGCTAACTCCGTTATAAATCACGTATTGAGCTAGCAATGCACTGCTCCCTCGCCATAACTTAAAATGTTCCTTGCTTATTTGGTATTAACTTCCATTGTCACTGCAACTAAGCTCATAAAAATAAAAAAGAAAGAAAAGCTTGTCCGCAATAATTTTCAAAACAGAGCTACAGCTGGTTTAGTACAAGCACTAAGGAGGACGAGGCCAAACTGCCCTGATGACTGAGCAGTACTAGATGGGAACAGATTTCCTGAGGTTTCCACCACTCTGTTCCTCTCCACCCTCAGGGTAAGACGCAGCATTTCTCAGAAACGCTCAGAGAAATCGGGAACAAACTTAATCAGTGCCTAGTACTTCACCTCTTTTCAGATTCTGAGGCAACTTGGATATTTTTAATTGCTGCTGCTTGATTTTTTTCTAGCCTTGCTGGCAGAAAGGAAACCAATTCTTCCAGATTTCCTTAAAAGGCAAGGAAAACAGGGGACTGACTTTGTTATTAACAAAAAAATAAAATATTTTGAGCAAACTGAAAAAAAAAAAGCCAAGGTGAGGAAGCAGCAGACAACGACCAGATGAGATGGGACTGCCACTCAAGGAGGGAATCGTGATGGTGCAACAGCACACGTAAAGCAAAGAGAAGTGATGGTAAAAAGTTTAATCTCTGAAGTCCCTGCAACAAAAGGGGATGGGCAAGAATAAAATGGAGTGCTGCAGCTACCGCTCAGCTTTACCATGCTGTTCCCACAAGGAGTATGCTGTTAAAGTGTTACTGATTTCCATAAGCAGTTGGAAGAGCAAAGGGATGATAGTGTCAAGCAAAAGGAGATGGAACTGAGTCTGAGAAAGTCCGGAGCCCACTTCTGCCACTGGTTTTGCTGGGTGACCCAAGGCAAATCACTTCATCAGTGCCTCAGCTTCCATCTGTGATGGATGGTGGTAGAGGTGCATCCTTTTTAAGGTGTGTCAAGAGCTACTGATAAAATCCACCAAACAATTAACACAGAGCACTGTTGACAAAGGTGTTTAAACATAAAAATTCCAACTCTACGTGAGACAAAAAAAAAAATAAAAATCTTTAAGATGCAACAGCCAAATACCAATACCCAAACAGAATAAGAATCAACCTGCCCATGCCAATATTCTGCCCCGTGGTCTAGCTGTCCTTTCTCCTCTCCTGGCCTGGATTTGAGATAGCTGAGGTGCAAGCCAGCCTTGACAACCACTTTGCAACCCATGAGACACAAACAATTAGGTATGGGAAAGCAGGGAAGTTAGAAAGCATACCTTTTTTCAATAGAATCAATGTTGGAGTGCAGCAGCCACAGCTCCTCAGCATTATCTTGACGCCGTGACGAAAAAATGAGATGATGGCCAGTCAAGCAGAGAGTCCCCTCCACCGCCAGGTAGAACGGGCGGTGCAGGACAACGTTGTCCGCCCGAGGGGTCTTGATCAGCTCCGCAAACTCCATGCTCGCTAGCCAAGGCGAGCGGCCCTGGGGAGGCCTCTGCCACAAAAACTTGCCGGGGCGGCAGGGGTAACCTCAGCAACACCAAGAGGGGCTGGATGGAGAACCCGGGGACGGTCTACAACCGCCTGGCAGCCCTGCGGGAAGGGGCATAACCCAGGGGCCGATCCCTTCTCCTGGCACACGGGAGAAAGACAGCCCGACCCCGCGGCGGGGGGTATGGAAAGAGGATGCGGGGAGAAGGGAGGAGCAGGGCGGGATACCTCAGCCCCCGCTCAGAGACGGCCGGTGCCCTCACAGGGCCGCCTTTCCTCGGGGAGGGGGGGGTAAGACGGACACCCAGGGCCTGACCGAGGGGGGCCCGGGACGTGGGGGGGGGGGGGCAGGCTCAGTTTGAATGTTTGCCCTTTGAATTAATTCTGGTTGACCTACTTCAGCAATGATTGAAGAATTTTTTATTCAGTTTGCCCTGATCTATCCCCTGGTGAGAGTGTGCTTGTTATTTTTTAATGAAACCATTTTCACAGCCTGTTGTTTTAGGTGTTGCGAATGCAGGAGAGTGAGGTTATTTTTTGGTTCGGATTCTATTTTTTGTTTCTTCAGGGTTCCCAGTGCCACGCAGTTGCTTTTAACTGCGTGAGCACAGTGCACTCCCCGTTCCTCACTCTCGGCTCAGCAGGATTGTTTTCACAGCAGATAAAAATAGTGTAAAGATATAATCGATGATTAAAGAAAGATCTCTCTTACAGAGTCATAAACCAAGTATTTTTGTCTTTCCCTGTGAGTCATGTGCAAGTGGACTTGAGGGGCATCTTGCTCTGGCTTTAAACTACTCTGGAGCATTGGCGTTTGAGCCTTTAGACACAGAATATGTATAGGATGAGATGCACTGAAGTAACTGTGAAAAATAGCTGTTAATTTACACTCTTTGCTTGGGTCAGACACAAAGGACTTGCCATACTGGGTGACATCACTGTTCCATCTTGTTTTCTATCCTGCGGAAAGCGCGGCATCTCTCCTCTCCCGTCACAGCACCTACATGCACGTTCTCCCACCAAGGCTGTTTCACTGCAAATGCAGTACCGAATGGTGAGATCCTGAAGTCTCTGCATATTTGGGAGCTTAACTCCACAAAAATTGCACTTACTCTCCACCACTCTGAAGCTTTTGTTGTACAATGAAAAAGGCTCCAGGGATGACTAATGGCTTAGTGACTGTGCAGATCCAGGGCTGATTGCCTTTCGAAGGTATTGCTTTGGCTCTGAAGTAGCAGGTGTATGGTAAACAACTTTTGGGTTTTGTTAGCAGTCAACAGCTGTCGCATTTTTATCGCATTAAAAGACAACAGGTTTGGTTTTGTAAGCGACACAAAGGAGGTTTCCTTGTGGCAGTCTCAGAGACACTTGCGTGATGTGCCATTCCCTGCCCGTTTGCTGACAGTCTCAGCTTTCATTTTGCAGGGCAAGGGTAAGCAGCAGTGAGCATGGAGCTTAAAAAAATTATATCTTGGTTCTTTCTGTGGTTTGGATTTTTTTTCTGTCTTAAAAAAAGTAATTTCTAGGTTTCTGGCTATGAAAGAAACATGCAAAATGTTAGTTCTTAACAACTAAAAGTTAAATAAAAAGGCCCTCAGTTTGTTAAGTGAATGCTTCTTAGGCAACTGGCATTGATCACAGTTTCAAAATACTGATTACTGGCTTAAAAGAAAAATTGAGCAAATGCCAGTAACCTTTCTTCAACAAAGAAATAAATAATACTTCTAGAGAGGAATAACATAGTGTTGTTACTTGTTGTATCATATCACTGTCATCAGCTTCATGAATTAAGGGACGTATAAGTTGAAAGAAAAAAAAAAAAAAAAGCAGCCTTTATCTTATACAAAGACATACAGCTTTATTCCTCCTTCTCAATATAACTTGCCAGGAACAGGTTTCATAATGGGACACTATTATCATAACTTTAATCTTGTTTAAATTCAAAATTCTTCCTGCAAGCCTCAAGGCCTAAAGGAAGGACCTTTAGTAAGTTATCTTAAGAAAGCAGATTGCCTGTGAATCACTTCTTATAGTCTATAAAATCCTTTGTAATTTACAGAACAGCTGTCCATAATAAAACATCAGAAAAGCTTTACTTTGAGTCCTTAAACTGAAATAAACACGACGTAGAAAAATACAATTATATGGAACTCATTTAGAAAGGTGCAGGTGCCAGCTATAAGTTTTTCACCTCCTTACTGCTAAAAAGTCTTAAGGTAGCGGATTAGAAAAGGATGCCAGATTAAATAATAGCCAATAAAAATCCATGGAGGAGCATCAAAATGCTTAAAGATCATTCACCGGGGCTTCTAGAAAAAAAAATGTGACCTCTAATGAATTTGAGAGGGAGAAAATGTTTCTAAATGCAGGTTTTGTTAAGCCATTGACCTTCAGATTTTTAAGTTATTCTTCTTTTTGCTGTTCTTATAAACAAGTTCCAGGATCTTTTCAAGGTTAAGAGAAGAGTTGCTGTAACATTTCAACGTAATAGGTGTTCACTTAGCATATGTTGGCCATGAAGAGGACAAATGGAGCCTTTTCATCCTATGGCTGTTTAGAAAACTAGCATTCATGATACTGATCCCACATAAATGTCTTCATAACTTACAGATACGCTTTTTTGAAATGAAATTTCCCATAAAGTCAGGTGCCAGTTAAAACAATATTGATGCCTGTTTCTCTACCACCTTTGTTCCTTGAAGACCTTAAACTTACTTTGGCATTACAGATCCATCCATAATTTACTGACAGAGTCTAGGACATTGTAGGATGGGAAATAAAATAACGGACCCGAAGAGAGATTTTTTTAGAGAAGAGCTCTTACCTCCATTGAGAACAAAATTGCTCCTTCTGATGCTCTTTCTGGGATTCTCCAGAGTGGACTTCTGTTTTCAATAATTTTCCTAGGTTCTCTAAGGAGACCAGCCAAATTCATTGTGGAGCCCTTTTTTTTTTTTTTTTTTTTTTTAAAAAGAACTGCTGCAACTGGGATGGCAGTTATGGTAAGCCTGCCCACTGTGGAAAAAAATCTCTTCTTGAAAAGCGAACCATCAGCATTCAAGCAAAGCAATGTGGGCTCAGCAGAAACCCCATATCATGGTACTTGGGAATGAAAGATTAGGCAACTAGATTCTGGTTGCAAAACTGTTCCAGCCCTCTTTTCATTTTTATACCATCTGAAGTCTTGTACTTCTCTTCTGACATAATGACTGGTTGTATACTAACTTCACAGTGGTTAGATTGCAGTAATTTTGGACACCTGATGGTAATTTGCAACATGTGATGGCCTTTATATGAAGCACAAGATTACTTAAACTATGTTGTCTTGCTTCTGTCTAATCAAATGAGAACAATGAGAGAAAATGGTTGTTACATCCTTACATAAGGGCTTCATGTTATATATTAACAGAGGAGTAGGTTTGTTTCTTCTGCCCAGTGTTAATAAATAGATGAGACAGGAAGACATACTGGATTTTTTAGGAATTCTTTAGTTTGCTCAGCATGCATTGAAGATTGGTGCAATGAAAAGGCATAGCTTTCTGGAGGGTAGGAGGTGTGTGTGTGCTTAACTAGTTGAAAAAATACGTTTGATCATATCACAGAACTACAGCAACTCCTTCATTCAAAAAGCAACAAGAAGATCTATTGACGACAGATTTCGAACCAGCTTTTTACATGTTTTCTCTTCAAAACCCAGTAGCACTATTATCCAAATGGTGGCACTGGGAATCCAGTTGTGGTCTGACCAGAGGAACTACGGTAAGAGCAAAGACTGAATTCAGCAGAACTGTGGAGTAGAAAGATTTTCATTCAAAGTAAAAAAAACCCACCAAAACTTGGCATACCATATACACCAACCCCCTATGACCACTTCCATAGTCCAAGGCTCTGGTATATGTCACATACCAGTGAGCAGACTGGGAGTGGGTGTAAGGAGGAAAGTCACAAGCCACAGGAGTTAAGATAAAAGAAGAAAGGGAATGTGAACAAAAGATAGCCTGTGTAACAAACACCCCACATGCTTATGCTTAACCAACTAAATAACTTCAATAAGTAATTCTTTCAATTGCTTCCTGTTTCTGTTAGTATTTCTCATTATTATTTTCCCAGCACCACCTGATCTCACATCTTCACCATTATAGTAATCACAACTTAAGCTGTTACTTCCTTGGAAGAGTAATAAATTATATTGGATAGGGGAAGGAAACTAACAGGGGAAAAAAATGGGTGATAGAGGGAAAAAAAAGAGGTCGGGAAAAGATGCATAGAGTCTGGCCAGAGCTACAGACACATTTTGTGTCCTCATGTGTGAAAGGATATCCCTAAAGATGGTTCTGCCAGGAAAGATTAAGTCATGCTTGGGAAAAGGGGCTCAATGGTGGGTTTGGCTATTGAGTAAGTGCAGCTACTCTCCTTGGCTTTCAGGATTTTTTTAGCTATCTATTCTTGATAAACACAGGCGGAAAGAGAAGGTTGAAAAGGGTATAGCTTCCAGTTGTGATTAGTCCCCCATACTGATAAAGGATTCAGGACTGTCAGTTTGGGATTTTAAGGGTTTCATTACTGTTTTCTAAAAAGCATCTTGGCTGCTGAATTTTTCTCTTCTAAACTGGGCAGATTTCAGTGAATGCTGACCCTGCGCCTCTTCTCCAGCATTATCCTGACTGCAAGCTGATGCTGTGCTCATGGTTGCAGTTCTCCCTGTGGCATATAAGAGGTAGTGCTAAGCAGTTCCTTTTTCTAGATCAGTGATATTCACAGTAGCTTGTTTTTATTTTGCTAAATTCAAGCAATTAGTATATCCATCCGATATTTTTCAGACTTTCAAATTAGATATTTCAGATTAGATATGTACCTCCTTTTTGTCGTCTTAGCAGCTCTAGCAGTTAAGCTGAATTTGCCGAAAGCTCCACTTATATAATAACATTGGTGGCAAAAGTTAGCAAAAGCTTTGATGTAGAGGCCCTCAGAGCAGAGAGTCTTCAAGGGGGAAGGGTAACGTAGCTTACAGTAGGTAATCTCTCTTTTGTCCTGGGTACCCAAGCAAAGTCTGCACAGCCTAAAGTTGGCCAGGGCCTGTTGAGTAGGTGGCATGCTGGAGCGACACAAGCTGGAGAACCTGAGATGGCCCTAAAAGGCTATCCATAAACACCCACAGGTGTCTAGAGATGGTAAAAGCGAAGGAGATGAATGATGGGAATGATAGCTCTCCCCCACACCACCCCGGCTGCAATGTTGTGCAACACAGGATACGGCCCAGCGTTCCAGGGTGTGATTTACACTCCCCTGGCCCAGCAAGGGCTGACGGTGTCAAGGTACCACATACCTATTGCTCCCACGCACCCTAAAACTCTGCAGTCTCAGCTGTCAGTTTGTCTTTGCTCAATGGAAAGACAGCAACCTTCCTCCCTTATCAGGCCATGCAACATCTGTTTCAGTTTATTAGCTAATTTCCTACAAAATTAGGAGGCTTTAGTTTGCTGAAAATGAAGTTTCTGCTATCAACAGCTGCCAGTGGAATGTGCTTTTGTGGAGCATCTCGTGCCTTTGCACAGGGCTTGCTCAGCTTCTTAATTAAACCTCTCTGGTCTGGAGAGTGCACAGAAGGTGTGGAAGAAAAGCGGAGCTCATGTGAAAGACATCATTCACAATTATTTCCTATCCATGTCGGATTTTCCAATTATAGGCCTGGTGAAATTTTATTTTCCTTCTTTTGTTGGCTTCTGCTGCCAACTCAACCACGTATTGTGGTTTCCTTCATCTTAACAACCTGCTTTTCCAAAGCCACTGCTCAAGCAAGGCAAAGACTTGCTAATAGGGTTGTTTTAGTAGCTGATGCACTAGCTGCGAGGGAACCACCCTCTTGGGGTGATTTTTAGTGACTCTTGCTGGGATTGGTGATGGACCACTAAAAAGAAGTAAAGCCACTGTGCTGCCCAGGGAGTAAGATGGAACTATCAGCTCCGGCAAAGAATTCTTCTGGGGTAGCAGCATATCTGCCTTGTATTTCTATTTGTATATATTTCGATGTGGTAGTGTCCTCCAACTCAGCAACTTGAGGAGTGCAGGATTATATTTCCCTGTTGCTGTTATTTTGAAATTTATCAACTCCTGCATTGATGCGTTGTAAAGTGACAGGTTTAAAAGGCAGTGTTGTTTTCATGTCCTCCTTTCCCAGATGCAAAATATCGCTCTCTTTTTGAACTCCCGTAAACGCATATACAGAGTAAAATACTGAGCTCTCCTCACCCTCCCATCTGCAGATTGCTCCCCATATGTTACATTTTAAGATGTAATTTAATAACTAAAGGGAATTAATACATTAAAAAATTGGGCATGAATTTTTAGTGCTTGTAGAAGGTGCCAGATGGACAAGCAGTGGAGAGAGAAGACCTTTCTTTGTCACCAGAGACCCTAAAACAAGAGTAGCAGCAGCACAAAGCTTGTCACATTGCCTGTTAACGTGCTTTAATGTCCCTTCTTAACCGATCGCTGAGCTTTTTCTCAGGCTTTGCTACAGACACAGGCCAGACTGAATTTTTTGGCTCTTCGGTTGTCTGTATGTCCATCACCCTGCCCCAAGCAGGGGGATCGGCTTATAACCAGGAGAAAAGGAAAGCAGCGCATTTGGGCAGGATGGTGAAGCGTGCGCTACTCTTGGGCTGGGAAAATGGTTTGAGGACTTGCTGGGAAGGACGAAGGCAGAAGCCCGCAATTGCTGAAGCCCCTCTTGGGTGGCTGGTGCTTTTTGCAAGGATACAAAGGCAGCTGCAGATAAACAGAAGTAGCACTTCAAGCACGTCTAGTCTGCATTGATGTAGTCTGTGGTTTGCTAAGATTGCCAGAGTATTATACAGCAGAAGTCTGTTTGAAACCTGGATTTATGTAACTAATCCACTAAAATACTATAATGAATAGTGCATTGAGCTTTTAATCAAGAAGTGGTCTTTATAGCTACAAAATCATTGCACAATAGTATTATGTAATACAACTGCACATTTTCAAAAAACCCCAGTGGTTCAGTACTGATGGCTTTTGCTATCTTATTATTTTCCTCCTCTTAAATCTGCTGTTCACCAGGTTGCTTGTTTCTCAGAGCATGCTTTTAGGTAACATCACTGGTAAGACTTGCCATGTTTATTTAAAAATAGGTCACCAACAGCATTCCATCTTCATTGAAAAGTATCTGCATTTGCTTACTGAATGTTGAGTATGGGCACCCACAGTAAAGTGAAGCAGGACTCTAGGGAGTTTTTTTCAGCTGTTAAACTGCCTCATAATCATTGTGAGATTTCATGTATTTTTGATAGAAGTCAAACCGTTGATCATAGAAAGCCTGAAGTTTTACAAGAGCTTCACCTACTCCAGCTGTTAAAATAATGAAAACAGAAACGAACAAAATACAATACATAAAACCATGGTTTGAGGGCATGATCCCCTTTATCACCCAGGTGCCACTGCAGCTCATTCTGAGCCTCAGAGCACTGCCAGCCAGAAGCTGTGACTGCAAGCATATGTGCTTCATATACAGGGTAAGGTTTGGAGCTAGGTCAGCTATAGATGAAGCCATTATGTCAGTGGCACACCCCAGGTTATTATATTTAAAACTTCTTTGATGGAGCTTTTTACACCTACATGACACGGTGAGAATTTTTGTAGCTTTCTCACCAAGCTGTGCAAAGGTAGCTGTGCAAAAAGAGGCAGAACAAATGTATGCAATTGGAGAGGGATTTTTTTTTCTATTTTAATTTAATATTTGTTGTGGTTAAAAGTAATCAAAATTCAAGTTGGTAATAAAGAGCTTATAGCAGCATTCTATGTAATATATGAAGCTAATGAATGAAAGAACAGTTAATGGAATAATTTTAAATGGATGTGATAAACATAATTGTATAGATAATAAATGTTCACATTTTTTATATGTAAGAAAATCTAACTTTTCCCTTTGGGATGATAAATACATGGTTGTAGGTACCTGGATCAGTTACTGCCTGCTGATGGCTACCAAGTGACAGTATTCTTGCCGTGGTGCCCAAGCACCTGCCTTGCGTGGCCACAGAAAACCACCACATTTTGTCGAGAAGCGTGTAGAGGCATGTCAGCTTGAGGTAGTCATCCACATTTTTAAAAAGAGAAGTAAGTGTTCAGGTGGGTAATGCGTACGTTTACCTGCTTTGCAGTACGTGAGGCGTAAGGAACTGAGGTGCTTTAGACATGGTTAAGTGCAGAGACAATGTCAGAGGTGTTGGGCACTGCTCTGCACACCCTGGAGATGGATAAGCAGTTTGAGAGCGGGGTTGCCTGCTACCATCAGTAGGAGGCATATTTGGCCAAAGCCAGGCACTTCTGAAAGTCCCGCTTTAGAACGATTTACCTGGAGTTACAGGGTACGTCCCGGTCCCACAGGCGGGTGTAGGGTGCCCCAGAGGCACCGAGTTTCCCTGAAGCCTGCCACGCTTCTGGGTGCCTGTCCTGCCCAGCTGTGACATGTGGGTCCCTCATCCCCTGGTATGGCCTCTGCCAGCTCAGAAAGCGGGGCAGCCTCCTTATCCTGTAAAAATTGCCTGCGGGCTCCCAGGGTGCCTCATGGGGGTCTCTGAATGCTGGCCAAGACTGCAGCTTGCTGCTGCTAGGCTCATCACCCCCCCGCCGATATTGCCCCTAGACGTCGAGTCTGTAGCCTGGGGTCCGGTGTACGTTTTTAGCCAATCTGTACCCTGCTTTGGTTGCTGCCTGTGATAAATACGTTTAGCAGGTGAAAGGTGCTCCTTTTCTTAACTCATGGCGTTGTGTCTGCACTTCATCTCAAAAAGAAGCACCAGACAAAGTAGTAGGGTTTTTAAGTTAAGTTTCTTTCTATTGTCTAATTGTCAAACTACCTGCAGCCCAGCTTTGATGCTACACTGTGTTACAAAGCAGTTGTTTTGTGCATGCGACGCTCGGTGTTTATCTCCCATTATCATACCCTGCTGACAAGACAGTGAATAGAAATTGTGGCGAATATGTGACAGGTGATTCGAGGAAGCATTTGGATGCCCCTAGTAAGTTAATCAGTTTTTGATACCTGCAAACTAACTGTACTAGGGGCTAGAAGACTGATGGCATGATGCTGCAGTAAATTGTGTCTTCTTCATGGGAAGTGTGTGCCAGCAGCGTAATTTGGACGATGGAGCATTTGACAGCTAACCCGTCACGGGCAGCGCACCCCGTGGGAGCCACTCACCCTTGGTTTTGCATGCAGCCAAGCACTGATGAAGCAGGGGCTAAGTGGGAGAATCAACTTCCCAGTCAAACAGCAGCGGGGCTTATTACCCCATTGCTGAAAGGGTCTCTGTCAAACCCCGCTGCCTAGAGGACATTTGCTTGGCATGTTTATTCAAGTAAGCCCTGTGCTGGCTGGTTATGCTTTATGCATCAGGTGCTGTCGCCTTTTTCTTTAAAAAAAATAAAAATAAAAAATGGCTGAGGAGATAAAGAAAATGGTAAAAGTCTTTGCTGATGTATGGTCTCGTCACATTCATTAATGCAAGGTGGCAGGACGACAGATATTGGGAAAGCTGTGCAGGGTCGGTGCAGCCATGCAAAGAGGATCTTGCCAGTATTTAATAAAAGAAAGAGCGATGAGACAAAGAATGTATGTATGTGGGCTGACCTTGTTAATCGGTGCTTGGCTTGTCCAGATGTTGGAGTATTCGAGTAGCTTAAAGAGTGACCTGTAAGCAGAGTAAACAGTGTTATACATGTGCTGTTGAGGCATTAATCTGAACTTCCTGAGGGATTTAAAATCCCAAGTAGAACTATGATTTTACAAGTGATGGGGATTGGGATTATCCAGGTCTTAATATAGCTATTTCTTTTTCATAAAGCACGTGATCTCTACTCAGTACAGAAGCACTTATCTTCTAAAACAACTGGGAAAATCCTACAAGCAAAGATGAACTGAAGCAGTATTATCTGAAAAGGCCGGGGGGAGCAGAAATGCAGGTTTCATACAATAAAATTCCCTGAATTATTTTACATGTCTTTGCATGAATCAGACAGTCTTTATCTTAAATTTATTAATCTACCACTGCAATACTATGTTTTTTAGCTGTTGGGGATTTTTTAGCATTTCTTAAAAAAAGAAGATAATACGTAGTTTGAAAAGTGGTAGTTTAGGAGCTTACAGAGGTCAGAGATCAATTCATCTTCCCCCAGTGTTCATCAGCAACTTTTTGCAGATGTTTGTGATTCTTCTTTTAAGTCCTAAAGTACTGCAAACAACTACTTGCTTTCTTGCCTAATCCTGTGTTTTCTTCACCAAGCACAAATCTTTTGGTTTAATTGTGTTGAAAAAATCTTTAATTTGCAGTGATATGAATTCAGTCTATTTCTGCTGAAATTGATATGTCCATTTTAGACTTACACCCAGGCAAATTGAAAGCAGATTTTAGCTCATTGTGCCTGTACACATGCACACACTTATTTTTAAAATCTTTCATTATGAAGTTATGTATTAGATGTCCTGACCACTCAGATTTGCTGATCCAATAACTTTTGGGAATACTCTACCTCCTTTGGTTGTCTAGCTTTTCTCCTGGGTGTTGTCCCCTTATGCTTTAATACAGCTTTTGTTCAGTTGTGTCTCTCTTGGATCGCTGCAGCCAGAGCTGTAACCTTTAGGAAGGTGGCCAGGTTCAGGTATGCAAAGTGGTTTTACTTCAGTTCTTAACCCAAATGTGGGTCATTGGCTGTATGCAGAATCAGTGCATGTCCTAAAATTCCATCGTAATTTCTGCCCATTCCCAACTGGATGCATATATCAGTATATCAATAGTTCAGTAAAAATTATGAGGGGTCTTTCCAAGTAAAATTTGGAAATCTATGTCATTTTCACTGAATTATTTCTTGAATCAACTTGTGCATCTCAAAAATTGAATACTTTGGCATCATGATGCTTGGTCCAGTATTACTCAGAGCTCAGGTTTTACTATAACTGTACCAAAGGTCATATGTGATCACATCACATGCAGTGTATGTCCATCAGACTTCTTGGGGCTCTGTGTGATCCTTGGTTTTGGTGCTTAAAATTTCACTTCAAAGTCTGTAAAGACACTGGAAATAATCTGTCCCTCCAAACTTAGCTTCAAAAATGTAAACCCTAAAACCTGTCCTAGTTCCTGTCTTCCCCCACACTCCCTAAAATATGCCTACATGTTAACACATGCACCTGCTTCCTTTGCAGAGATGACCCATTTTTGAAGTTATATATAAATGTATGTTTCACTAGGTTTGGTTCTGTGTTTTCTGCAAGCGAGACCTAAAGATTGTGTTTGGGTTATGCTACAGATCTAAGACTACAGACCTCTTAACTTTGCTTAGCCCTGTGCTGGGGAAAGAAAGCATGCGTTTGATCTGTTGGTTTTGAATGTCCACTCACAAGTCAGTAAATTTGGACACTGGATGGCTTGTAGCATCAGGATGTGGAGGTTGGTGCTCCATGACTTTGCACTGACAGTGTCTGTCCCCTCACTATTGCTTTGTTCAAGGTCAGGAGCCAAGAAATTTGCAGGTGGGACAGGAGTAGAGAGCCAGGAGAGACAGACCTTCAGGTCCAAACCTACGTGGGTGGAAGGGAAGAGGGAGGAAAGATCAGGGGAAATGACACAACAGCATTATGCTGACTGGTTGTGATTTTAGCAGCAGGTTTGCCAGAAGAACACCAGACCACCTCGTGCCTGCTGTTGAAGTGTCCTCTCAATTAGTAATCCTCTGCACAAGTGACACAAAGTACATACCATTAGAGACTCACAACCAGAGCATTTGATCCTAAGCTATCCCTAATACATCCCAGGATTTTCTGTAAGAAGTTAATTTTCCTAAATTTGCTTTGTACCAGAAGATAGAAAATTAAGTTCAGTGATTAAACAGCACCAACCTTTTCTCAACAGGGCTGCGTAAACCACAGTCATGTAACATAGCAGAAGTTCATAGTAGGTTGTACACCGTATGGGCCTTTTAGTTTCTGCATGTGTTAATGACATGTACTTACCAGAGCCAAATAAAAGATCCCTGGGAGAATTCTCTTCTGACAACACACTTCTCTGTTAGGGTGTTACATAGCGTGGTGATATGTTACCATATTGCACATAGCTCCTTTTAGAATGAAAAAAAAACTAAAAAAGGAGTAGGTCAGCTGCATCAAAATACCTAGTTGTACACCTTTCTATTCAGTTAAAGAGCAGCAGTTTATGGACCAGCAGTTCCAAATGGATGTGGTGGGAGTTACGTCTCACTGCCTTTGACTTTGTAGTTCAAATAAAACAGGACTTGTTTAAATTAGAGTCAGCTGGCAGCCACCTTGGGAAGTTTTCAGAATGAGATCCAAATTTGCAGCCCTAAATCTTTAGGAAAGTGTCTCCCCTGCTTTATTCCCTTAACTGCATAACGTATGGCAATCCTTGGTTATGCTGAAGAAGCATGTGATAAAGACCTGAAGGAAGTTAAATAGGAAGGATGCAACATTGCCCGTTTCCCGTCTTTGCCACTCTCACTAAAGGGCTATTGAAGACTTCTTGTTTGGGGGTGGGTATGGAGGAAGAAAATGGAGTTACAGTATCTCTTGAGCTGTTTTGTGAGTTCGTTTCTCCATCATTTAAGAAACTAGATAGTCATTTCCATAGAACCAAGAATCTAAGGGATATAAACATATTGCTTTAAAACTAATGGTGCACTGTTGACTCATAGGATTGTTTGAGCTGGGAACATAGCAAGAGTGTCTTGAGATACACAATGCAAATGTTTTGTACAAAACATTATTGTGATTTTAAAATGTAGAACTACATGGTGATTTTTACAGACAATCAATCAAAATACATGTTTTCTCGCAACAGTGATTCACATGGCTTCTGTAGCAACCTCTAAATGAAATGCCAACATTAAGAAGGGCCTGCACATGGTTCTGGAAGCATTTATATTTTTCAGACAATGTGACACTTGTGGGGGTTTTTTGCGAGGCAGTGGGGTTTTTAAAGACACAGAAAGGTTTATCTAAACCATGGCTGCATGCTATTTGCTGTGTGTCATAACCTTATCTTCTTAGCAGATTTTCCAATACTGCACAGTGTGCATCTGTGACTGAGACAAAATCAATGCTTATAGATTTAGCTGTGTAATCCTATCGCTTGTCCTCCTAGATATGATTTGAAATGTAAAGTTCGTTAATGTTTAAATGAACTCGAAGGCCTAGGGTCTCTAGAGGAGTTTTCAGTTTCTTAGACAGTAATCCATTTCTTATCTTATTTTCCCTGCTTGTCACTGTCTGTCCTTTTGTCTCCTTAATCATTTAAGACTCTGGAACACTCAATCATGCCCAAAGTATTTATCAAAAGAAAAAAGCATGAACGTTGCTAATCATGTTACCAATAGCTGCTTAAGCATCAGGAATGCTTGAATTCCTCTATACAAATCATGAAAGTGAAACAGAAAGTGAGTAATTGGCTTTTACTGCTTTTGTCATAAAATCAGTTAAAATTCAGTTGCCCCACACTGTAGGCAATTGCTCTTACCTCCTTCACAAAAAAAAAAAAAAAAAAAAAAAGGACTTTTCTACAATACTCTATGTTACCTGTTTTGGCAATATATATTCTAGTGAAGTTGTAGAAAAAAAAATTATTTTTCTCATTCTCAGTTTTACTGGAATATATGTACCAATGTCAGGGAAAAAAAAAATATTGGGAGGGTACTTTGAGGCAAAAATTCCTGTATGAATTTGTAGAAGAGGGAGACAAACTAATTTTGGGACTTGTTGCAAATTTTGCTAATCCTGCATTTATAACCATCTGTTACTTATTTGGATTGCACTGGTGAGAAGCCAGGCTTGTTCGCCTAAGTAAGGAAGTAGACTACTTGGGAGGAGGTATTTGGGTATTTGAAGAGCTCACCTGGCATGAGTGCTTGGATGCTGAGAGCAGTGATTAATTACTTTCAGTCTCTTAAAGATCAGCCTAACTCTGAGACAAAATGCTGTTTCAGTGGGCTGATGTTCTGCAATTTAATGGGTTAAACTGCTGGATGGGGCCTTGATTCCTAATGTTTTTCCAATGTATTCAGTGTCTCCCTACACTTTATCTCGTGCTTGCCTCCAGGCTGAGCATTATTTTTGAAGGAGAGCTGCTCTGAAGTTTGGAGATGGGGTTCACATAGCAGAGCTGCATTAACCACCGTCAGCGTAGGCTGCCAAGCCAACCTGCCTCGAACGCATCAAACTCAGCCTAGTGTTTGTGTTCTTCATGTTTATGGCCTTTGGCGGTTCTGGGGGAAAACTTGGCTCTGGATTTAGTTTATTCCCATCCCAGCTCTCCTTCCGTCATTTCCCACCAAGTGAAATTCCCTCTGCCGGGGCACCTCTGAAAGTGCCTGGGGTGTGTTGGGAGGGACACCTGCACGTCTGCCTGCTTGCGGTCAGGGGACAGCAGCTACATGTGGAAGAATTTCTCTCAGGTTTCTTCAGCTTGAATCCTCAAATAAAGCAGCGAAGAATCAACAAGCTTTTTTCTTCGGTTTGTTTTTGTGGTTTTGGGGGGTTTTTTTTGAAACCATGCTCATGATTAATTTCCTAAAATCCTTACGAAGTCAATCCTCAAAAGTGTGTTTGTGTGTGCACGCACAGGCAGGAGAAACGGTCAAATCATGCTTATTCCACAAGCCTCAGTATGAGCAGGGCCTTTCCAGGACTCTCCTTTTCCAGGCCAAACACAAGGAAGAATCTGAGAAGGATTTTTAAAATGCCATTGTAGACTGGGGAAGGGGGAAGACCATCAAGGTTTCTTGCCTTAACTCAAGACTAATGCCAAGGTAGCTTGCTACTTCTTTTATTTATCCATTTATTTATTTATTTATTTAGCAGGAAGGTAGGTTTAACAAGGATTTTGGGATGTGAAGTTTGCATCCGGTGATCCCACAGCAGTAACCTGTTCAAGCCTCTGTATATGCAAGTCTGATACTTCCAGCTTGGTTGTTTTCATCACCAAAGTAGAGCAGGGTAGGAGCAGCAGAGATAAGCGTGTTTGATCTTAGCGAAGTGTCTCAGATCATTTATATAACATCCCCGTGTGGCTCCCAGGTGGGACCAAAACTGCAGTAAGATTACTAAAAGTGTGGGGTTTGCCTTTCAAGAAAGAGTGTCCTGATAACAGAAGTATCTTGCTTTGAAAATCATTATCCGTGTAGGCTGATGCCTGCTTACATATACACAGCCTGTGGGCTCAGCTTTGATGTGAGGTTTTACACGTTGGCCCGAATACTCCCCCAGGCTGACCTTCAGCCCTGGTTGAGCAGCTGAAGCTCAGGGCCGGTGGGTTGGCTGCTCCCGTGGAGAAACAGCTCGTCCTCTCCCGGGGCAGGCAGAGGGGCTGCTGCTGCAGGAGGGAAATGTAGCAAGATTTTCTGGTGGCTGTGGCATTATTATTGGGCGTAAACTCAAATTGATGGTGATCTTGGAGCACCAAAGCCCAAGAATGGACAATTCTCATCTGCCAGGTAGATTCTTCACAGTTTGCAGTGTGCACCCACTGGGAAACATTGGGGTTGGAGTCAAATGGTCAGATTCAACGCATTTCGTGGTGACCAAATGAACTGTACTCTAATGACAAAAAGCAAGGCAAAGAGTGCTTAACTTGTTTTTTAACTTAATCTCCCAGTGTGCTGATAAGCAGAGAAGGATATGGGGGACTTTGCAGATGGGGAAATTAAGGAACGTAGGTGTTACAGTTACTTTGGCCATGCCAAGTGGCATTTAGGAGCAGAGGCAACGTCCAAGGAGGTGAAACAAACCAAGAGGGTAGCATTAATGGAAACCAGGAGATCTTGAGTGGCTTGATGGAGTATAAATTGCACCCGAGGCTCTCTCAGATCAAGCAGGTGTCTGCATGCAGTGCTGTTTATGAATGTGAAAATAATCTATGTTAATAATTGATTGTTCAATTAGTAAAACAAACGTTACAAAGTTAGACAGCTTTGTGTGCCAGTGATGACAGGAATATATTTGACTGCAGCCCATTATCAGTCCAAGGCTGAGAAACATTATTCCAAGAAAATCCTGTTTGTTATTCCTCTTGCTTACCCTTTTCTTCCTTCACCACTTACAATGGAATAATAGAGGCAGTAAGTACATGCAGTGAATAGCATTAGATGAAGATGTAGCTATGCTTATTGTATTGCTGGTAATAATGCTAGACAGCATAAGAGGCCCAGAGCTGTCTAGGCAAGGTGACATCAGAGCCCCAAATTCTTCTGCAGATTTTGAGGAGGAAAAGCAAGCTGGCAGGAATTCTTGCAGAGGGGCACAGAAACATCTGCTGCTGTTTTATCTCATTTGCCCTTGTAATGTCATTATGTCCAGAGTGGCAGTGTGTTTTGCAGAAGAACATGGAAACTCTGGTGTAAGCAAATGTAACTTTTTGACAAGCCTTGGAAATTCATGAATGCAGGTACAGATTACTCCCTTTACAGCACGAGGCTTTTCTTAAAGATGTTTGAAAAAGTGAAAATAAATCCTTTTCTTGGTGGCTTATCGTACAATACAGTGCACATGGAGTACACTGTAAAGGTTTTCTAAATCAGTTACCAGAAGCTTGCAAATCCCTTATCAGAAGTTATGCAAGAGCTGGACCTCTTCTGGTTACTTTATTCAAATCTATACAGTTTCTGTACAAATCTGTATTGGAAGTAACACACCAATAATCGTTCTTCTGATTACCCCTAGTAATACATGGAGTAGCTTTCCTAGAAGGTTCTCAAAGAAACACTTAACCATTAATTGCTTAATCCTCACTGCACTCCTGCCAGGTCAGTCTGGTGGGTGTAAAAATGTATTATGACTGTTTTTCAAGTGAAGGTTGTGAGTGAAAGGAGGCAGCTTAACAAATGGATGCAACAAACTTAAATGGCTGTGCCCTATGTTGGGCTTCTCTCCTTTCATAAAGCGTGATCCAGTCCTGCAGCCCCACTAGCTCCGTCAGCACTTTTCAGGCTGCTGCCTGTTCCTTTGGGAATTTGAACTTCACATATTTTTGCCCCTTTGAGTTTTGGGAAAGCAATTAGCAAGTTAGTCTGCATATTGCTTATTTCCGCAATGCTGAAGCTATGTGGAGGTGCCGTGTGTGAGCATAGGGATGCACACCTCCACTGGCAAGGGCCCATGGCCCGCGGTGTGAGAAGCGTCATGGCACCATGGGCTGTAGTCGGGGACATTTGGGGATAGGTCCAAACCTGCAGTGGTAGGTGTCTTTATTGACATCAGGAGCAAGGAGGCAGAGCTAAGTGCATTTATGTAATGAATGTTGAGAAGAGAGTTGTGATTAATAAAGATCATTATGAAGCTGAATGGATACGGAGGTCACTAATGCTCATTTTAATAATCCCAGAAGGCTTTGTGCCTTTAAATAATGGCAGTGACAATAAAGAGTAAAAAATAATGATATGAGAGTGAAAGGCAGTGGTTTATTCTATTGTAAGAAGTGTTGTACTTCAACTTTCAAAGATTTCATGTCGAAGGAAGTGGCTTGACAGTTTGGAAGGAAGAGGCAGTGATCAGAAGCGGGTCTGCTTTTTTCATTGTTTTGCTCTGGTTTTCTCCCATCTTTCTTTGTGTTTTTCAAGACCCTATGCTTGCCAGTGCAGGAAGATTTAATAGGTGTTTGTACAGCATGTTTGGGCTTCGTTCTAATTGTAGTATTTGAACACTACCAGAACAGAACTAATAAACAATAATTATATCAATAATAGAGCCGCAATGACACATGTATAAAAGTTTGGAATGCTGAAATAAATCTCAATGAGATTAATTTGTGGGTAAGGTATATAATCAGGCTTATAGTAAATTGCAATGGTTTTCTGATATGTGCCTCTGCTGATCCCATGAAAATCCCTGTCACAAGTCTGGCATATAAAATAGCTTTGCTGTACACATTTTTCTATACACATTCTTACATCAGTGCAGCATGGAAGTGGACTGTTTTGTGTTACAGATTGCCATAACTTGGACAAAACAATTTCACAATTCCAAATGAATTAACAAAAAACAGTAGTGACCATTTGAAACTCTTCATGTGTTGTAATATTAGAAGTCTTAAGGGGATGGATGTGGTAGGAGACAGACTGCAAGGAAGTTTGTCAAAGGTGTAATAAGTTCTCATATGCCTCGCAGATTGTATGGCACAACTTTCTACTCCACACATAGTGTTCTACTGCTCTGCACTTATACATTTGTTTAAAATGCAAATAAATTAACTTAGAAGAGCAGCTGATGGAAGTGGGTCAGCATCTTGGAGTGAGCGTTCTTGGCTTTTCATCAGGCTTGTGTTCAAGGAGACAGATCAGTAAGGAGAAAGCAGGTAAATGGTCAAAATTATGATAAATAAATTTGTGACACAGATCTGAAAGTGACATTTGGGTTTGGTTATGAGGTGTTAGCAGATGTCATGTGCCATTGGCATTTATTAGTGAGTTTGATGTTGCATCCTTCAGCTTGGCCTGAGGGGATTTTGTAGAGCTGTACAGGTTATTGATGGCAGGGATGCAAATGAACATGGCGGGTTTTATGGCAATGTTGCTAGGTCCTGACTTTCTGAAGTGGTACTCTACATTAGAATCATAGAATCATAGAATCATTTAGGCTGGAAAAGACCTTCAAGATCATTGAGTCCAACAGTCATCCATGCCCACTGAACCATGCTCTGGAGTACCCCGTCTATGCACTTTTTGAATACCTCCAGGGATGCTGACTCAACCACTTCCCTGGGCAGCCTATTCCAATGTGTGACAACCCTCTCAGTAAAGAAATTTTTCCTAATATCTAACCTAAACCTCCCTTGCCTCAACTTGAGGCCATTTCCTTTGTGAAGCCTTTCCCAAAGACTGGGACAAGTCCCAGTTGCCTCATCCAAATTACAGCGCTGATGAAATCAGCCTTTTTACGATGAGGTTGCTGACACGGTTGACATTGTTTTCCAAATGATGGTTCAGCCCAGGTCTGTGAGGATGACTCCAAGAGCAAGACAGACAGGTCCATTTTGTTTCCTCCAGAAAGCATCAGCTCCTGTTTGCACACTGGCCATGTTAGGGTGTACTAAACCAAAAGCTGTGTTATACTGTCAGGTTAATCTGTGCTACCCCCATAATGCTCAGTTGTTTTGTGTTTATGAGAAGATTTAAAAAAAAAAAAATATTAATCTGGCTTCATTTGAAACTTTGCTGATTTTCGAGGACTTTGTCACAGAACTTGTACTGATTCTAAAAAAGGCACAAACGAGCCTTGTAAAGGTCAGGAAAATCTGGCCTGCCAGTTTGTTTAAATGGTCATCGGAAAGAGGATTTCCATTTAATAATCTTTTATTCCAGTCATCACCATGAAACCATAAGAATAGATAAAACATGACCAACCATGTGTTATTCATTAAGCAATGCAAACCTACAGTCTATTGCTAACCATGATAGTTAGCCCAAAATCCACAGTAATTAGATTTGGGTAATTTTTTCAGGAAATACTTTTGTGCAGCAGAGATCTACCCAGGCAGCAGTTTTGCAAAACACTGACTTGTCACTGGTTGGGATAAAAGGAGACTTAGAATAACAAGGTTTCCTGCTCATACAGTTAGTTGGGTCTCACTTTTCTAGAACTGAGACAGCAATTTTTCTGGCTCACCTTGAAAGAGGAACTGAAAATTTATGGGTCATTGACTGTTGGCTTTAACAAGAAGGACTGAAAGCAGTTTGAGGTTTAAAGTTCAGTATCAGGACAGAAAGATTTAGGGTGAGATTATGATTACTGTATTTCAGGGAAAGGCTGCTAAACTGATCTAAAGTTTTGGAACAAAAGCCAAGGCAAAAGGAGCTGTCAGGCTTGATTTGGGTCAAGAAGACAATAGGATGGACAGACTGTGAATTATCTTGTGCTTTTTTTTGAAAGAAATTTGGAAATGATCCAAACCACCTAAATACTGAGTTCTGGAGTTATGGAAGATGAGAGGCATGCCTACATCTGGTGAATAAATTTGTTGCTGATATTAGGCAATTGTTAACTCTCCAAATTCAGGAACATTTTGCTGGATGGATTCATGCAGGACAATCACCTTGTGGCAAGTGTTCAGGCTGAGCATCATCTATTAGAGGTTTAGATAATTTATAAATAGCAGCTTGAGTCTCTAAAACTGGGATTTGTCCTTTCAGACTCAGGTGTCTGTAATTACACCTGAAATCATTGTCTATGTTCATTTCTTGTCAGGAGGAGAATAGGTATGCTGAGAGCAAATTTGAGTCATCTAAGCAAAGCATCTCTCACCCCAGGAGCGCTTGTTTCTTTCCTTTGGGAGCAGAGAGGGAGTATGTCCAGTTAAATTGTGATTACACCCTCTGCTCTGTAAAACCCAAAAATTAGGTAAGAAGAATCTCACCCTTAGAAGGTGTAGAAAGGAGGTAGAGACTTGCTCCAGCAACAAGCTTCTCATGCAGAAAGAAACAGTGGAAAGGCAAAGCCCCAGGTGAGTTGTGAGGGATCAATGGAAGCTCCTTTCACTGGGTGGAAAAGACAGAAGGAAGGATGACCTGCTGCAGGTGAATGATTGCTGGGTAATCCAGGAGGATCTCAGTTAATGGAGTTGCAGCTTAATTAAACCTCATCATTCATAGCTTGTCTTGCTTGCTTGCCTCGAAGAGTAAATAGAGGAGGGAGGCAAATAGTACACACTAACAGACAAGTGGCCTATTCCCACTAATGAGCACGAACTGTGCAGTAATGCAGTTGGCACTGGGCTCAGGCTGGGGAGGAAAGGTGGATTCTTACCATGGCTGCTCTCCCCAGGGTGTAGGAATGGGCTGGTCGGGAGACCATTTGTTTGTAAGTACAAAGGAAAGAGCCCAAACCAGCTTAAAATGTGGTCTGAAGGTTTTATGAAAAGAATACAAAGCATAAGGATGCTCCCAGGCTATCATATTGAGGCAGGTTTGGGTAGAGCACTGTGAGTATAGAGTACGTTGATGCTATAAATTTAAGTCTTTGGGCTCATTGCTTTAATATGGGGAGAAATTAAAACCTGGGGTCTAATGAGAAGGCTCGTATATAGTCAAAACAAAGCAGGTTAGAGGACCATAAACCAAACTGGCTAAAAGCAATGACTGAAATTTTAAAAATTGCCATTTCAAAAGTTTGTGCCAGAAAACCAATGCATACATTGTCAGAGTGTCATCTGCCTGACCTATGTCTGAGTAAAAGGAATCTTCTTTCGTTTTTTCCTGTTCTTACCACATATGCATCAGTCCGCTAACCTACTTGTGTAGTTCTGGCACTGTTTGAAGAATAAACAGTTATCTGATCTCTGAGTCCATGCTGAACGGGATAAGAAAAGAAAATAAGTAGGGACACAGAGAACCTGCTTTTCACCACTGTTTCAATGATCACATTTTTTTCCCCAAAGAAATGTCTAGTTAAAAAAGAAGAAAATGTTCTCCTACCTATGTCCTCTAACTGGTACCATCCCTTTCTGAAGAGCAGGGAAGGCTATATGTAGCAGAGACATTAAATAATGTAATGTAATGTAGTAGTGTGTAATAGTTTATATTGCCTTATACTCAGCATGCAATACACTTTAGTAATGATGTTTGAAAATTTTTTTTAGTGTGATAGTCAATCCTCTTTTGCTTAAAATATTTGCATATTTTTTACCTATTAACAATGGAAACAAAGTTACTCAAAGCTCAGTCACTTCATGCAGGATTCCTAACTGTCACAGCTGATTATTCCATAGATTAAAAATCAGAGTATAAGCATGATCTATCATATCAGTTAAGTTCACGAAAGATAGGACATGAAATCCAGAATGTGAAAGGCCAGAGATATTTCCAAATCCTTTGGCATTGTTTGAAAGGTATTTAATGTTTTTACCATTTAAATGTGATATGTAGCATGAATGGTCTGTCTCTATTGTTCATAAATCTGATTTTCTTGCACCCTTCCTTGCAAAAGGAGCATGCCAAGTATAACTTTATGTGAATTACAGCTGTATTTGCCATGGTGGAATGAAAGACCTATTTTCCCTGACTCTCAGGTGACAGTATTGACATTTTGTTTTTATCGTGAAACAAGCATGAAGTTTCAAGGATGCTCAAATGCTGCTGCCTTTAAAATAAAGTGCATTTCAAATGCTCTGAGGGGGTCATTCAAAAAGCTCATTTTCCAGAATAGTAACCAGAGAGAAATATATGCTCTAGGCACACGAAAAAAACAAAGTACATCAGGGGTAGCTTAATGCAATGGAATAGAAACTTGTTTGAAGTCAATTGGCATACACACTGATTTACTGCAAAGCATGCCCTGGCCTAGCAATATTACTTGCATTACATTGGTCCCCTGTTGAACTGATGTCGAAGGTATTTGCACAGTACTTAACCCCTTAATCCCCAAGTTGCTAAATAGATGCTAAATGGCTGGTTTGTCTTTGATTTGCTTGGGTACCAAGGAAGAACCCTAGTGATAATACCAGTGTGTAGCTGATCATGACTTTTTAGAATTGTAAAATTTCACACCTAATATTTCTGAGTAGAGTTGTGAAACATAGTTTCTGAACTGTTATGTTATGGTAGATTTAAATAACTCCCTGTGCTGAATATGACGCTTCCCATCTCTGACAGTATCCTGTGGCATATTGCGATATGTGCTTCAAGTTCATTCTGCACAGTGCCTGTGCCGAATCCAGGGTGAAACCGTGAATGATGAGAGAGAAATAGAGATGGTAATATCAATACTGCAGGGCATTGCATTGCTGGGTGCAGTCCTGGTTTGCAACAGCTGGGGAAAGATACTCTGATTAAGGTTGCAACTTCTTAATCCAAATATCGAAACTCATTGTGAGCTTAAAACTCCTATCTCTGAGCTCACTTCATTTAGCAGGGACTGCATTGAGAGTGATAAGAGAGATCTTATATAACTTAAGTATTGGTGTGCAGGACAAAAGATGAGGTAAAGGAAGAAGAGCTCTATTCCTTTCTTGAGTTTCCCCTACCCAAGACTGAGGAAGCAAAGGCAGTAGCCAAACTAAAAATATGTGTTTAAGAAAGACAAGTAATTGACTGCTAGCCTTGAAAAAGAGATCTGATGTGAATTTATTATCTGTACTATTTCACTTACAGCATATAATAGAATTTAATGTTGGAAGCCAGGTATCATGTATCTAATACTGATAACTATTTAAATTAGTCTCCAGATTAATGTTTATGTAATATGTTCATTGTGTGGGTGTTTTTCAGACAGATATGACGTTATCTTACTGGACCAATAAACTTGTCCTTGGAAGAAAAATAGACTTTGCTGAATTAGGAAATACACCCAGAAAGATATCTATCAATGTAAAAGGTCTCTGAGGCTGATTTTTTTATCACTGAAAGTAAGGACTTTGTTAGGCACATCTGAAGCTCACAGTCTAGCTGTCATGACATGGATATTCTTTATTAAAGTATTTCAGAAGGCCCCTCAATGGTCTATTTTCTGCAAACAATTTCTGACCATTGACAAAAGAAGATACCCGAACGCTCACCCTTTAGAGGATAACCATTGCATGAAATAAATCCTCAGCCTTTGAGTTATCCCAAATACATTTCAATATATCTGATTCTTTCCTCACACTGCCACATTTTACTTAAGTATTTCAGGCGTTTTGAAATTGTTTTTCAAACAAAAAAGTGAGATCCTCAGCCCCTCTCTCACCACCATCTTGATACACTCATGAGTGAAGGTTTTCAGAAGGAAACACTCTTTGTTCTCTCCATAGTAACACAGATTAATCTGAATTTTGTCAAGTTTTGGAAAATATTTTATTCACTCAGTTTGTCCTGGGATTTGTTTCAGGTTCTGGCCTCAATACCACATATAGCCTATTCATTCCTTTTTAACACTAATGTGTGGGCAAGCTGGTAGTGTGGAGGACAAAGTGAGCTGCCCTCTTTGTAGTGAGGATACTTGGAGGACTTGGAGCCCTCCCCCAAATTTCCCTTTTGCGTTTGCCAGGAGCAGGATATTTCCCAGCTTTGCTGGGATTCAACCACAGGCAGGTTCCACTTGGGCATATATGTTTACTACTATGATGTTCATTTTATGCAAGTATCAAATTGGGGGACACTGTTGAGGGCTGGGGATTTTTGAGATTCTAGTACACCAGCCACAATTCATAGCAAAACAATGATGACATTAATTTTGCTATAAGGAGCTAAGTCACACACACAAAAAAGATTTTTGTTTTGTTTTGGTTTTGAGCTACAAAAGCTGAGAAGGGTGCCAGTGAGAAACTCTGTTATAACTTCCAGGGGAAGCTGATGAAGCTACTGCAGGCTGGTGATGCTTTTCTTGTCTACTGTTCCCACAGCATTCACGTGTGAACTTGGCAAAGCCAATGTGGAAGGGCATTGGCAGAGTCTCACCAGAAGGGCTGTGTTGTTTCATGTTTTCTTTCTTCATCTTTTCTTCTGTGCTGGAAATGCAGGATAAGACAAGGGATCCTCAAATTTAAGCTGTGTGCTGAACATGATACAATGTTATATGGAATAGTCCTTCTTTTGTGGATTGTAGTTTAAGGAAAGAAAAATTATTAGAGATGAAAGCATTTGGGATGGAAGATCAAAGACAGAAGGAACGAATTAAATAAATGCAGTGCCTGGAGCCTGTTGACTTCATTCAACATACTGTGGACAAGGAATTTACTACTGGTTTTGTGAACTGAGCTGGCACCTTTGCTAATTTTCTCTTTTGTTCAATCAATGAGTAGATATATTATGTCAAACACTTCAGAAAATGCATGGGATTTCTTAAGGTTAAATTTGGTCCACTTAATAAGTCTTTCTGTCATCAGCTTTCAGTGGTGGATTTGCCTACCCAAGATCTGGATCTTTTTACTTCCTCCTGTTGACTCTAGAGGCTGCTGAGGGGGACTTTAGTCTCCTATGTGAAATTGTCAGTTATTTCAGGACTTGTTTCCTTCAGATAGAGAGATTGATGTGTGTATGAGCTGAGACTTTATCACTGTCACTGTCTCAAAGCCAAAAAAGACCATTGTATGGCCTTGCTCTCAAATACTGCTGATCACACTGCTATTTCCAAGAGTAACTGCTTTTGACTGGTTACTGACAGTCCTGGAAAAGTTTCTAACAACTTTCTTGTTTCTGAACTATCTTAAATGGCAATTTCTGATTTTTTTTTTTTTTAGATTAAAAGTTTTTTAAGTACTGCTGGAAAGTTCACCTTCAGCTAGCTTGCTTTAGCTGATAACTGCGAGAATACTGGCATCACATCAGCATCCATAAGCGAATGTGCTTTAGACAAGGTAGGTCTAGCGATAACACTGTTTACAGTAATTCTCCAGAGAGGAAGAAAGGCCAAAACCAAGTCAGATTCAGAACAGTATTTTCAGATGTCGTCTTTCAGGCCCAGGGCACGCAGCAGGATGCTTTAGGACAGACAGGCTGCTAACTCTAAAAGTTCACTGCGTTGGTGCTGAAGTGTACCAACTTAGCTGTCACCTATACAGTCTGAACCCTCTGTGTTTGCAAGTACTGAAGTGAAAATTTAATGGAAGTCCTGATTCCAAGGGCTAAGCTTCTTCATTTTGTAGCTTGAGATATTACCTAAGGATCTTCTGAATTAGGGTAAGATTGAATGAAGCAGGTCATCATCAGTCCTACATTGTGTATGGTTTCCAGCACACAAACATTTAGGTGGAAAATCTTCTTTTAGACAAATGCAGTTAATCTTGGTTCTGTTTCTTGGCTTCTTCAAATGTTTGAAGACATGGAAAAGCTATCCCAAGGTGTTATCTAATTTCTCCTGTGAAAGAAAGAAATTGTGAAGCGTAGCTGTCTCTGGGCTCTCGGGACCTTGTCTCCACACAAAAGGCTCCTCAGGACCACGCTGGCCGTAAGGAGGAGTTGTGTCCTCTTGCTCTTTGCCCTTGGGGATGGTCCCTGGGGGAGTTCAGAGCTACTCTTATTACCCTGCAGCACTAAGCTACTCTAAATTACCCCTGATGAAAAGTGGGTGAGGAGAAAAACAGCCTTGATATCATGCCTGTTTAAGCTCTGATTGTTTTGGATACCTACAGCATAAGCATGGCACAACGGAGGGTTTGGACTGTCATTGGTAGAGTTTGTGTTCATCCCCTGAGAGGCATCAAAAATACAGTGTTTTGAAAGGGCTAGGAACAGTGAATATTTCCAGGGTTTGAAAATTCAAAGAACATTTTTGTGCTCAAAATTTGAACCAGAACTGAAAATGTAGTGTTGACATAACATCTTCCATGGAGTGATCATTTCTTTAAAACGTGTTTAAACATTCGTTTTAAAAATGTATTATAGCATTGATATTTTGCATTTTTCCACTTTAAAATTGTCTTATTTACAGATTACACTCTAGAATTAGATAGTGAAAGTAGGTATAAAGTATCTTACTATCATAGAAACAAAAATGCCTCTTTCGACCTATAATTAATGGCATGTAAAAAAATCAGTTGCGATTCTGTAATTCTCTATTTTTATTTTGCGAGAAAACAATTTCCGAAAAGAGAATTTCCCATTATGTTCTGCTTCTCACATGGAATATCTAGTTTTATTTTATGTCTTTTTTGCCCCTCTCCAATATTCAGTATATAGAGATTTTTTACTCCAAACAACAAAAACCATATTCTTCTTTTCAGGGCTCTTATTTCAGCTGTTCATTACGTGCATTGATTCTCATGAGAATGAAGTAACAGTAAGTCTTATGTTGATTTTTCTGTATGTACAATATTATAGGGAAGAGTCTTATCAATAAACTTGTCCATGGGAATACTTGTAAGGAAATACAAATATGAGAAAATCACACAATTATTGTGAATTCTTTCTGTAGTAATCACACAATCGTATGCAATTTTGTTCCTTGTGAAGTTCTTTTCCCATAGGTAGTTATTTCATTTCACAGAGTAAAGGAAGATTTGGCATTAATAGATGTAAAAGTTCTTGACTATGCAATTAGAATAAAATCCTTTTTCCTTGAAATTATGCTAATTTACAATACTGTGAACAGAGGAACAAAAAAAAGAACAGAATGCTATTATAAAAACTGAGAATGTCAGAGAGGGAAATAAACTAATGAAACATAATTAACTGTACCTGGACACAAAATAAATATTCATTTTTTGTATTGGAGACAGATATTATCTTATTGCTCGAGTTTCTATATCTTCCTTCCTCAGGAAAAACTTTGCTTGACTAAACCCTTCCAGATTTGTTCTGTTTTATGATACATCTGGAGGGAGTAATATTTAACTGAGATATAAGTAATTCGGGACACATCAGCAGAAATGTTAAGATTGGACATCGTTGTGAGATTAAGACATATGCTCTGACTTTTAAATGCAATTGGAGTAGGATCCAGAAGGAGAAGGTATCATGGGGAAAAATGGCCATGGGTTTTGTAACCAAACATATTTGGGAAGCATGCAGGAAGTGTTGCATAAAATCTGATTAGAAAAGACAGCAGAGGGAAAGGATTCAGAAGGGAAATGGGAAGAGTTCAAGGCTAAATTAATATATGCCCAAGTGTAAGAGTGGCCATCTGGCAACTCATCCCTAACTGTACCCTCAGGAGAAAGGAAGTAATAGTTTAGATGCAGAAAAGATGAGCAAAAATAATCAAACACTTAAAAAAATAGAAAAAGGATAAAGAAAATTTGAAAGGCTCTAGAAAGCTTTGGTAAAGTTTGGGGAGAAGCAATGAAGCTGGAGGAGAACAGAAAGGCTATTGTAAAGGGGAAGGGTGGATAGATAAAGGTGTTTGTAAGCATGTAGCCTTTCAGACTGCCGTTCAAAAATCTTTAACAAAGCTGCAGGGCCATCTCTCCAGCTGCTGTTGTATGAAAAGAAAGTGAAGGAAAAGGTGTTGTACAGTGTGTTTCCAGACCCCAATGTGATCCTGAACTGCAGAATCACCAGGAATTCAGAACGTAAGGAGTTGGTGCCAGTACAGAGGAAGGCTCTGTTCTTCATATTTGTGGTAGTCACAGGCGTGTATCTGTGTGGCTTTGAACATGAGCTCAAAGGGAATGAGTACGGGTTTGAGCAGGTGCTTAAAGTTAAGGATCTGTTCAGTTGCTTTGTTGAATGAGAGTCTAAGCAAGCATGGAGAAATTGAAACTTTTTTTGTAAAGTAATGCCTGGGGTTTGCAGAGGTTCAGCATTGTACTGTTTGGTGGGAAACAGCAGCAAAACCTCAAATATGTGCACATGCACTTCTCTAAGCGGCAAAGAATATACAGTCAGTAGCGTCCCACACAGAGAATAAAGGACAGTCACTGCTGTTAAAATGAGCATCAAAAAATAAAGGTACAATGCTCTCTGCAGCCATAGCTACCAAGATATGTATAGAAATACCACTGTCTATGACATGACCTTGACAAAACCTACTCATAACTTTTAGAAGGAAATGAGTCTGTAATATAAGGAAGGGCACAGGTTATGTTTATTAAAAGAGAGGAATAGAACTTCTATCTTTCCAGTTTAAATTTCCCTAGCTTTTTAAACTTGTAAATAAATATTTTTTTCCATTTTTATAGCTTTACTCTATAATGGGAATGAAGTTCTATAAGAAATTAAACACATTTATTTGTATTCCAGAGTTTCTTCTGATTCAAATGTTAACTGTCTGATTTATTAACAGAAGACTTCTTTCTTGACATGTAAGGATCATTTACTTTTAATGGGAAAAAATTGCACCAGATCTGATTATCATATAGATTGTTCTTGAAATAAAATGGGTTAAAAGAAATAGGCACTTGTCAGACCAATCCTATTGCTGGTAGTATCTTAAATTAACCCATTATTTTTGTTCCCTGCTGCTTCTCTTACCTGAGGGATATAACTTACTTATGATCAAATTTATCTTTGTGGGGGTAGATTGCTGCTAGTCTTAGTACAGTTATCTTGAAGTAGTTAGGTCAGTAAAAGAAGTAGTTAAAAGAGCAAAAAATGTCACTGAAGAGAATAAAACCATCTTAAAGATAATGGCTCACAGCTAGACAGAGAGTGAGTAATCAAAATGTATTCTGCTTATTATGTTTTCTAATATAAGGACACTTTGGCATTTATTTCACTTTTCTCATATGGAAGGATATTAGATGAGATTGTACAGCCAACAGGCTTACTATTCATAGATACCCTTGTAAGCTGCCAGTCATCACAACCAATAGCTCTGGAGAATGGAAAATTCATGAGGTGGTAAAAGTAATATAAAGATGTAAAGCAATATTTTGCCTTTTGTCCCTGGGTCAAAGCTGGTTCAGGTGGGTACCATTCCAGCAATAATTAGAAATACATGCTATATGTGTTGTAATTATCTTCTTGAATTTTGAAAGATTATGCAAGATAGGCCTATGTGCTACTATCTAGTTATAAGTAGTAGGATGTTGGTACAGCTAGTTCTATGTGGACTTGGTAGGAAACGATATATACTTTTGATTGCCCACGTCTTTCACACGTTATAAATGTTGGCCGGTTTCAGCCCTTCCTCCTTCCCCACCTCTCTTGCATTGGCTTCTTCAAAAGCACAGCAGAATTCTGCTTCTTTTCTCCTGATCCTTTGGTTGTCATTTCCAGTCTGAGGAATAGGAGCAGGGAGCAGGGCAAAAAAGGGAAAAAAGATGGAACCCTACCAAGCTTGCTTGTAAACAGTAATGCTTTTGCTTTATTGTTTATATTTTAGCTGAGATGGTTAGTTTGAAAAGTTGGTGCTTAACACACGTGTGTGTTTGAAGGAATGATCAAGTCAAGGTTATCACTGACTGAACGAAACAGCAGTCTCTGGACAAAATGGTTTTGTAATGAAAAAATATTTATCAATAGATGCCAAAATTCTTCTGACAAACCATTGCTGAACTTCCACTTGTGTTCTGGTTTGTTCTGGTTGTAACAGCAGTAAAGGGGTTGAAGAGTGGAAATTATTAAGAGACAATAGAAAGGAGTCTGCTGAGCAACTGGAGAATTAACTACTCTGAAAATTAATCAGAAGCTTAATACCATGATTTCTGAGTCTTTTTGTGCCATTTCATTGAAGCTTTTCCCCCCAAAATCTTTCTTCAATCTTTTTTGGTGGCATATGGATAACTGAAACATCAGGCCTGAGCAAACAAAAGTAGAACTTTACACTCATTTTAAGGCCTTCTCATGCAATTCTCTTTCTGCAATATGTCTGGGAATACAATGACATTTGCGGGTAAAGAATACTGAGCTCAGTAAGAACTCAGAAGCTTGCAGAACTACAAATGTTTAGGGGAATTTAAAGTCTCCGTATTTCATTTATTCAATGTCATAACTACAAGATTCCATGACCTCTAAAATTGCTTAATTGTTTCCACATTTTTGTTCCCGCAGAGAAATGTGTGCTTGCTTGGTTTTGGTAGGATGCAACATTTACTATGTGTTTTGTTTAGTTTTAAAGATACAGGTGACATGAAGCAAATAACAACTTGATTCTTTCATACAGAAGTTGTTCTTGCCCCCAGCGAGGTAAGGACATTTTTGGTTCAGTGTACAACACTACAAAGAGTTGAAGATGTGCAGAAAAAAACCCCAAGTTTTTTGTAATTCTTTAGTCAATAAGACTTTAGTCAGCTGGGGGCTGTATAATATTAGAAATAGATATCTCAGCACACTCTTTTCATGTGAAACTGTTGCAATAGCAAAATGCAAAGCTAATCAAGATGAAAAGCAACTTGTAGAAGTTCAGAACCTTGTGATAAATGCCTTTTAAGAGAGCCAGGTGTAAGATTCCTTGATTTTGTAGCTGTGGGTTTCCACTAATTCTGAGATGTGCCTTACCGGAAATGTACAACAGTAGTTTGGATATTTATGTGCATTGATAATAACAGACTATAGACTTCCTCCATCCCTTTTTCCCTCCCACTTTTTTGCTTCACATGTGTTAATCAGACATAATTAATTGCAATTGGGAGTGCTGTCAGTATTTTATCAGTTGCAGATTTATGGAGTGGGTAAGCTGTTGATTATTAAGATTATTAAGAAGGTCCTCCTGACAACTCTGAGTGCTAGACATTGCTGGGGCTTGAGTGTGTTGAGGATTTTTAGAAAAAAAGATGTGCATGAAAATATAAGTGGTGAATATTTTCCAGTGGAGTTAGAACTAAGAAGGATCAGGACACATAATTGTAGCTGTACAGACATATGGAGCAGTAACACAGTACATTGATTCCATACCTGATTTATTTTTCAGGATATATATGGGAGAAAATTTACCCGTGTTTGGTCAAATTAATCACATATTCGACCCTAAAAAGAATATTTTTTCAGGTAACCTGGCAATACTCTCTATGAATAAAATAAATGAAAAAATGCTGGATTTGTCTAATCTCCACTTCCCATCTACCCAACTAAAAATAAAAAAGGTGAATAAATTGACCTTTTGCAAGTACTCCCAAGCCTTAGAAAGGAAACGTAAATAAATACTTTTAATGCAAGAGCCTGTAAACTTATTTGATTCTTAATTAGTTTGTTATGGTGACAGACAAGTATTGAACAGCAGAAAATAAAACTCTGCGGGGGGAAGAGCCAGACAAATACCAAGATACTTGGAGGGCGATTTTTTTGCTTAGAGAAAAAGTTGTCCAAAAGCAAAAGAGAGAGGTTGCTCTTGCCCCCAAGCTGTGTTAACTACCTAAAGCAGAGATTTGTGTCTGTGCAACAATATATCATTTCACATTTATTTCAAAAGCGTAAGTGAGTATATAGGTGTGGAGTCTCTCTTTTTTCCTTCTTCTTCTTTTTTTCTTTTCAAAGGATGTCTTTCCCCACAGAATGCTATTCTCCCCTGAGCCTGGTAAGATCCACATCCTTCTTATATGTTTATCCATCTGGGCCCTCCTGACTTTCTCAGTGAACTCCAAGAAGCCATGAATGGGGGCAAGAATAAAGCAGTCAGTGCATTTTAGAGGGCAGGAGGGTTCAGCACAGGAAGAGAGTGTCAAAACAGAGTGCAGTGAATCCTGCAGGTATGGGTGCCTCCCACAATAGAGCTTAATATATTCTCCCCCCTATTCAAGCCATAAAAGCTCTTAGGAGGAAAAGGCTCACCCTCCTCACAATCATGAGTACAGCTCAGGCTGGTGAAGGTAACTTAGCTGCCTGGGGATGTGGGATGACAGCCCAGCTGCCTTTAATGGTTTCTGAAAGGCACAGTCTGGGATGCTCTTACAGTGCCACTACAAAAACCACACCAAGCTCTCAATGGTTCCTGCTAAAATGGTCAGTGCCTATGCCCTTCACTTCCCTCAGGTGTTCCCGTCAAATAACGTCTTCAGACGAGTTGATTACACAGATTTGAGACTGAAAGCTGGTGAAAAATCTCCTCTTAATCAGTGCCCTCGCTTCACCCAGTGCTGTGAAGGGGTGGGAGAAGGAGAATCTGGGGGCAAATCAAGAGCCTGCCATCCTCTCGCGTGTGCTGCTCAGAGAGCCCTGCACTGCCTCCCACCGTCACCTCTCCAAGCAGAGAGTTTCCTCCAGGCTTAAACTCCCGGAGATACGCCAGGTGAGGCAGGCTGGCGTTATTTGGTAATTGCAATGGGGTGCGTGACGAGGTGGGGATCCCCGTGTCCGGGTAAGGAGGAGTGGGTGGGCAGGGGAGTTGCACGGATGGGGAAGGACAGGGAAGGTCATGGGCTTGGAGAGCCCTGTGTGGCTGGAGTTATGTGGGAGGCTGTGGGAGCATCCTGCGGGGGGGTCCTGGGAAGAACATCAGCTCTTCCCGCTCGGGATAGAGCACAGAAGGGTGCACCGGCGCTCCCGGGTGCAGTTTGAAGTTGTTCAGGCGGCTCTCCTCTGCCAAGCAGGAGAGGAGATTGATTGCCTTGACCGATTATTTTGCGTGCTGGTTTAATTTCCCCCCCTTCCACTCCCGCCACTCGCTCATATACACCCCTCCTCGGCCACCCCCTATGAGACAAGATCTCTTCGGGAAGGCAGAAACCCATCTCAGCCTGGGCACGGCAGACGGGGAGAAGCGGCACTAACCACTCCCAGCGGGGGGGCGGCACAGCCGGATGAGGCAGGCGTGCGGCGTGTGAGGGGGAGAGACCCCGACGGAGCCCCCCGCCCCGCTGGGCAGCCTGCAGGCAGCCCTGCCTTCTCCAGGAAGGCGCTCTCGCCACGCCTGCTCTGGGGCAGCCCTTGGGAGGGCGCAGGGGCACTCGCCCAGCTCCGGTCGAGAAGGGGGCGCGCCGAAAAAAAAACCCAAACAAACCGAAAACCCAAACCCCCTCAAATCCACACCTAGAAGAAGACAACGGCGTGGGAAGGGAAGAGGGGGAGGACAACGCGACCCATATGCCGGCGGGGCAGCAGGCTTTTCCTCCGAGAAGCGAATCCCCGGCGCTGCCGGGCGGCTCTGCCCCAGCTGCGCCGAGGGGATAAGGATGAGGCGCCGCCTCGACCGACCGCACCGCGGCTGCAGCACCGCGGACAGCGCCCGCCCCGTCCGGCCGCGCTGAGCGGGCGTTTCAGCACCAGGGACAGCGACGTTTCAGCACAGCGGACAGCGGCAGCGCCATGGCGGGCCGCGCCCGCGCAGCCCCGCGCAGCGCCCCGCGCCTCTAGAGCGAAGCGGACCCGGCCCCGACGCGCACATGTAAGCTGCTGCCCCTGCGGGGAGCGGCGGGCAGCCGCGGGGCTCTGCCTGTTCCAGAGCCGGCTGTCCTTGCAGCTCCTCTTAGAAGCGCCCTGGCTCTAATGCTACACAGCGGGAAGTTTGGTTGGGGTTAGAGGTGTCTCGGTGCGACTCGGTCTCTACAAGCCTGAGTGTGGGCTGGGGTGAGTGAGGTGGGTGGCTGCATGTGAAACTGGTCTGGCTTTCTGCCCTTGGAATTTGTGCAAACGTGCTTGGCCTCAGCGTACCTCCGAGGGCTTGTTGTTTGTTACTGGCCACATGGTTTGGAGCCACGCTCTTGTCTTCTTTTGTAGCTGGGTGAATTTTTTAAGGGCTTGTTTTTCCTGGAAACAGTGTGGCCAAGGCAAAATGAGGAAAAATGAAAGGTGTAAATACAGGACACTGTATCTTGCCTGTTGCAGCTTACTGGGTCTAATGGTTGTCATGAGTCCTTCTCTCCACGTTTTTTCTAGTCTTGAAATAACTATGAAGTAAGCAATTAAAAGGGTGCAGCAATAGAGAAAAAACGAAATAGAGCCAGAACGGAGATTACCAGTTCTTTTCAGAGCTTTTTCTTTCCAATAGAACTGTTTGTTGAAAATCAGCTTTACACTGCCCCCTGCTTGCACAATTAGAAATATCTTTTGTCGCTCTCGTCAGTAGTAAAAATTTATGAATGAACAGGTATTCTTCTGTTGTGTTCTCGGTATGATCTGAGTCTGAGTTTTGAAGTGCTTCAACAGTGAGGGTAAAATATTCCTAGTTCCCAAAGCCAGATTTAAAAAAAAAAAAAAAGAAAAGAAAAAAAAGAAAAAAAAAAGTAGGATTCATTCTTGTCATGACAATTCATTTGGTGGTTAAACATGTTAACAAATGCACAATGGAAAAGAATGTAAAAATTGTCTTGATTTTGGTATAGCTATCTCACATGTGTTCTGTGATACCTTTGTAATAATCAGTCATCTTCGCAACCATATATTAAGGGGAAACAAGGAAGGAAGGAAGGTAAAGACCCCCAGTATGTATATTGTAACACAAGAAGAAATTGAATACAAGAATACAAGGTGATTACTTTACAGTCTCTCCTGCTGTAAAAGTCTTGTATTGGTGTATGATGTTGCTTTGGAATGGGAAAGAAAATGATGATGCTTAGTTTATAAGCAGGGGGAGGGTGAGACAACTGAACAGCAGTTGATGGGTTTTTCAGAAAGATAGCTGGTAGAAAGCTAAATTCCATTTCCTTTTTCCAAACCACAAGGCAGAGCTGCCTTCTTTCTAACAGAGATCAGGGAGAACATGAAAATTTAGATGCTGGTAAAGATTTGGTGGTCTGTCCTCAATGTTTCTTGGTTATTGGCCTCCAGCCTTATGCTTCATGACAAGAAGATGATGGGAGTGTTAGTATGTATCATTCATCAGCATACTTTAATGACATGAGAGGCCTGGCTTGTCTTCCTGAATGTATCTCGTGCTGCCATTTCTTAAAGGGATTTGAAAAGGTGTGGTTTTGCTGACTGTACCTGTACTTCCACAAGGACAGAGGCCTTTTTTCAAAGTTTGACCTTGAATTATCATTTTCTTTTATGAGCAGTGTGAATGGTGGGGAGGAGATATTACTTCTTGCAACTGTTTTGTAGGACTACTCTGCAAGTGAATGAATATCTGAATAGAGCTAAAAAATTCTGTTAATTGTCCCTAGCTATGTATGCAACTTTTCATGTAGGAGAATGACCATGTTGCTAATAGTATTGAATTAGTGCTTTGGACATCCCAAGATTAAATAAAATCACATGTAAGCATTTCAAAGCATAGAAAACTTTGGAATAAGCTGCTGTTGATCAAAAGTAACCACTCCAAACGATACTGACTCTGTATACATAGTAAGTCAGTAATATGTGAAAAAGGATACTTAAAACTTTTATCTTAAAGGATAACATCTTGACTTAAGATAAGATTTGGAAGGCTGTTTAAGATATTGGAGAAAAAGAGGGTATGAGAGAGCTCTGGTAGTGTATGCCTGTGCAGCATGTGGAATGCCAGAGTAGCCTATTGCATATAGGATAATAAATGTGTGCAGCTGTGTTCCGTCTGTGCTCCTGACTTGAAGTCTGGAGTCTGCTTCAAAATATGTTGCAATTTTTTTAACTAAAAGATGCAACATCTTACTATTTTTGTTCTGAACAATTTGACTTACTCTTTTAAATGGATTCATTTCTATATCAATTTGTGTCTGCTTGTATAACTTAATTTCCTTAATTTTTGTTCATGTTTATAGCATGTCTTGGATGATCAGGTTTTCTGTGTGGAAGCGAGGGTTAATAGAGAAAAATGGTCCATTTGATTTATAAGAGCTGTGTCAATTCCGAAGAGGCCTCAGGGAGTCTGCAGCCTTTCTGTGTCCTGATTCTTTTTAGAAATATTGATGTAAGTAGAAAGAAAAATAATAAGTAAAGTGTCAATCTGACAGTTTCTGAAGCTCTGCAGGAACCAAGGCTAATGCTTTCAAAATGGCTTTCAGAAACTTGCCTTTTCAACACGACAGAGTCAATGTCTCGTCAATGCCTACACTGATGGTTGCTTTACCCAACATGGGGCATAGTAATGGTTACATACCCTAAGTTTCTTCTGTACTTTCTGGACAAAGGGGGCCATTGAAAGGGCACAGGGAGACTCCTGCCACCTCTCTCCACTGGCTGAAAGCAAACCTAAAGTGTAGTCAGAGACCATAAGTTCCTAAAGTTGCCTTTGTAAATGCCCTGCTCAATTTTTAGGCTTTAAGACAAGTAAGGGTTGACATCACCTGCGAATTCCAGAGTTGCCGCAGTACCTAATACCCATTGATTTCAATACCTATTTAGACTTCAGATGTTTTAAAAACTGCAGCAGATACTATTCAGCCTGTCCTACATGCTTTTAAGGTTCTGATTCAAAGACATGTGTAAAAGCTCCAATTTCGATTTAGGCCTTTGTATGTTTTCTCCAAGCCTTAGTTCTAGGTGGTAGCCCTGCCTCTCCATGGGTTCTTGTGTGGGACCAGAGAGGCAGCAGAAAGTCCTGTGTGGCACTGTGGAAAGGAGCATCAAGGAGAAAGGGCATTTGCTGGGGTAAACTCAATCTGAAGCAGCCCAGCTTCCGTCCTATGTCTACCTTTCCTACATGTCAGGTACTCAGACTAGTTAAGAGAATGTGGTTGTGTCATGATTTAACCCCAGCCAACAACTAAGCACCATGCAGCTGCTCACTCACTCCCCGCCCAGTGGGATGGGGAAGAGAATTGGGGAAAAAAAAGGTAGAACTCTTGGGTTGAGATAAGAATAGTTTAATAGAACAGAAAGGAAGAAAATAATAATGATAATAACAATAACAATAATAAAATGACAATAATAATAACAATAATAAAAGGATTGGAATATACAAAACAAGTGATGCACAATGCAATCGCTCACCACTCACTGACCGATGCCCAGTTAGTTCCTGAGCAGCGATCCCGCCCGGGCCAACTCCCCCCTGTTTATATACTGGACATGATGTCCCATGGTATGGAATACCCCTCTGGCCAGTTTGGGTTAGCTGTCCTGCCTGTGTCCCCTCCCAACTCCTTGTGCCCCTCCAGCCTTCTTGCTGGCTGGGCAGGAGAAGCTGAAAAATCCTTGACT